>OY540807.1:417635-535339 GCA_961205885.1 Ptychoptera albimana | reverse complement strand
ATACCAATACTCTCGATATTATTGATATTATGATACTTTTGCCTCTTTCTTGCTTCAAGTGATGACCCTAATATGATGTCAAACCGTTAATAACCGTTGAACAATAACAATGATTCAGATTATATAATTTTAATTAAATATTGTTTAAAAAATACATTACACCAAATGCTTACACATATTATTTTATTAAAATTGTCAAGCAAGAAAATAATGTGTGGTGGAAACGCATGAATGTAGAAGTTTCCAAAGAGAAACTCTCAGCACTTAAATCATTTATTAGAAAAATCAAAGATGAAAAATTCCTGCCACCTAATTTAAACATTAGTTGATAAATAAATATTTTATAATAAATAAAAATCATATAACATTTTATGAAAATTATTGATTTTTTACCATTTCGTCCCTCGTCTGCTCTTCGCGTAGAAAATTACGCAAAATGACTTTTATTTTTGATGAAAGAATTGGCAAATCTTTTCACCAAATTTTATTTTAGAGTCTTGAGAACATAGTTTCGTAATTTCTTTCACCAAATTCATTGAATTTATAATTTAGTTGGGCGAAAATAATTTACAATTCTCATAGATCTAACAGCCATCGCAGTGTAATAAAATTATTTGCCCTCCAGCCGACTTTACAAATTGTTATCTCCGTTGATAAAGGAAACTTAATAGACCCAATTACTGAAATTATAGGTATAAATCATATAGACTAGACTCCCTGCAAATTGTCCAAATTGATAATTTTCTATATTGACTTTATGAATAATGGTCATTTAATTTAATTTCTTTATCATTAGGAATTACATCGTTTTTCATGAAGACTTCTAAATGAAATTAATTAAGCTTTTTTGTTTGTGCTTTAACAATTTAATTTTTTTCTTGTATTTATAAACAAATTATTATTTTTTCTTTTCATAAGGTTTTTGCATTAGCAAATTTATTCATTTTCATTTCAATAATATTTCTTTTCACATTTATTATTTTGTTTCTTATTTCTTATTATTATTATTTCGGCTATACCGTCATAGACGCACAAGATGACCTAGAAAAGATTTAGAAGGTGGAATTAGGTAGCATTTGAATGATATTGAAAAACTGTAGTGGAAAACCCCTTTTTTTCTTATTATTTTGTAACCCTTTACGAAAATCAATATTAAAATAATAATTCAGTGAAAAAAGTACGGAAAATTTTTTTAATTAGATAAAGGATAATCTAATTAATAATTTATGATTAATAATATTTCCCGATTTTCTTTCTATCTTCCTTATAATAAATAAAAAATTCCCAAGAAATGTCACAAAAAAAATTTCAAATGATTTTCCTAAAGGGTTACAAAAATAAAAAAAAAAATGTTTTTCCGATTGCCGAATTATTAAGGCGCATACAGATTTAACTACAGTTTTTCAATATTTTAAAATGAATACCAAATTCCACCCGCTACTTCTTCTAGTTTGTCTTGTGAGTCTATGTCGGTAGTTCCAGCTTCGGAAGGACTATAGAATTCATATGTAAATCCATTATGATTATTTATTTATCGAAAATGTTTCCTGCTTTTACTTCGATATAATCGATATTTATTTTTATAAAAACAAAATTTTACATCTGTGTGTCCCCCGCACCACAGAATCTGCATGAGTACGAAAAACGTTTTGTTACTCGTTGCCTTGCAATGTGACCGATTTTTAATTAACATTTTTTCTTTATCTTTTTTATTAATATGAAAAATTATTTTTAGTATTTTTCATTTGTGTTTTTTTCGTTAGATATTTTATTCGGTTTTGGTTTATTATTATGTCAATTCTTATTGAATCTATTTTTAATATTAATTCTAGTGTATAATTTTGAATAATATTTCGCTATTTTCATCTCAGCATTATTGGGCTAAATTGTATGCTAATTTTGTACATGATGCTACTCATTTATGGCTTCATCTATTTCAGTACAACCCTAATAATAATATTCTTTCTTTCTTGCTTTCTTTGTTAATTTATTTATTTTTAAAAACTATGTAGAAGTTTTTCTGCTGTTTTATATGAGTCTAAGTGGATAAACTTAGAAATTATGGGTAAAGCACCAGGATTTGACTGATGTTTCTGTTTAAAAAGCATCAACGCGATGTAGATACTTACTGAATTCCACACGCCGCTATTCCCATATTTCTGATTCGGAAAACCCAACACGTTTACCAAACAAATCTTCATCTGGCATACCGTATTCATGTGTCACGAATATTACATGAACTCCAGCATGGCATAAATTTTCTTACGGAACTCATTCATCCATTTGTTACCTTAACCCTCGTCTGCTCTTCGCGTCGAAAATTATGCAAAATGACTTTTATTTTTATTTAATATCTCGAAAACTATAAATCTTAGAATACTGAAACTTTTACTGAATTTGTGGGCATTACAATTCTACTCAAAATACCGTTTTGTTGCTACCTTCATTGAAGTAAATATCTGACAATATTTTATAGGTTTTGGTATATATTTTACTTTAATATATATCGTATTATTTTATATATATATATGTAGATTTTTCTATAATTTCTTATAGATTATATTTTACTTTGTCGTCGATTTAATTGAAACAATTCCTTATTTAACTTATGTTTTTAAATTTGTTTATTATAAAATGAAACTTAGATATAATTATGATTTTCTAATATCGCGGGTATGAGTGTCACTATTACAGACTTCTCCGGTTCTGGATCAGTGACTGTCCTTTAGGGGTCTGAATAATGACCCTGCGATGTCTACATTATTTATACTAAAATTAATTGCGTTAAGGGTGGGAGTTAAAATGCACATGTTGTATCCCGGTTTAAAATCAAAGACAAACATCCTATTTTTATGACCTGGGTATTTATTATTATTATTATACTGAGAAACCCTTCCTTGTTTTATTATATTATTTTGAAATATTAATCTTAACATATGCATGTTAAAATAAAAATATTATATTATACTTTTAATTTTATAATATAATATTGTGTGATCAATTTTGGATCACAACAATAAACCTAAATTGAAAATTAAAATAACCTTTAAAATAGGTTTTTGAGATTAAAAGTGGTGAGTGAACGATTTGTTGTGTTTTATAACCCTTTCTGTATATTTTATTGAACTTATCTAATGCAATCTAATCAGCTTCATTAAATAGCTTCACTTGTGTAAGATACTTTGACATTAGTCAGTGATGAAGAAATCATTCCTAATTGATATATATATATAAAGTTGATAATTTGTTCTTGGACAGATATTATAATAATGGGAACCAATTGAAAGTCAATCCAAACATTATTTTCCTCATAATAAACAACAAATTCAAATGATATCAAAATTGATTCAAATGTATTGTCAGGTATATTGTTTTTGAGCGGCGTTTGTTGGGAGCGTTCTTATCCATCGACTATGATAATGTCGAAAATTGAAAAATACTAAGATGAATCAATTGCTACTCCTGAACCAGAACGATGATGACATGAAAATCGTATGCAACGAAAATAATTGCTAATCCCATGTAAACATCGCCAATATATTTGCTTGCGCTTGTATCAGACCGGACTCTAGACAATGAAGATGCAACGTTACTTCCGATGCGTTCGAAATTGGCTTATTCACATTATAAAAGTAAAGAAAATACAAACGAAAGAAATAATTGTGCACGAATCTATCAACTTTTAAATGCAATGGTGAATGGTTTGTACCTTAATTCGTGAAGTATTCAGGCAGAACATCATCAAAAAGTCAAAGACAACAAAAAAAAAACACTAAATCAAAGACATGGACAAGACATGGCCGATACAAAGACACCTGGACAAGAATCTATCAAATTTTAAATGCAAAAATCAAGATAAATCCAAACATTTGAGTAAATTCTGCTCAAAAACATCACTTATTCAAATTATTCAAATTATTTCATTTATTTATTAATTAATTTATCAATAATTAATGCAAAATATATGAGAATCGGTGTGCGTAGAAAACTACGCATGAAGTGCGACAACGTTAATTTTCTTTAAAGAGCAGACGAGGGCTAACAATGGCTTAGTTACACATTCATCGTTTAATTAAAATATTTCCAGCCGACAAAACAAAACACATTGTGACAAAAAACATCAAGAAAAATAACGAAAGAAGCCATACGAATCTTTAGGTTGTGATGTAACTCCTTGCACCGTACTCCTTACTCCCGACTCCCGACTCCCAACTCCCAACTCCTTACCTTTCTTCAAATGTTTTAAATTCTCATCCCAGGTTATCTATGAAACTTACGTGTTATACCAATCAGCGTGTCACACTATATCACTGTGTACTGTAATCAACACTAAAATGTGCTAAGGGTTTCTGATAAGGGATTAAAGTGGTATGGGTATGGCTTTTGTTATGGGTAAAATGTAACAACAACAAAACAAAACACCAAAACATTTAACTTAATTCAATTTTCATATATTTGAGCATTTTTCTATACATTATTTTTATTATTTTTATAATTTTTATAATTTCATCAAAAAATAAATAAATAAATACAAATTTTGTATCTCTCTCACACATCTTATCACTTAAAAACTAACCAGCCAACCTCTAATTCATAATTTGTAGGGGTGGTGAATGATTAAATAAAATAAAAACAAAAAAAAAATAAATAAAAAGTTTCGAACATTAGTTCCTCCTTCTAACAACGTCTAACACATTTACTCTGTTTATCCATGTCCATATTTGGCATTTGTTGATCCTGATTAAATAACATTTCAACTGGCATCAATTGTTGTGAAATCAAATTGCTATTAAATTGAGCATTGATGACGGACAGTTCAAAGTGGCATTTCAACGATTCGATTGTGCAGTCGAGAGAATCTAGAAGAAAAACAAAAAAAAAAAATATATTTTTAAGGGTAAAAAAAAAAAATCGTTAAGAAAAAGGCGACGAACCCGCGTAGAAATCGTGAAGAAAAATGCGAAGAATAATGCGAAGAAAACGCATAAGCAATGCAAAGAAAATACGTAGAAAACTCACTATTTTAATTATGTTTTAAAGTCACGTAAGCCCTATTGTTGATAAAGTTTAAAGGACAAACCAACACGAAAGATTCAGGCCACCATCAAAATGTTACCAAGGAGAAATCGCAACAAAGCAAAAGTCAAAACGAAAAACTTTTCTATGCGCCTTTTCAAATTGCAGCATAATGGTTTTCTGCTTTTCTTATTCGCACAATTCGCATAATTCTCTTTTATGTCTACGATAAAACTTTTGTTTTAAACCAATTCACCAAATGCTTTCAAATTGGGGTGTTCAACGTGATGAACGTTACATAATCATTTGTTACACAAATATGCAAAACGCAAAACAAGATTCAACAATTGAAAAGATTGAATTGAGACGAATGAAACGAATTACGTAATATCTGTACCAAATAACTGGGTCCATTGTCAAATGTAATTTCAATCAGAATTTCAAGAAAACAAGATTCAACAATTGAAAAGATTGAATTGAGACGAATGAAACGAATTACGTAATATCTGTACCAAATAACTGGGTCCATTGTCAAATGTAATTTCAATCAGAATTTCATAGGTTTCACTGTGCTCTGTGGTTTTCGTTTTGTTACAGCACAAAACAGTGTCAAACAATGGAGAAAATTTTTTTTTTTTGTAAAAAATAAAATTTGGTCTGACTTACTTTGTATGGTGGAAATCAAGTATGGCACTGTCACTAATGCAAATTTGGTAAATTGTGTAACATTAGCTTCCCAGGAGCAATATCTAAGTAGCATATAATGTATGATCTCGTCAATTGATGTAATTTTGAATATCCGGAAAAATAAAACCTAATTTGAAGGATGAAAAATGAAAAAAATTAATGGAAGAATAAGACGGAAAAGAAGAATAAAACGGAGAAGAAGAAGGATGAGAAGAATATGGATAAGGTGGAGATATTTACTTACAAAATCTTCATTAAAACACTGATGATTCAGCTCCATCAACTCATTTATTGTAGTTATGGGTAATTTTGTATTTGGGACCGCTTTTTTACACAATTTTTTGGCAATTTGAAATTTTTTTTCTACTGCTAATGCTGAAGTAAATTTTTGATTGGTGGAAAAAATGGAAAATTATTTTTTACATACATAAAGATAGTGAGTGATTGAGTAAGATAAACCTTTGTTTTACTTACAATAAACATTTGATGCTACAATAGATGACGGTTTAAATGTAAATTCATTGTAATTTGATGGTACAGGTACCTCATCAGTACACATTGCAACTGGTGCTACTGCAGATGGCCCACCTGATAGTTCTGTAGATGACAGAGATAATGGTTCGGCTGATGGTCCAGCTGATGGTTTACCAGATGACCAAACAGATAACCCAGCAAATGGTCCTGTAGGTGGTGGTGCAGTTGCTTGTCTAGAAGATGTTTCTGCAAATGAACCCGCAGATAGTCCAGCAGATGATTCAACGAATGGTCCTGTAAATGGTCCAGAAGATGAACCAGCAAATAATTCAACAGTTGGTTCATCATCCATTGCACTATGCATTTCAACTGATGTCTCACTTATATCACATAATGAATAATCTAGTGATCCTGTAGATGAACCACAGGATGATTCAGAAAGTGCATCATAGTAAACATCAACAATTGCTCCATCTGATGGCTCAGCTGATAGCTCAGCTGATGGTACATCTGATGGCTCAGCTGATGGTACATCTGATGGCTCAGCTGATGGTACATCTGATGGTACATCTGATGGCTCAGCTGATGGTACATCTGATGGCTCAGCAGATGGTACATCTGATGGCTCAGCTGATGGTACATCTGATGGCTCAGCTGATGGTACATCTGATGGCTCAGCTGACGATCCTTCTGATGGTCCAGCTGATTGTCCTGCAGTAGGCCCATCTGATAGTTCAGTTGATAGTTCAGCTGATAGTCCAGTTGATAGTTCAGCTGATAGCCCAGCTGATAGTTGAGAAAATTTATTCTCATCCACTTTTAAACGATTTTTTTTTTTTATTTTTAAATAAATTAACAGTTTAGTGTAATTGGGAAGTTTTGATATATGATTTTTATTTTGTTTAAATTTACCATCATGAATTGGGTATAAAGGATTTTGTTTGAACTCCATTATTTTCCACTTTCACTTCTTCACCTGCACAAAAATGTTCTGCACTTGTCTAAGATAAACGAATTAATGAAAACACAATTTTTATAATGCCGTGCAAGACGTTTTCTTTGTGGGAGAGTTGGTTGGTTGGTTGGTTGGTTGGTTGGTTGGTTGGTTGGTTGGTTGGTTGGTTGGTTGGTTGGTTGGTTGGTTGGTTGGTTGGTTGGTTGGTTGGTTGGTTGGTTGGTTGGTTGGTTGGTTGGTTGGTTGGTTGGTTGGTTGGTTGGTTGGTTGGTTGGTTGAAACCAACTGGGTCACAAAAGGAATTTAATCCATTATTCACACACACATGCACACACATACACACAAATTTATACACATCCATTTATTCTATGCTGTATACACTTAGTTCCTATTTTTTTAAGATCGCAAACACAATTTTTCTATTTAACTAACGGTAAAACCGATGATAAAATAAAATCACAAATAGTCCAACATCCATGGAAGTACTCCGAAAATACCACTTACAATACTTAATAAATACCACCACTATTTGGATACAAATCACAGGATAAATCAGGAAAATTTTCTTGTTTAATTGAAAGGATGAAAAAAAAACTAAGGACAGTGTAAGGGTCCAAAAATTCTAAAAAGGAAGAACAAGAAAACAAATTGTTTTGCCTTAAAATTTATTAACTTGGAATTTTAATAACTTGGAATAATCATATCGGTTTCTATGATGGATTTAAAATCGTATCGGAATATAGTTTAGGATTCTAACTACGTACATCTCACCTTTAATAATACACAGTGACTGGTTGGTTGGCTTACTGTCTGTCCTTCTGCCTGTCTAATGTATTAATGGGATAAATTTTAAGATGTTTATCCCTCGTAATACCTTTTAATTCTGTTAATGCGATTTGTTTAAGTTTTCACTTTCGTTTCTCGTTTCTGCATTCAATCCGTTTTCTCATTTTTGTTTTCTTTCTTTCTTTGTATTTATTTTTTTTTTGTTTTTAATATGAGAATGGAAGGGGAAGTTTTGGAATTTTTGCTCAATCTGGTCCTTTCTACAAAAAAAAATTTACATGAAAACAGAAAATAAAGGAAAACGAAAACGAAAACGAAAACAATGAAATCAGGAGAAGTTTATCGAACCAAAACAACAAACAATATTCGAATATATTCGAATATTAAAATTCTGTTTAAAAAAAAATTATTAAAAACGTATTTCTCGATTTTTTTATAAATTATATTATTTATTATTATTTATATTATATTTTTTATATAAATTATTCCATTTTTAAAAACATGAACGAGGGGCCACGAACTAGATTTAATTATTTTATGATTGCATCCTTTTAAAATATTTTATTTATTACTTGAATATTGGTTCAAATTGGCGAACAATTTCAATATAAACAAAATAGTAAAAATAATTACTACATATTTGTATATGAAAAAAAAGGATGAATAAGAAACTAATAGGAAATATATGTAAGCATGGAATATGAAAACTTTATTAGCTATCTTTAGTTTAATTTTTGCAAAAACTTTAGATTACAAAACAAAATTTATTTCGAATTCTTACCAAACTATTCGAATACCAAATAGTATAAATACGTACGAATATATTCGAATAACGAATAACGAATTTTCGAATATAAGGTTTTGATGGATTAAAAAACAATTTGCCATTTTATCAGTTGGTTAGCAACATTTCATCAGCATATCAGCAGGAAATCCTAAAATTATGAATAATCGATTTTTTAAATTCAATTTTTTGCTTGATCATTAACTGCTTCCGCCGGTTTCGTTTCTCTTTCGAACTCCCTAAGTTTTTTTCTTAATACAAAAACTACTCAACGCTATTACAGAACTTGGTTTTGTTGCCAAGTCCCCTTTTTTTAATTTTCTGTTTTTAAATTATGGTTTTTGTTTTCTTTCATTTCATCCGCATGGTAATTAGAAAGAAAGAAGAAATAGAAACGAAAACAGAAAAATAAATCATCATCGTTTATTTCGCTCATATTTGCTGACGTGTCACGGTGATTCTCAAAAGGCATTCCATAGTTCATATTACGCATGATTGACTAAGAGACAAAAAATGTTCCGTCAACGTTACACAAGGTGTGATTAGTTCCATCTATGGTAATAAAAAAAAATAAAAATGATTATTGAAAAGGTAAATTTCTGGTAATAAAAAAAACAACAACATTCCATTCAAAGGAATACGCTACCATGATTACCAACTAGTCAGCTTCATCAAACAAAAACAAAAACAAAATTCTGGAAAATTCTTTGTGGAAAAAAGTTTAAAAAAAAGAAGAAAATTCCAATGGATGGTGCTGAAAGTCATTAGAGATAAAAAAAATTCACTGTCTTGGGGTGACGAAATGCGTTTTTTTTTTCGGTTAAAGACAATAAGCAAACGGAGGATGAGTTTTATCTAGAGTAGAGTAGAGTAGCATGAAAAAGAAAAATGAAGCATGATGTTACCATCAAGGTAAGGTGAAGTAGGGTGGTGGTGTTAAATCACCTATTGAGAATTTCAGAGAAATTTTCGTAAGAATGAAATGAAAAAAAAAAAACGAAAAAGTGAACTCGAATGAAGATAATAGAAACGAAAATTGTGTTCTTTGTTGATGGGATTGGATGGAATGGTATGCTGATTTCGTTGTTGGTTTGATACAAAGAAATAATTTCAGAGACGGCGGATAAATAGCAGAGGCGGAGTATTTTCCTTTATTTTTGTTGATGATTTCGCTTTTCTTTTTTTTTTCCTTTTTGTTTTGATTTAGTGGCCAAGCACCATGACGTATGTCCTTTACTATATTAAATAGCTTTACTTGTGTAAGATACTTTGACATTAGTCAGTGATGAAGAAATCATTCCTAATTGATATATATATATATATATATATATATATAAAGTTGATAATTTGTTCTTGGACAGATATTATAATAATGGGAACCAATTGAAAGTCAAGCTGGCCAATTTCGAATACTATACTTCGTCAAAACGTTTCTGAAGTATCTGGAAATCCAAACATTATTTTCCTCATAATAAACAACAAATTCAAATGATATCAAAATTGATTCAAATGTATTGTCAGGTATATTGTTTTTGAGCGGCGTTTGTTGGGAGCGTTCTTATCCATCGACTATGATAATCTCGAAAATTGAAAAATACTAAGATGAATCAATTGCTACTCCTGAACCAGAACGATGATGACATGAAAATCGTATGCAACGAAAATAATTGATAATCCCATGTAAACATCGCCAATATATTTGCTTGCGCTTGTATCAGACCGGACTCTAGACAATGAAGATGCAACGTTACTTCCGATGCGTTCGAAATTGGCTTATTCACATTATAAAAGTAAAGAAAATACAAACGAAAGAAATAATTGTGCACGAATCTATCAACTTTTAAATGCAAAAATCAAGTTAAATCCAAAAAAACCAAATTCCACCCTCTTCTTCTTCTAGATCGTCTTGAGAGTTTATATCGGTAGTTCCTAAATTTGTATAAATAATGAATTAATCACCAGGGTTCAGGCGTTCAGAACCCGAGACGAACCATCACTGTGACACGTGTTGTTTTAATTAACAAAAAAAAAAAAAAAAATCGACAACACAATAAAATCTATAATAAATTAAAAAAACCACAGAATATATAGGAAAATTCATAAATATAACAGATGGTGTGTGGGTTGTAGTGATGGTGAATGGTTTGTACCTTAATTCGTGAAGTATTCAGGCAGAACATCATCAAAAAGTCAAAGGCAACAAAAAAAAAACACAAAATCAAAGACATGGACAAGACATGGCAGATACAAAGTCACAAAAGTCAAAAAGGAATCAAACACACCTGGGCTAACAGGAAATTTTGTTTTTTTTTTTTATTTATTTCTAAGACAAAGAAAACAATTTTGTTTGGGGGTTTTAATTGTTTGTTTGGATGAGCAATGGATAGAGGTGGGGAGGCTTTGGGGGATAATTATGAGCAATTGTATGAGCAATTTACATTCCACCAAAACTATTATTAAATTGATTGTATAGCTGTGTTGTTGATGGATTTAATAGGCCCAAACGTTGTTTTTGTTTTCTTTGCTCGGTCATTTGGTCCTTTAATTCCATTAATTGTTGTGATAAATTCGATACAAGTATTTGTGTTGTCTCTAAATGTACCTGTAAATGTCTTAATTCAATTTGTTCACCATCACCATCAATTGCCGCTAAGGACATTGCACGTAACCGTGGAAACCAATCTAGGACACTTGCCTTAAAACAAACAAAAAAAAAAGAAACAAACATATATAGAGGAGGAGTTTTTTGCTGTTGTTGTTGCATAATGAACACGACTTACCTTAACCATTGCATGTACATAACTTTCCGGACCGGTAAATTCGGTTGGATCCTTAACCTTTACCAATACGATAAAGTATAGGTAATGCCACATATTATGTTCACATTTAATATGCTCTTCAAAACTGACCGTTTTATTATCAAATGCTGAACGATTTAGGCCACATATAAAACAGGTATTCTTCAGTATTAACTCCTTTTGTTGTTTTTCACTACGTAAATCAGCAAATGTATCAATAATAACACCAAAAATTAAATTCAAAACGATAATTATAACAATAAAGAAGAATAAAAGGTCATAGATAACACGGGCAACGAATAAAGCTTCCTGAAAAAAAAATAAAAACGATCAATAAACGATAAAAAAAAATCTCTCTCTCTCTCTCTCTCTCTCTCTCTCTCTCTTACGCTACTACTGGGTGCCCGTAAAATATCACCAATACCACCACCATTTCTTAATCCCTGATTTAAGGTTGTCACAATACACATAATTAAGGAGTCACAAGCACGTTCTCTACGTTCACCAGAATTATTATCGGGATTAACAATTGTTGTCACATGATGATCATTATCACCATCAGCAATATCAACATTATCATTACTATCACAATAACCATTATCATTTGTTTCTGGACATGAATTGTCATTATCTGGTCCCATCATATGATTTTTTATTTTCTCCACATTATCGGTTATAACAGCGTCATTTAGGTTGTTTTCTAAAAGAAAACGTAAATAGTTTAAAAAACAAAAAAAAAACATAAAATACTGGAAGTACTGTTGATTCTGGACATACCTTTACCAATTTCATCATCAACCGGTACTAAAAAGTCATCTTTGAAAAATATATAACCGATTATTGAGAACATATAGACGAGAATTAATGCTAGAACCGCTGTTAATATAATTGAACGTCCGTTCCTAGTTACCGAACGTATAACATTGACTAATGTCTCTTCACGGTACACAACATCGAATAGCTGAAAGAAAAGATCAAAAATAAAAAAATTCAAATTTAACAAGTTTAAGGAAACAGAAGCAGATGCAGAAGAAAAAGAAGAGGAAGAAAAAAAACTCCAAAAGCGAACAAAATGTCATGCGACTATAAAAACCTAACAAAATAAAATCATCAAAACCCTAAAAAAATGTCACCTCGTTTACCTTGTTAATCCATTTGGTACCTTTTTCTTCCTTTCAAAACGCTCTCTCACTAAATGGAACAAAAAGCAAAGCAAAGCAAAATTCCAAGACAAAAACCAAAAAAAAAAAACAAAGAAAAGCCAAAAAAAAATAACAAAGAGGGAGAAAAAAAATTTCCTCCAAAAACGTTGATTCACCTGGTATTTTTGTTAAATTAGATAACAGAGATTTAGAGATAAATAACGATAGATAGATTAGAAATAGTGTGAGTGTGTGATAGAGAAATATAATCTTGTTTTTGCTGCCTAAAATAAAGTAGAGAAAAAAAATTAAAATATTACAGAGGGAACAACAGAATTAGTGGATGGTTCATGAACAACAGGATGGTTGATGGAATGGGTTTATAGATTAATGGAATAACGATGGAAGTAAGTTTTACTCCTGTAAAAAAAGTACAAAACAAATGACAGAGAGAACAACAAAATTACCAAAGGTTGAATGGAATGGATTCATGGGTTAATGGAATAATGGAATAACGTTGGAACTAAGTCCTACTCCTATAAATAATAATAAAAATTTTTCATTATTACTGAAGGAACAACAGGATTAACAATGGATTAAACAACTTGGGTTAATAGAATAACAATGGAAGTAAGTCCTACTCTCATAAATTAAAGTAGAAGAAGAAGAACAACAAAAACAATAAAACAAAAAAAAACTCACCAATATCGAGTAAAAGAATGGATGAAGTAAGATCCCAGCAACGCACAATAATAAATAACAGAAATGATATAGTAGCTCCATGTTTGTTATTATTTTGAAAAAATTCTTCTCTAGAGTGCCCTGATTACCCATTATACTGATAATATGAACACCCTTAAGTCCAACCGTTAATGATCCGAGTAACCATAGTGTTGGCTCCGGTCCAATAAAAAATATTAAACGTAGTATAATTGAGGCGACCAGTGTCCGTATACCGGATTCACGTGGTAACGTAATAACAATCGCAAATGCAATCAACATTATTATCCATATTAGTAGCGAGATGTGGGAATTTAATTCTGTAATTATGACTGAAATTAATTAAATAGAAATGACAGATGGATTTCTGAAAATTATAAACTAACCGGGAACTGTGTTGTCAAATGGATAGAAAAATGCAACAATGAGATTAATCAGGACGACACAATTGAAGAGAATGTTGCTCCAGAGTGACATGTAGCTGCTCACCCAGAACAATAACGGTTGACCGCGTAACTTCTTTTGCCATTTCATTTCGTTAAACATTTGTTCGGTACGATCAAAGAAATCTGCCACTTTAGAGCCCTGATCATCACGTTCTGCCTGATTGAAAATCTTTATCTTTGTATCATGGGTCAAATATTCACAGATCTCCGGTATCGGAAATACAATTTGTTCCAACGTACGATCATTACGTACGATTTCGATTTGTGCAGTGTGCGTTGCATAATAGAGCAGCGCTTGATTGATTTTATTTTGATCTGTTGTTGTTGTTGTTGTTGTGCTTACGGATGTTCCCGTTCCCGTTCCACCACTAGATGTGGATCCCGTCATATTTTGATTGTGCATCATATTATGTAGATTATTGTTCATGAGATTGGCATTTGAGGAGGATGAGGACCCTTGAGAGTTTAATAAATTATTATTTATCGATGCTGCGGATGATCCAGATTGATTTTGTCCCGATTGATGCAAGGAGTTTTGTTGATGTTGTTGCTGTTGTTGTTGTTGAAGATTTTGCTGCTGTTGTTGTTGATGCTGTTGCTGCTGCTGTTGCTGATGTAAATTATTATGATTTGCGTTGTAATTATTATGGAGAATATTGTAGAACTGCTGCTGTTGCTGTTGCTTTGTTGTTATCAGGTAATTATCCGGTGATTTAAGCAGCGCTGCGAGTTCCTTATTATGCTGAGCTAATTGATGGCATAGAATGTAAATATTATGACCGACTTCCTTTGGAGAGACACCACAATCATCATCATCGTGATCATCATCATTTTGTTGATATTGTTGCTGTTGTGGTTGTTGTTGTTGCTGTTGTTGTTGCTGCTGTTGTTGTTGTTGCTGCTGCTGTTGTTGTTGCTGCTGTTGGAATTGTTCCTGTTGTAATTTTTCCTGTTGCTGCTGATACTGTTGCTGGGAATTGTAATTCAGCGATAAATTTGAATTTATGCTTAGATTACTGTTAACGCTGTAATTGTGATAATCATCGTTGTCATTATCATAGAGGATGTCCTCCTGATGATATGCACGACACGCCACGTCGATTAATTGTTTTGGATTCATATTGTATAGAATCCTTTCTGCATTTTCACTATCACCACGACTCTCCATAATTGCCAATAATAATTTCGATGCATTATTCTTTAATTCCAATACCAGATCCATACGATTCTTACCCAATGGATTTATATCGTTCAGTATCAATGCGGTTATTATGTCTAAACCATTTGATTCGTGCGTTGCAATACAATTTTGATTCTCGTGACACGGTCCCTGACAGTATTCGGTTAACGTCTCCAATGTTTGATTTATCAGCTGAACGTTGTTCTCATTTATGTACAATCCCAGAAGTCCTAGGCCACCGGTTGTCGAGCCACAGATACAGTCCAAAAACATTAATGTCTCTGACACCAGATTATAGTTCGTTTTGTTCTGTTGATTACGCAATAAATTCTGCAAATCCGGATTATGATTTTCGCATAATAATTGCAGGAAACGTAGGATTGGCTGCATAACCAGAACCTTACTGGACAACTTATTTCGTTCATCCTTCTCCTTATGTTTTTCCATTTTTTCCGCCAACATATCCTCCAGCGCACTACCAATATTCGTTAAAGAATTCTCATCATTTCCCGGTGACAGATTACGGGCATTTATATATGCCCGTGCCGTTGTTAAACCCGCCGTATTCAGCTCATCACGAAGTTCATCCGTTATAACAATTCCATTCGTCTTGTTACCGTGTTTCTTTGAAATTTTTTCCAAATCCTTGATGTCTTGCTTCGTTTCGTGCTGTTTCGTTGCAATATCGGTTGTGTTTACCGTAACCGTTGACTTTATCTCTTGCTGTGAATCCTTCATTTTATCGTAAAACACCTTAAAGAATGGCTGATTTAGGTCACCGCTTAAAAATTTATTAAACATCCCCTTCTGTATAATTGGATTACCACCCTCTAACAGTGCTATACCCAATTCAATAACCTCAACAAAAATCGATGGACTGTGCACCGACTTGATAACCAGCTCAACAACTAAATTCGAGGCGCCTTCCTTATCTAAATCACTTTGTACCTCATGCAAACTACGGCCAGCCCGTGATATATACTTAGCACCTGGACCATGCGTTATTGTCGACAACGATGTCTGTTGTTGCATCGCATTATGATTAAAATGAATTTTAATATTCTGTTTCTTGAGGCCTATTCCGCCTATTACACCTATACCAGTAATACCATCCCCGTGGCCATCTTGCATTAGTTTATTTGTTGTCAAGAGATTCCCATTAAAACCATAGGTGGTTGGAAAATTCTTACCAAAATAACGTTTTAACAATTGATTACGCAAATGATCACCCTTCTCTCCATAATCCATATCAATTGCCATCATCTCTCTAAGTGTTCGTAACACTTTTATGCATAATTTCTCCTCTTTTTCCTCTAATAATTTTTCCGTATGTTTGATCAGACGTCGTATAAAACCGCCACTTTCGCAACGTTTACGCGCTTCCGTACCATTCGGAAAAAGTAATTCCGAACGATAAAGTACATCGACTAATAGTGATAACTCAGCCTCAACGAGAGGTTTCAATTGATCCTCTAACAAGGAGACAATATCCTGTAGACCCTCAATTATACTACGATCTAAACGCATCAACTGTGACTGTGATCTTTCGATTTGTTTTGGCTGTTTTGAGGCTAATAACCATTTACTTGTTTGACGGGATAGTATTGCGGTACGATTAAACATTGCGACAACTTGACTTTCTAAATCTAATGGTATTGCAATACCACGTGTCTTCGCTATATCCGATAACGTTCTAATACAATTTTCAATATTAAAACGTTGTGACGGTGATAACCATTTACACAATGACAACTTATACGATGATTGTAAAAGTTGTACAAAAATCATTTGTCGCGTTTGTACAGTTGTCGATTGATCCGAAAATGGACTATTAAAAAATGTTGTCAATATATTCATCACCTCATTAACAACATAATTTATTAAAATTTTATTATTACTAATTGATATTGTGTTATTATTTAACGCAACAATTTTTTGTATATCCGCTAAAAATGATTTTTCAAATAATGACCACATATGATTTGAGGAGTAAATCTCTTTCATCTCTACCTCTGTATCAATATAACAATGATTTAAAAAATTAACATAAGCCTCCTTTACCTCTGGTATACAATCAATATGACAAATCATTGTCACAATATCATCTAAGCCTAATAAACTATTACATTTTATTTCTGTATAAACATTTTTACCCATTGTACAACAGGCTAATAGTTTAACCAATTCAATATGATATTTAAGTGGTGTTGGATCAGTTAATTCATTATTTTTATATTGTTTCATCATTTGTATAAAATAATTAAATGATGATTTATCATTATAAAAGATTAAAACCTCTTCACCAGCATTTATAAGCTTAAAAAAAAAAATAAGAACAAGAAAATAAAAAATTAAAAATTAATTCGTAACCACCGATTTACGTTTCAAAATATCGTTTTACCTCTTGCATTACAATATCCTGACATTTTCTTATAAATTGATTTTCCGCTTTAACAATTGTTTGTAGAAATTTTAAATATTCCACATGACGTCCATGTATTTCAATACAATGGACAAAATGTTGGACAACTTTATCATTTACCTCATTACATAATGTTAAATTATTTTTAAAAATACTACAAACGGTTTCTGCTTCTAAAATCTTGCAAATAAAAAATTTTAAAAATACAGAGAAATTATTTTAAAATACCGGGAAATTTTTATTATTTTTAATTTAAATAAAAATCAATATATTTACCCCAGGATTAAGAAATAAATCCAAATATTTATGTAATAACACTTGATTCTGTTGATTGCCAAGGCAAAAATTTTGTAAAAATTCATGTGCTAAACGCATTAATTCTTTCATACGTACATCCTCCTTATCATCATATGGTATTTGTAATAAATCTAATACAATTGTATGTACACCAACATTACGTAATAAACGTTGTTCATGTTTACGCGGTTTTATATTATCAAAATTAATTGAATTTATTATTGTTTTTTGCGGTGGTGGTTGTGGTGGTTTATGTTTTATTTGATGTTGCTGTTGTTGTTGATGTAAATTAACCGGATAAGTAACCGTTATACATAATTTATTCATACGTATTAATATCTCTTGAATTTTTTTATATTCCATATATTGTTCCGGTTGCAATGGTGGCCCATAATCAAAATTATTCTCATTATCATTTTTTATTAATTTATTTAATGTTTTTTTTTCATTTATATCATTTATTGGAATCTGTTGATCATCTGTTATTCTAACCGTTGCTATATCATCATTTAATTCTAAATTATCATTTGTTGTTAAACCGATTATATGTTGTACCGGTTGATCATTATCATTCATTTTTGATTTGTATACCCATAATTCTGATTTTTCAACACTTTGACGTAATACATCTAGATCACATTTAATTTGCTTATAAGATTCAACATCTTGATCACTAACCAATAATTGTACTTGACGGAATGCATGTAACACTTCTTGCCGTTGACTGAAATGACGGAATAATAAATGTAGGGCACCAGATACTAATGGTGGATAATCATGCATAATTAAATGTAATAAAACACGTAAAAATGTTCTACCACCCTGTCCATCTAAATCTAAATTTGGTGCATCCTCATTACAACCGAATATACCCTCTGCCTGGCTACCTATCGATTCCAAGTCAATATTCTTTTGACGAAATGTAACCGATGGTGATTCTTGCGATTGATTGTCCTGCGATTCATTTGTTGTTTTTTCATCCGTTTTATTCGGTTGTTGTTGCTGTTGCTGCAGTGGATTATCAAGATTTTCATCCAAAATATTACTTGTTGTTGTAGTTTCTGTTGTAACACCACCAGTTGCTGATGCACGTTCAGTTTCATCAAATTCCCGTTTAAATATTGATAATAAACAACTAATACGATAATCTAAACGGACATCCAATATAAATTGTAATATTTCAATAATTTTTAATTTTGTATCCATAACCAATGGATATTCCTTCATTAATTGTGTTACACTTTTACGCTGTTTATGAACAATTGAGGTCATTTGTTGCTGCTGCTGTTGCTGTTGTTGTTGCGGTTTTTGATTAGTATTCGTTGATGATGTCGTTGTTTGTGTACCAACCGATGGTATCGTTTGAGTTAATAACGTTGATGTACCAATTGGTCCTAGTGTTAATGATGTCATTACAGCACCCATATCACCAATTGAACGTAAAACTCCACCTTCCGCTAAAAAAAACGGAAAGAAAAATTAAAAGAAACATTTTTTTTTTTTTTTGTTATTGATTAAGGATTAGGATATGGATTTAGGGTGTCTGTGTGTAAACCTTTTTTCTCCAGAATATTTGCTTTTAGGTTGTGAGTGTGTGTTAAAAAGAGAGAATTTTTATTTTTTAATTATTTTTAGCACATCTAATGTAAGTCCAAAGAAATATTTATCTGTTTCTATACTTACAATCAATATCACCTGTTGGTAAACCAGTTGTATCACCTGTTGTTAAATCAACCTCTGATATACAATCTAATATACTTAATAATGTTTTTGTTAAACGTAATAAATCATTAAAACTATAAAAACCAAAATAGATAAGGTCACGTGCCAATTTAACAACCTCAAATGTTAATTTATTTTGATCTTGATCAGCAAATAGCCACATTTTTAATGATACATTACATAAATAATTCTCAACAAATTGTATTGTTGTATTAAATTGTTTACGTACCGCCTCCTTATTACAATCGGTTGGCTGTTTTTTACAATCGTAACTAAATTGTGGTAAAAATGATAAAAAAAAAACGAAAACGAAAAAAAAAACAAATAATAAACATGGTGAGCAAAAGGCAGTTGATAAAAAATAAGAAAATGATGAAACGGTGGGAAATATGAAGAAAAAAAGAAGGAAGGAGCGATAAATATTGTAAAAATAGGATTATATAATAGGAAAAAAGGAAGAGGTAAATATGGTACTTAGGAGGATATAAGTAGTAAATATAGAATGAAAGGAGGTAAACATGGTAAAAAAGAATTTAAAAAAAAGCGATAAATAAGATAAAAGGCGGTAAGTATGACATAAAATCAGTGAAAATCAGTGAAAATCAGTGAAAATGCAGTAAAAAAAGGATGAAAAGTGGTAAAAATCAGTAAAAAAAATCAGCAAAAAGGTAAAATAAAATCAAATCAAATCAAACTTACTCATAAATAGACATTTTCGATGGTATTTCTGACCATAATCTAGCATATTTAACTGGTGTTACCGGTTCTTGTGGATCACGATCAACATGCAAATGTAACATTAAACGACAAAACGATGCACGTAATTCGTATGGCATTTTTTCATCCGACATACATCTGAAAAGAGAGATTTTTTTTTTTTTGATACACCCCTATACACCCGGTTACAGCCTATAATAAATCATCCAACAACCTACAAACTACTCACTTTAATATTAAATCAATGCTTAAATGTTGTGATAAATTATTTAACGCTAAATACTGACGATTTAGGCACATATTTGAAAATAAATTCAATTGATGCCGATAATAATCGAGAATATTTATAAAGTCTTTACGTCCCATGTGGATACCATTTGCTAGATCTGACATTTTTTCACATTTCTAAAAGAAAAGAAGAAAAAAAAATTTTTTTTTGTGTCACCTAAAAAAAACGAGTTAAAACACCTCCGCCACAATATCGGCCACAACATACCGTACGATTATTCCAATATAGATAAACTTCGAATGATTTTGAATCACATTCCTCATGGTCCTCCTCTAATAGATCATCAATCAGACTATCAACGTCAAGATTATCAACAATTTCACCCTCCAAGTTTAATTTGTGCTCCTTGATCTGTGTCTCAATTAGGATATCGGAATTTTTTATACTCAGCACACTTTTACATATCAACTCCTGTGTCACCGGTATCGCCTTCTTATTGGATACACACAGATCACTCAGATAATCCAAGAATCGTGATTCCCAATTTTTCATATTTTTCCTCACCAAACCGACAAATGTTTCGATTTCAGCCGGCGTTATATGTTTCTCCAATAGTTTACGGTTATTATGCAGCAAAGCGGTTATTGTATCCTCCGCCAATATATCGTAACCGATTTGCTTTTGCATTAAACCAAAATACTTCGCTATGTACTCCTGATTTTTACGATAATCCTGTTGACTTAACCTTAGTATCCGATAGCATAACCGGAAAATATACTTAAACGGTGCATTCTTTGGATCACTTAACTCATCTAAGCGTAGGTAGGGTCCTTCGGCGGTTTCCTTAAATGGACCTTGCAGAATATTAAAGAGCTGCTTCAGTATGTATTGTTCACGCAGAAGTTTCTGACGATCACGATTTGGATTCGCAATGCATATATCAAGGGCCTCTGATTTATTTTGTTCGTTTTCCTGACCCCCGATAAAGTAAACGATGTCCTGCAACAATGAGATCAGGGAACGTCGTTCATTGTGCGATATAACGCCCATATCTAGTTTGCCACCCATTGCGATAAGTACTTTGCATGCATCATTAGCAAAATCGAGATCACGCACCTCAACCGGTGACACAGGATTCAAGGCAAACGCCTCCTTATCCTCTTTTATCGAGGAACAGCCCACCTTTGACATAACGGGCTTATCATCATCAATGTCAATTGGTACCGATGTTGCGTGAACCCACGTATTTGAGCATAAATGACGTAATCGCACATAACTCCACTGTGGCACCAGACTATCAGCACGTGTCATCGTCGTCGGATCCAATTCAAATACAGACGCAATATCCGTTGAGTACGGCACAGACACCAAACGAAATGTCTCATTTGTCGGCTGACTATTTATGTTTATACCAAGATTATTTATATTATTCATATTACCACCCCCCGCAATTATATCATAAAATTTATCCTTATTCGCGAGAAGATTTTTATTTAGATTACCCAAACCGGTGGATCCGGTTGATGATGTTTGTGCATCCGAATCAATTTCCGCTGCTAAATAATAACCGGTGGCCAAATGTTTGAAGCGATATAATGAATTCCAGTGTCCGGCACCACCACGACACGGATCATGTTGTACAACCTCAATCTCCCATAATGCTTTACTACTGGTAGCCGCCGTTGCACTTGTTCTACCGGTTGTCCGCAAAAATACATGTTGCTGCTTCTTATACTCGTCCATTGTTAAAAATTTCTCCTGTTCCGCATGGAATAAACGTACCACATCTCCACCCTTTAATATATCATCCTGATTCTCACGGTGTTCCATAAATAATGTTATTTTCCATGATGTTGAGGAATTGAGAACGTTCACCTCCTTACAACCCGGATTATCGGTTAGCTCATAATTTGAGGCGACATGTAAATTTTGTTGTTCAGCATTTACCGGATTTAGGATAACTTTATCACCAACAACAACATTATCACCGGTTGAACGTAATTTATAAAATGGCATTATATAGAACCAGGATCCCTCATTACCATTCGCATCTAAATAAACTCGCATCGCATTCTTTTCTAATAATGATGGCAAACGTTTGTTCACCGTTAAATATTTATTCGATTTTAAATGTAACATCTGTGGAGATGGTTAAAAAATGGTCATCAATTAACAATAGAAAATGGTGGTCGTCCAATATAAAATGGCCGTAGAAAATCCTACCTGTATAACACTACCATACTGTACAACGGTTCCTAATAATTTTTTATTCTCTGTCTCATTTTGTTTCTTTTCAATTTCTGCTGCATGCTGAAAACACACAAGAAAATAGGTAGGGATCAAAGTAGGTAGTAGCCAGGGTCGATAAGGTGGTAACAAACAAAAAAAAAAATAATAATAAAATTCCTTAAACACCTACATGTAAACGTTTCAATAGATTCGTATCGGTATTTGAGCTTTGTGATTGTTTTGCTGCCTTCCAAAATTGTTTTTGTGCTGAGTAACGATTCATTGGGCAAATTTTTATTAAAACATCTAAAAATAGAAGAGAAATTGATTGTGAGAGAGCCTAGTGTGTGTGTGTGTGTGTATGTCTGTTTGAGTAACCAAAAGGTGTCTTAACCACCATATGGATCATTTTCTAAAATCATCTTTTACTTCTTCTTCTGCTTCTTCTCAATTTGATTTCAATTTTTTTTTTGTTTACATTAAAAGAAGAAGCAAAAGCAGAAGATAAACACGAAGAAGAAGACGAAAACAAAGAATTTACTTACCGCGAAATTTTTTTGGTGGATTATTTAAGTCACCTGCTTCCGGACAAACAACGGTCCGATCATCAACCAGCCTTTAAAACAAAAATAAAAAAAAACCAAACAGATACAGTGGGTGGGCGGGGGAGTAATATTTTTTTGTTTTTTTTTTTTCCCATAATTACAGTGGGATGTCATCCGTTTGTGACTTGAATTGGTTAAACGGGAAATTTATGGTTTTTTCTAACCACGTGTTGTATTTCGGTTTAATTTTTTCGGTTATTTAAGATGCGATTAAAACGATTAAAATCGGTTAAAACGTTAATAAAGCGTAAAGTAAGATTATGAGCTAAATTCCTGCTTAAATGATCTTAGGAACCCCCTTAGTACCCTATTAGAGCCTCATTGCTCCCTTATTAGATCCCCATTATAACCTTATTTCAGACCCATTATAGCCTCATCGCAGCCTCATTATAGCCTAATTACAGCCTCCTCAAAACGACATTACAACCACACTATAGCCTAATTGTAGTCCAAATATAGCTCAATTACACCCTCATTCCAGCCTACTCAAAACCTCATTACAGCCACACAATACACCTTATACATTATCACAAGTCTTATCACATCCACATTACAAACCCATTGTAGCCCTATTACAGCCTTATTACATTCTCATGACAACCTCATTTAGAAAGACATCATAAATCCGATTAAAACTTTTTATTCAATAAAATTAATATTTAATTGGCTATAAAATCGAACATAGATCCTAGATATCACCTAGACACCACATAGACACAATTTGGATATCACATAGATACAATCTAGAGAGATTATACTGTGTCATCCCCATCCACAATTCACATTTATCAATGTAATTCAACAAAATCTGAAGCATAATTTCAACATTTTTATCAATTGATCAATTAACCAGGATTAACTCCATGATTAATCAGGATTTCCGAATAAACAACGGAAAAAAAATTCAAAATCAACTATTGGCACGACGTTTCATATTATTATGACGCAACCTGTATGCAAATTTTTAAACAAAAGCAGGCGAAAAAAAAATTTTTTTTTT
The DNA here is from genome assembly GCA_961205885.1 of Ptychoptera albimana. NCBI lineage: Eukaryota > Metazoa > Arthropoda > Insecta > Diptera > Ptychopteridae > Ptychoptera > Ptychoptera albimana. Next base: position 511,130 of record OY540807.1, on the reverse strand, counting down.
GTTTGTTTTTTTTTTTTCTTGTTTTTACCTTTTGCTAAAAATAAATTAACTGCTGGCCCCTGTTATTCAAATCAGATATCAACAGCAGTGATGGAAGAAAAAAAAATTCACAGTCGATGCTCGTTAATCAGAGAACGACAAAGCGAAATGGAAGTTGACTAATGAGGAAATTTAAATCCCTAAGAAATATGAAGGAGGAAATGGTGATGGATTAGCTACGACCGGATTGAAATGGATATTGGTATAGAAATCGTAAGGATTAAAGGAAATCGGGATGACCAAGAACAATCTGGTTATAGTTCGGAATACAAATCGTAAGGTTCATGGAAATGAGAACAATCTGGAGTCTTGGTAATCGATTATGGAACAAAGTGGTGCTGAAATACCAGCATCAAACCGTATTACAAATACGAAAAGAGTCTTTTTAGGAATCTTACACTTGTGAGGAGGAATATTTAAAAGTGGAAAATGCATTTTTCAACTTTCATATTAACCGTAAAAACCGAAGAAACAAGGACCACCTGAACGACCTGAACAACATAAACAAATTAGAGACAAAAGACCATTTAAAAAAACCAAAATTACGACGGATATTATTTCCTATGCTCCTATAATTCCTACACTCCATAAATTTCCGATATAAAACCGCTAAAATTCACAAATAAATAATTACAGGGCCATGTGAAAATAGATTTTGTGCTCTGGTAATAAATTTTTTACAAAATCATCTAGGCCCTGAGTAATTAAAAAAAAAAAAAAAAAAAAAAACCGCAGAACCGACGCTATTAACTGAATTTTTCTACACCGGTTTTCTTTAAATCGGTTTAATTTACGCCACTACCAAACGGTTAAATTAACTGTATTTCCGGATGACACCTCACTGTATTTGCCGTGAAAGAATAAAAAAAATTAAATTTAAACTCACCCAAGTGTTGATAGAAAACCGCAAACATTTCCCTCCGCAAATAATGAGATAACATCGCCTAAATGCAAGAAACTTGCCGAACCAATAATACTGTCGCCCATTTTATCTTCACCCGTTCTGCTTTCACTTCACTAGTCCTACTCCTTTTTTTTTTTGCTAATTACACTATCCGGATGTTTGAACCGGAGTTCACGGTTTTTCTTTTTTTAACTCTTCTTTCACTGCGTCTTTGTTACGACTTTTGGTTTTTTCTTTTGTTTCGTGAAATTTCTATAGAGGTGAAAAGGTTTTGTAAATAAAAATAACAGGGGCAGTGGGGCGGCACTGTGGGGGTACAAATCAGAGAAGAGAAAAACAATTTTTTTTATCGGTAAATCCGTTACGATTACGTTTCGATTCGCTTTTTTCAAACTATTCATTGTGCCCAGTTTTTTTAAAACTGTTGAACCGTGGTTTACTTTGCTTAATCGGCTAACCGATGCTTCAACTGTTCGCAGTGATTTTTGCTTGTTTTCACAACGTTTTATGACTAATTAACGCAATTTTAGCAGACTAATTTTATCGGTATTTTTGTGCCTGTGTTTACCGGTTATTTTTGTTAACTGGTTTGATTAAACCGTTTTTTCATTTACTTTTAATATTCGCAGTTTGTTTGCTTTGGTTTTGTAGGCTGATTAATGGCGATTTGGTCGTTTAATCGTTTTCAACCCGAGTTTCACCGGCTTTTTGTTGGTGTTTTGAAGCCGTTTTACCATTTTACCGGCGTTATTTTTTTTTTGGCACAGGATAGCTAAACGTGAATTTACTTGTCGTTTTATTACCGATTACAACAATTGAACACTCATTTACCAACCGTTTACAAGTCGTTTATCAGTCATTTACCAGTCGTTTACCAGTCGTTTACCAGCCGTTTACTAACCATTTACTACCCGTAAAATGGGTAAAAAAACCGTCTTGTTACCATCTCAATACCTGAATACAACGAATTGACGTAAAACATTTTGGATTTATGACACAAAATCCACATTAAGAACCGCAACACCCACCAACCTTCATTTAACCCTTGTGTTTTCTTAGAATTTCTCTCGTTCATCTCTAGAGCGTTCCGTTCACGTTCCGGATGTACAACCGCAAGATTTTAATTGTGGACAAAATTTTTTACATCGCGATAAAAAATTGTTTTTAAAAATTAGCGAGGAAGCAACAAGAAGAAGAAAAAACGCAATGCGGCAAACAATAAGTAATTAAACCAAAAACCAAAAACAAAAAACGTCGCCGAAAACTAATTAATTTACCACTTAAAATGGTAACGTAATGGGCAACGTAAACAGAAAGTGAGAAATGGGAGATAAAATCGCTGAAAAACAGTGGACGCTGGGAATTTTTACCATTCCGATTCAGTTACTACTAGAAGTTTGGGGATGGACAGTTGACGCCCTGACCGTTTTCACCTCCTTAATCAGTTTACTAAGAATAAAAAAACGCGAGGTGCAATTGTGGGATTGGAAATAAATCGGAACAGTAAATACCCAGAATGCAGTTTTTTGGGGTTGTGCTTGTGGCCGGCTCTGATCGTTTTTACCTTTAAAATCAATTACCTGGGGTACGATGATTCTACCACCTTATCGTTTTAAACGGATTAAGTTTTTACTTCATTATCCTAGACATTTACCTAAATCGTTTACTCTAGACATTTACCTAGGGCGTTTACACTGAGAATAATCCAATTAAATTTACTGGGGATGAAAACCAATCATCCCTAAGCTTCGTTTAAAAATTTTATTTTTCAAAATAGATGAGAAACCAAAATAAAAAAAAATCCCACTAATGAACCAAAAAAGTAAATAAAGAAAAAATGAGAAAAAAAAATTTAAAAAAACGGAAACCAAGACTCCCCAATAAAATTGTGTCTCGACTGTAATTTCTTTAGTCTCAGTTTCTCTCTCTCTCACTCTCTCACACATTCTAGTTCGTTTTTATTTTTGGTTTGAGTATTTGTTGTTGTTGTTGCTGCTGCTGCTAATATCGGTGCTACTGTTGTTGTTGCTGCTGCTACTACTAATACTACTGTAACTGCTGCTAGAACTAACATTAGTTTCTCACTAATTAATTATTTTTCTTTTTTTTAAATTTATGTTAATTAAATTATTCTCGATGTTTTTTCTTTTTGTAATTACGTTTTACATTAGAGAGGCGAGGAAGGGGGAACGATTAAAAACAATAAACAAACAAAACAGCAGCAATAGCAGTAAAGAAAAAACCGATTTGATATAGCAAAGAACAGCACCATATAGTAGCGGCACCGTTAGCAGCGGTGGCACCGATAGCATTAGCACAAAAAAATTCTCTCTCTCTCACACACACTCTCATCGCTTAATTAATTAACGAAACGCATAAGACAATAGATAAAATCACGACACTGGGTTATTCAAATAAAAAATAAAATTTAATTTTTTGAAAAAAAAAAATTAAAATTTTGTTTTTTTATTTTTTATTTTTTACTACGAAAAACACCCACAGAGATTTTTTATTTTCACGATTTGTTCACTTGTCCACCATGCACACACACATCAACCGCTACACACATTACGTTTATTAATTAAAATTTTAGTTTTTTGTTTTTTGTTTCACACTTAATTAAGTCAATTTGATTAGAACAGAAAACCAAAAATGAAACCAAGAAAACCAGGAAAACAGCAGAAAAAAAAATGAGAAAAAACTTTTTCATTCACTTTTCCTGGATTTTCTATACGATTTTGTTGTACAGAGAGAAAAAAAAATAGAGATTTTTGTATTTTTTTTTACTGTCACACTGTGTGAGATTCTTGTTGTTAACTCCTGTTGATTCCAATTGGAAATGAATTGGAATTTTGTTGTTTTGTTCTATTGCTCAGGTTTGGGTTGATGTGACTTTTGTTGTTGTTGTTGTTGCTTTAGTTGTTCTAATAACAACTGGGCATTGCCAGTAGAATATGTTTTATTATCACACTAGATGTCAAACTTATCGTTTGGTTTATGTGTTGGATAGACGAAAACTAAAATCGTTACGCTATCGATAACTAGTGAGGCCATTACGAGTCGAAAAAAAAAATTTTTTTTTCTTTATTTCACAGAGCTGTATTAGGGGGATAATAATGTTTGTAAACAATTATTTACGCCCCCATTAATGTATTTGCATCGTATTGCAAAAAAAAAAACTTTAGTTTTTTAGCAGCCGAAAACCAGTGCAGCCAGTTCGAGTGTTTTGTACCATCGACAACCAATGCAGCCAGTTTGTGGGCTCTTTGCTGCCGATGACCACAACGGTTCAGAATTTTTTTTTTTTTTTTTATTTATTTTACAGAGCCGAAACCTTTAATAATGTTTTAATTAAATTATTTACGACCCATTAACGTATTGCATCGTATTCCTCCCCAGAAAGAAAATCCCCCAAAATTTTGCACTGTGAACTGTTTTTGCTGTTTTTTTACGATTTTTGAAGATTTAAAAATAAGTTTTTTTGCGGTTTTTGTGATTACTTAAAGTTTTATGTCGGTTATTTCGTTCGGTTATGTCGATTTTCTACAGTTTTTTGTACGTTTTTGTTTTTTGCTACAATTTTGTTGATTTTTATTCTTTGATCACAATTAACGTAATGGATACGTAATGAAATGTCATCGTTTGATATTAACTCTAAATTCATGTTGATAAAAATTAATTTTACTCGCAGATACCCAGCAAACGGTCGTTTTAAAATGTTTTTAATGGAAAATTATGAAAATTTAGATATGTTGTTCCTAGTAAACCACTTCACGGACAATTTTATTGATTGAAAGACACATAGAGAATGGGCTAATGTATGTAATTCACAGGGGATGTTATTCTGCTAATATAAAATAAACTTTTGGTAGTAAAGAGTTATGGTAAAGGATAGTAGGGAAATAGAACATCCAGTGTGATCCTGACGCTCTTGGATGGGTATTTTCAAATGGAAAATATTATTCACTAGGGTTGCTTTCAGGACATTTAATACACCACATAAACGGACTTTTGTTAAACGGTTAAATGTAATTACTGCTCTCCAAAAGCTTCTTGTATTCGTTCCGAATAATTTATTAATTTATTCCTTAATTTATTAACGCACTTTCAACACTCGTTGTTAACGCAATACACGAACTAACCCCGTTTATCTTCATTAACGTTTTGTATCGTATGGCACCTACCCAAAATATTTGAACTTTGGACTTTGTTAATTTTTGCGAAAATTTTGATTAATTATATTCCTTGACAACAATTAATATAATGGTTTATGAAATGAAATGCTATCATCTGAGATTATGTTTATAAAAATTAATTTTACTAGCAGATATCCAACAAACGGTCGTTTTTTAAACAATTTTAATGGACAATTTAAATATGCTGACAGACGGTTTTCCTAATAAATTTCATTTAAATTACTCAACGCCAAATGTCTAATGAGTTTTTTTACTTAAATTGATTGCTAAGAATATCAAATGTGATGGTCTTATATACAGAAATTCATACAAAACGTTCGTCCTTCACATTTCTTTAGAAAATCGAGCTTGTTGAACATTTTTCATCATCATTTTATGTTTTTCTAATGTCCTAAGCTTTAATTATATCAGATTGCAATACTTTTACGTACAGAATTTTAATATTATCGAAATTACATAATAAATACATAAAGACATGATGCAATTGAAATATTAAAAAAAAAGTCTGTTATTGACATTTCTTACATTATTTGAATATTTTGCGTCATTTTAATGTTTTACGTCATTCTAATGACTCTTACATTGTGAATACACCACAATAACGTCCATTGTATTTAAGCCGCAATGACATCTATTGTGTTTGAGACTTAATGATACCTCCTTCCAACTTATTGGCCGGTTGACAGTTCTCTGTTTGTGTCAAATTTATTTACGTCAAATAGACAATTCGAACGTCAATCCTTCATATGTTCCATCTGCGTTATTTTTTTTTTTTACTAATTTTTATCCTGATTCTATGTTTTGTGTTTTGTGTTCTGTATTTACCGAAAATTATCATTCACTAGTTGACTCTTTACATTATTGGATGTAACAACAAGGAATAATAAAAGTAAACATTATACGGAAATTGTTTTTTTTGTTTTTGTGTGTGTTTAAGGATTCAGTGGTGTTATTTGTTGTGGTGAGATTAGAACGGTGTTTAAGTGATAAAAAAAACCCAAAAAAAAAAGGTTCCAAAGTCTAAAGTCTAGACAAGAAAAAGAAGCAAATAAATTAATTATGGAAGTGGACAGTGAAGTGGTGATAATAAATACGATTAAAGAGAAGCTACGTCAGGATGAGATTGTCATTGTTGTATCCTTTTTTTTTTTTTAATTTCTATGTTTGTTTGGGCTACATTTTACGTTTTTTTACTTCCAAAATTCCAATTTCATTTCCTTAACATAAAACAAAAAAAAAATAAAAATAAAAACTTTTTTTTAGGTATTCGAATCATATCAAATTGTTGGTAATGAACATCAGAATCGTTTATTAACACTGGTAACAACAAATAATCAAACGTACGCCCTGTTCTCATTTGCTGTATCGAAATGGCCACCTACATCTATCTCTGATCTAACAATTGATAATGTTTTTCCAATAAATACAAATTTTTATTTTTCATCGGGTACGGATTACTTTCTATTTCTATCCTCAATTGTATAATTATCAAAAAAAAAAAAAAAAAAATTACTAATTCTCTTTTTGTTCACATTTTTAATTATTTTTTTTTTTTTTTTGGAACAAAAGACTCCTCAGTAGCATGGCATCAATTTAAAATTGCATCAAATAATCTACAAAATATCTTCTATTATTATCCATATACGACACATTTAAAAACGGATTATGAACAGTTTCGTGATCATTTGAATGCGGTTATGAGTAAATTATCTGATGATGATGATGGTGGTGCTGGTGCTGCTGTTCGTGCTAGTGCTGATGATGATTTTGGTTGGTTAAATATTTATCGGAATGATGATTTGTATGTGATTAATCGTAATATAGCGGATGGTACGAAAACGTTAAAAAAACGTGAATCAAAATTTCGTGAGGAACTGGAGAAACGTGAGTACGAGTACATCTGTTACGATAATCATAATATATTTATTGGTACATGGAATGTGAATGGACAACAACCGATTAATGAGTTGGTGCTAAGTGATTGGTTATCGGTAACTGAGGAACCACCTGATATTTATGCGATTGGTTTTCAAGAGATCGATATGTCACCCAAGGCGATTACATTTAGTGAGAATCGTCCCGATCAGGTATGGATTAAAAAGGTAATGGATAATCTTCATCCAAAACAAGAGTACGAAGAATTGATAACCGTTCGTCTAGTCGGTATGATGCTGATTATAATTATAAAAAAAGATTTACGTAAAAATATAATTCGGTATACGATACAAAGTGTGGGCACTGGTGCCCTAAATATAATGGGTAATAAGGGTGGTGTCGGTGTCAGTATCCAACTGAACGAATCATATATTTGTTTTGTAAATGCACATTTGGCAGCGCATATACAGGAAGTGGAACGTCGTAATGAGGATCATGATGAGATAATTCGTCGTATGCAATTTGAATATGGAATTGAACGTCGTTCAATTGATGAACATAATCAAATATTTTGGTTTGGTGATTTAAATTATCGGATTATTGATACGCGTATTGATCAACAGATACCATTAAATTTTAATACAAATGTTTTTAACGAATTAATTAAATATGACCAATTATATAATGAGATGAATCGTAAAAGGGTTTTTATAAATTATACGGAGGGTCCGGTTAATTTTCGTCCAACATATAAATATGATCCGGGTACAGATAATTGGGATAGCAGGTTTGTAATTTCTTAATTTTTCATCTGTATAATTTTGTACTCAGATCCTGATTTTTTTCTCTCTATTTTCAGTGAAAAAAGTCGTGCACCCGCCTGGTGTGATCGTGTCCTATGGAAGGGTGAACGGATTAAACAAATATTTTATAATAATATAATGAAAATACAATTGAGTGACCATAAACCGGTTTATAGTTTATTTAAAACACAAATAAAAACACGTGATGAGATTAAATTTAAGCGGGTACACGAGGAGGTACTAAAAACGGTTGATAAATATGAGAATGATAATCAACCACAAATAACGGTATCCGAAACAGATATTGATTTTGATATAATTACATTTAATGAGGTACATTCACGTGATTTATTAATTGCAAATAATTGTCATTTACCGGTACATTTTGAATTTACCGGTAAAGATGGTAAAGGTAGTCAAATATGTGAGAATTGGTTAAATATTAGTCATAAAATGGGTGAACTAATAACTGGCGATTGTTTAACAATACGTCTTGATATATTTATAAATACAAAATTGGTAAATAAAATGCTACGAAAACAGGGGCGTACTGGTGAAAAGATACCATTAGATATTCTTGTATTACATGTTGAAAATGGACGTGATATATTTATAACAATTATTGGTGAATATCGTCCCAGTTGTTTTGGTTTATCAATGTACACATTATTAAATTTACGTAAACCAGTTGCCCAGATGACCGTTGAGAATTTATTAAAATTGGTAAATATATTTTCGCGGGGTTGATAAACTTTTTAAAACGTTCAATAAGCGATAGAGAATGGAAAATTACATTACACCATAATCGGTAATAAGTAAGCATTCCGAAAAAACACATTAAACGAAATTAAATTATCAAAAAAATCAATGAAAAAAAAAAAATTCACAACATAAAAAAGAATCATACGGATAAATTTTAATTGAAAAAATTTTCCAAAATTACCATCCAATGTCCTTGGAAAATAATCTTAAAAAAAGAAGAAAAAAATTCCCAACAAAAACGCATAAGGCGCTACCTACGAATAAATAGCTAACTTACTTAACTTTAAGATTATTTTCTAAGGACATTAGATGGTAATTTTGGAAAAAAATGTTTAACCAAAATTTATAAATTTAACTCTCTTTTATGCGATGGAATTTTTTTTTACCATTAATTTTCACCGTATTGCGTTTATTATACAAATTCCTGGTAGGGTTACATTGGAAATGATTTATTACCAATTGTGTGGATTAGTTAAAAGTATGAGAAATGTATTAATTTTCTGACTTGTATATTATCCACGAATAATTATCAAGTGATAACAAAAAAATGGTTTACCTCTTTTTTAAATGGTAACAAAAAAAAAATTCCCTTCTCTATCACTTTTTAAACGTTTTTTGTAAGTGTTTTTATTCCTTATCCCTAATGTCCAGTGTAATCTTTTATGTTTATATACTTCCATAAACAAAAAAAAAATAATAATAAAAAATAAAATGAATAAAATTCCCCATCCACAACCCATAATAAAAATCATTTTTCTAATCCATTTATATTTAACTTTATTATAATTCTAGGAAACAGAAGAAATAAATAATAATGAAATAACATTAAATGAAATATTAAATAATATAAACATAAAAGTACCAAGAGAATTATGGTTATTAATTGATAATTTATATAAAAATGGTATAAGGACACCACATTTATTTACAATATCTAGAAAATATAATAAAAATAATAATATAAATGAGATTAAATATTGGTTAGATAATTGGTCTATTATTGAATATCGTATCCTTTTTTCATTTTTTAATTAAATAATAAATTCAATTATATACCAAATTAATTAAAAATAACATTAAATTTTATTCCTTAATTTAAAAAAATGATTATTATTAATTTTAAGCTGGTACACCACATACAACCGCTGAAGCATTATTAATGTTATTAGAATCATCTGATAAACCATTAATACATCCATATGAGAAGGAATGTATTAATTATGCTGAACAATATGATAAATGTTTAGATATAATACAACGTTTAACAATTTATCGTAAACGTATATTTATTTATATATGTACATTTTTATTAGAAGTTAAAAAAAATTCATTATATAATCGTATGGATGATCGTACATTAGCAATTATATTTGGTAGAGTATTATTACGTGGTTCTAATTATAATACATATAATAGTAATAATAATAATAATTATAATAATAATCCAACAACAAGTACAAACATATTATCAGGTACAACAAACAAATAAAACAATAAACAAACACAAAAATAATTAATTAATATATTAAATCTAATTATAGCTAGTAGTCCAGCTGGTGAACGTGAAAAGGATGATCGTCGTAAAGTATTTATGTTAAATTTTTTAACAAATGATATACAGGATTTTGCTAAAAAAATATTAACAAGTAATTAAACAAACAAACGACAAAAAAAATCCATTTATTCTTAATATTAATCCTTAATTCATCTCTAATTGTTTATAACAAAAATAAAAATTAAATAATAAAAAAAAAAAAAAAACATTTCACGCATTTACTTAGTTCTCCTTTTATATCTTCCTCTACCTCTGCCTCTTCCTCTTCCCCTACCTCTGCCTCTGCCCCTATCTCTTCGACCAATTTGCTTTAACATTTTCTCCCTCATATTAGCCGTTAATCATTTTCTTGGACGCCCAGCACCCTTTTTACCAGTTGTCTGTTTATCTTTATTTGTTTTGTTTTGTAATAATGGATGTGTTTCATCATTTGGCGGATCATCCAATTTAATATCATGGGATACTGTTTTACGTCGTTTTGATGTTGATGGACCACTGTGTTCAATTATTGTTGCTGGTGGTGTTGATGATGAATCCGTTGTACCGGTGTCAGTATCTTTACTACCTGATGGTGTTGTCTCATCTGAATTTGGTGTATCCGCACCGTTACCACTGTTTGTAACGTCTTGTGATTGCCAACCATCCTCTGGATCCTCAACCTCTGGTGCCATTGGTAAAAATTGTAATGCATTCTCATCTTCTGTCTCTTCATCGGAACTACAAAATGCAGCGATTGGCTCCACCTTAGATACGTCCACCTCGATTTCTTCATCTTTTTTCTCCTCGGCAGCGAGATCAATTGATTTATCCTCATCACTTATATCAAATTCTGATTCACGTTCCTCGTACTCAACATTTTCATCAAGTTCCTTAAAATCTGGTGCAAATGCTGACCAATTTTCAACTTGATTTTGTGCCCATATTGATACTAAACCGGAACTTATACTCGCGATTATTGGACGAACTGGATGCCATACGACATCCAATAATAATTCACCTTTTGTACCATGAAGAATTTTAACTAAATTTCCAATTGATTTCTCCCAAACGTATAAGGCATGTTGGCGAGCACTACCAGCACAGATATATTCACCATCACCAGAGAAGCAACATTTTTTCCACGTTGTTCTTTAAAAAAAATTTAATTTAAGCGTTTTGAACAAGAAAAAAAAAATTTTTCTTTACTTACTTATTGACTAAATCTTGCAACTTTTGTATTGGCTCCGGTTCACCATCCTTTCCGCATGTGACTACCTCTTTTGCATCGTACACACGAATCACACGATCTGATGTGTTCACTAGGAATGCCCTGGAAGCAAGAAAAAAATTCATTTTTATTTAGATTATTTGTTGCGAGAGACAAAATTTCACAAACATACTCGCCACGCCTTGCAAATTCAATACTTTTGACAGCAGTTGCACTTGAGGTGCCAACAGTTATCTTAAAACTCGCGATAATTTCCAACGACACTGAGTCCATGACAATAATTCTGCCTTTTGAGTTTCCTGTGTAAATATATTGTCCCCGTCTGTCAAATGCTGCGACAATATTTAAGTCACCGTCATTATCCAATGGTAAACAACGATGTGCACCGGTACCATCAACCAAAACCGCTGCATAACGCATTGGACCGACTAGAAAACGTCCTTCGTTTCTCGGATCAAATTGTACTTTTAATATTGGCGATGGAAAACGATATTTATGCTCACAATCACCGCTCAGTATATCCCATATACAAACATTATTATCGGTGGAAGCGGATAACAACTTATGTCCATTACGTGACCAACTTAAACTGCAAACCGGATGAACATGAGCGGAGATTATTTTTGCAATGCCACGGGTTAAAAAGTCCCATAATACAATACGACCATCATTACAACCTACAGCCAATATTGTTCCGTATTTATTAAAGCAACATGTAACCGCCAACGATATACAATCCAAAGAACCATCAAACTCTTCCGGATAATTTTGTCCAAATGATTCTGTTAATTTTTATAATAAAATATTAATTTCTAACAACTCAAATCTATTTATAATATTACCTAGAAGTTCTAGATTCATTTTTTTAAAATTATTTATGAAAATCCTTAGATAAATTAAAAAAAAAACTTTTCTTTGTTTACGTTTAATACGAAAAACAAAACAAAATTTTCTATGTTTAGGGTTATGTAGGTTTATTGCGGTGTATTTTATTAGTTTTTGGTGTTGCCATATAAATTATTTTTTGTATGCGGAACATATAGCATAATGTGGAAATAAATAATCTGTTTAACGGATTAGAAAAGAATTTATTCATTAGAAAAACCAATTAAATTAATGTAATTACCGAAAATATTTAATTATTATAGTTTTAAAGTGATTAAAGCGGAAAATAATCGCCTAACCAGACGATAAATTAACGTAAAAGTAAAAGTAAAATATCGCCATCTCTAGAGAAAAAAAAAAAACATTTTTTTTTTATCACACAATTTTTCTAAATTAATTAATTAAAAATTCATACTAAAAAAAAAAAAATAATAATAATAATAAAACACAAAGAAAACAAATCATCATAGAATATAGGGAAACGGAATAACGGTTTATGCAACAGTACACGAGGTAATAAAACAAGTTAACGACATATTTATGTAAAATAATAAAATAACTGTTGTTTTGTTTTGTTTTATTTTATTTATTGACAAAAAAAATTAATTAAAATTAATTAATTAATTAATTAAATAATTAATTAAATAATTAATAAAAAAAAAACCTTTTTAATGACATATAATAATAATAATAATAATAATAATAATAATAATAATAATAATAATAATAATAATAATAATAATAATAATAATAATAATAATAATAATAATAATAATAATAATAATAATAATAATTATTATAATAATAATAATAATAATTATAACAATAATAATAATAATAATAATAATAATAATAATAATAATAATAATAATAATAATAATAATAATAATAATAATAATAATAATAATAATAAATCTAGAAATGAAAACATAAACAAACAAAAAAATAAAATAAAAATAATTTTAAATAAAAAAAAAAAGCGAAGCAAGTTTAATGTGATTGGTGACCAGGAAGGCATCCTGAATGTCATCATCCAGGTAACGTCATCCATCTCACATTTTTTTTTATATTTCATTAATTTTCCTGTTATTTTTTTTAGCCTCTAGCTGGTGTCTTTCTCTGTGAAAATAAACCAAAGGGAATAAATTAAAATTAAATCATTCGGGTTTTTTTTTTTTTGTTTACAACATACCACAATTGGTAATAATTTTGTTTCCTTTGTAACACATCGCTCCTCAGTCATGTATCCTCGTTTAATCGTACAAACACATTCACTGGTTATCTCTGTACGCGAAATATGATCAGCCAGTGCCCCCGTCATTATTGTCATAAATTGTTTACGCTCCTTTGGTGTTTTTAATTGTTTGTAATGTTCCAAACTGAATGCATACCCATTATCTATGTGTACGAGATCAACACCTAAATCTGATTCGTATTTAATGTTGGTACGCATCGTTTCACCGATGTTGCCCTTCTTTTTGGGGTCTGTCGTTAATACCGTTTTTGCATTAAACCCAACAAATGTTTTTATCTCTTGACCATCGCCGGTTTTTATATCGTCAATCGGTGATAACAGGTGCAAACTGATTCCCATTGTTTTTGCACGTCTATTCGCTATGGCGGCCCCAATTGATTTTGTCTGTGAATTAGAAAGAAAAAATTATTTTAAATTATTATCACTGTGGGATATTTTTCGAATGTTAAATGGGACAAACCGGATTTTTGGAGTGTTTTAGCCGGTCAGCGCGTACAGCAATAATTGAACGGCTGGCCGTTGCCCGGAATGGATAATCCATGGCCAATTGGAATGCCTTTGCGTCCGCCGATATGCTTAGATCCTCCTTGATTTGCTCCCCTATTTTGTATGTGCGCTCAAAGAAGTCGTTCAAATGTTTGTTTTCGGTTTTTATTGGATCGGGTATAAGTGGACCCGTGTACTTAATCAATGATAATTTACCGGTAAAATCTAATTTACCGTTTGTCGTCAATAGGTACGAATATTTATGTTTCTTGTTGTAACCAATAATGATCACGTTTACGTCGTTTATGTCACGTGTCTTCAACTCCTTTCGCATCTCATTTATGGTTGTCTGTAGCATGTCCATGTAGATTGCGTCCAGGGCGATGTCCACAACAAAGACGATGTCCGCCTCCTTGCTCGGTGTGACAACAACCGCTCTGTTACCAATATCCAATGAGACATCGTTTCGCTTACATTTGAGACACTGCGTCGGTAATTTGACCGCGATATTATCGAGATGACATGTCGTGGCATACGTTAGAGCAATATTACAGGCTGCGTCCTGTTTATCGGTGGCCGTGTCCACTGCATGATCGCATGCTTCACGATAATTTGTGGGACTTCTGAATAGGTAGCAGTACCGTAACGGTGAGTTGGCATTGAAGAGACTCGAACATACTTCGGTGTGATGATTGTGTGCAGAGTGGTCAACAAACGGTACCGGTTTACAGTCACCCTTGCCCAATTTATACGCATTACCGAAAGTTGCAAAATTATCGGCGACCTTGTTATTTGGCAACAAGAAATCGTCATAGGGTTCACTGTTACCGTTACCCAATAATCCACGTAAGCGTCCCAAGTAGTAACCGCTAACGGTCACATGGCAAACACGTAAATTCAATGAGCACACTATCATGGCACCATACGATGTCAGCAAATGTATTGAATGGAATTTACGCCAACAATGGATGTCATTTTTGTGTATTGGCAGATCGATCGACTTTCCATTAAGCTGGGTGACTCCCTGTTCGCTGAGCTCAACGACATCCCCCTTATCAATTAATGTAATCGAACGTAATTTACCGTTATTCATATTAGCCAGAATCGTAAAGTTATTGTTAAAGTTGTCTTGTGCAAGTATGTAGGAGCAGCCACCGGGGAACGTGTAATGAGAATTGTCAAAGGTGAATATATGGGAGCCATCAGATATTTGTCCGTGCATCGTGTACGGTGGAATTAGGTTGAACGGTATAAAACCGTACGGACGGTAAACGTTCAACAGCTCACGTAACGTAACAATCGGTTCATTACGTATGTAGTTCAATAGACTAAACCGGATATTGGCAATCAATGGGAATTGATTAAATGCAAAGAATCTGCTGAATGGCAATAGGAACGGATGGGTACCGTGTTCCTGATGGAATTTTGTAAAGAAATTAGTTCCGAATTCATCGCTCTGATATGTTTTACGTACGAGATCGTATACCGATTTAATGGCGCCCAGGAATTCATAGAATAAATTCGTCACCTGTTCAAGATCGTTCACATTATCGGCATTTTGTATTTTCTTATTCAGATATTCGGTTAGATTTCCAAGGAAGTCAACCAGCTCCTTTGTCGGCATCATGTCCTTAATCGAATTGACAAACTCATTGAGTAGCGACAATACGGTCTCACCAATTGCCGTACCGGATAATAATTCATTGTATTTCTCCTTGATAATATCAAAACCGGATAATGTTTTCACATAATCAACAATTAATTTTGTTAAATCGGCGATCTCTTTACGGGCGGCTTCACACATTTTACCCACACGTGACATTAGCTGTTTCAAGTGTTCCAACATGAGTTTATTCATTTTATTGTAATCCTCCTCAAATGTTTTCAAGAATTTAATCGCCTTATCGAGAAGATCAACGATTGCATTCGTTAATGTATTGTAGATCTTCTTGAATCCTGCTTCCAGCTTAACAACAAAATCTTTATACATCGGCACGATCCTATCATTATAGAACTGAATATATGTATCAAAGGTTTTCGTTAACGTATCCTGGAAACGTTTAAATGTGTCATAAACGATTTTATACATTTCATGTACGCTCTCAACAATTAATGTCTGAATATGTATTAAGAAGTCAACGTACTCCTTAATTGTTGGATCATTTAATAATTCCATTTTAATTGCTTCCATTTCTGTTTTTAAATCATTTTTAATTGTTGTCAAATCACTAAAACTTGTACGAATTAATTTCATCTGATTCTCAGATGATTTACGTAATTCATCGAATTTTACTTTTAAAATATTACCAGAGGTCTCTAGATCTGTTTTAATATTTTCCTGAAGTGTTTTCTATCGAGAGAAAATTAGTTTTTAAATGTAATTTGGGAATTCTTGTTTTTTTTTGTTGTTTTTTGCTTTTAACTTACCACTAATCCTTTAAAGTCAGTATCCTGTATTTTATATTCAGAGGATAAAAAGTTACCCTGATCAAATTGTATACGTGCGATAAAAACTTCTTTATTATTTGTCATTATTTTAAAGGTGCCATCCTTTGATGCGGTTAATTGTCCATTGATATTTAAAAGATTATCTAAAATGAGTAAAATGATGTTAAATGGTTAAAGGAAAAAATGTTGATTAAACAAACCTTTGGACATTTTAAATGTTAATGAGCTAAGACCCTTTGTTTGTCCTTCAATAATAAATGGATTACAACCGAGTAATTTCATTTGTCCCTTAATATTACTATTATGCTTTGTTATATCGTAATTACCATTAATCAATATCAGGTCATCATTTAAAATTTTAATTAATCCATCAAATTTATTATTTGTTATCATTAAACGCATATTCGACGTTAATTTATTATATGGTATAAAATTAATTTCATAATTTATCTCCTTACGTTCATATGATACCTTCATTAATGTATTTAATTCTGTATTTATATTTAAACCTCTACTATATATTGCAATTTTTGTTTTTAATAATAAATTATTTAAATCATTTATATTATTATCATAATCATATGATAATATTATACGTTTATCTATATTATTAAATATATCAAATATAAATTCACCATCATATTTTTGATTAATTATATTATAATTATTATTTATATTTATAATATATGATTTAATCATTGGATTTTCAAATTTTATTTCAAAATTTGTTGTAAATACGTTTTTTTGTTTTATATTATCTAGTTGTTTTGAATTTATTTTACCATTTATACTAAATATATATTTATTATTTGGTTTATTATTTTTATCAAAATACATTATTATTTTTGTATCATATATACCATATAGATGTTCCTTTGGATAATTATATAGACCCTCAATACCAATTATACGTTTTGGTAATTCAATAATAATACCAAATTTTTCCGGTTGTACATATAAACTATACTGATATTTTGTTTTATCGTTTGAATTAAAATGTATATCAACTGTATGATCAATAACAAACCCATTTTGTGTTGTTGCCGCTTTTAAACCAAATTCATGGGCATAACCATATTCACGTAAATCAATTAATATACGTAAATCATGTTTAAATTTATTATAATTATCACGTTGTAATGATGATTGTATTTCAATATTAATGCATTGTTTCTTCTCTTCACATATTGTATTTTTAATTGAAAAATGTTTATCCGTTACCTTTAATTCACCAAGGATATTTTTTTGTCCAATTAAACCGTTTAATACATACTAAAACCGAGATAACATAATGAGTTAGAAAAAATGAGTTATTTCAAAAAAAATTCCCAGAAAAAAAAAAACTTCAAAATACTTACAAGAACCCCGGTCTCACCATGTACAGCCTCCTCAAATATTGTCCGGATAAATTTAAAACTAGCCGCCCTCTCTTTATCATTTAATTTTATTGTACCGGTACCCTCAAATATTGTTTTACCCTTCTCCTGTACAATATTATAATCAGCATAACCACTTAATACATTCTTACCACCTGATTCACCCTTAAATTCAATACCCTTTTGATTATCCTTCTGTTTTGTATACATTTCAAATATTATTTTATCCAAATTTAAACGTTTCGAATCGGCATCAATTTTTATTTGTAAATCATTTATATTACTTAGATTCATATCATAATTAGCGATTAAATTTAAATCACGTAAATTTTCAATTAAAATTTTACCATGGAATTTTCTACCCTCATTATCCTCATTTGTGTGTTCAAATAAAATTTTAACTAATTTACGATTTGGTGATGTATAGTCAACACTAAATAATGGATTATTACGTGATAATTTAATTATATTGTTGAAATGATATTTATTATTATTATCTGATGTTAGGGTCATTGTGGTTTTATACTCCCCAGCTACTTCTCTCTATATTTTTAAATAAACCAAAAAAAAAACCAAAAAGAAAAATAAATAATTAATAAACGGCTACGGTTACGATAACGAATGTTTATTTAAGGAACATTTCATAGGAAACATTTTTTTTTTGCAATAAGAAATTCATTTAAAAAAGAAAATCCTAGCTAGGATTTTATTATTTTGAAGGGTTTATACCTAGGTAAATTTTAGGTTTTATTGGATTTTTTTTTTGTGGATGTAAAAATGTTTTTGTTTAACATCTTTAGCTATTGGGTGGAGTATTTTTTTTTTTATTTTTAATGAAAACGCTTTGATTGGGTAAAAGTTATGCAAATGTGAGGTAATTGTACATACATTTTTTTTTTCCTATAACTCCTCCAGGTAATGAAAGGATTTTTTGTTTTTTTACGAATTCAGGATTATTTTTAGGAGATTTTTGATTAATTAATTTAAATAAAAACGCTTTGAACGAATTGAAATGTTTAAAAATGATTAGAAAATTAATTAAATAAAATAAATTTGAAGTTAACTAGGAGTAGGAGAGATTTAGGATTTTTAGTTAAATCGAAAATCATTTCTAGGATTAAATGAATAAATGTAGAAAAATTAACAAAAATGATTAGAAAAGTCATCAAAATAAATTAAAAAATTTTAATTTCCTGAGAACTTTTCACTAAGTAGGATTTAGGATTTTTGTTTTGTTCATCAACAATCACATCTAGGAGTGTTTAGAGAAAATATTTTTACAAAAAAAAATCATGCAAATAAATCAAAATAAATATTATTTACGGTAGGAAGTGTTATTATTAAATAAAATAAAAATCACAAAATCACTTACATTAAAATTAAATAAAAATTCAGCATCATTAAAACCTTTAATTGGTGATTTTATAATAATATTATAAATAAAAATTTTTCGTAAATTTTTCGTTTCAAAATTTGTTATTAATTTATAAATTTTATTATCATCATAATTAAAATTAATAATTAAATTATTATTAAAATCATGTTTATTCTCATAATTATTATCTGGATTATTATCTGGTTTATTATCCTGTTTATTATCCTGATTATTATTTGTAAATGTTATATCACCATTTATTGTTTTTTTATTTAAACGATTCAATAGAAAATCAATAAATAATTTCTCTTTACGTTTTATATTATAATTTGTTATAAAATCAATATTATTATTATTATTATTTATTAATTTTATAATTAATTTACCATTTATATTATTATTATTACTATATGTAAATTCATTATTAAATTGTAATTCATATTTATCATTTAATTTATCATAATTTATATTAATTATTAATAATATTGGTTTATGTTCATGATGTTCATTATGTTCTTTATGATCACTATGATCATGATGTTCATGATGATCATGATCATGATCACAATGTAAATTAAAATTATATTTACCATTTATATCAATATTTATATGATTATCAAATTTCATTAATATTTTATATAAATTATAAGATTTATTTTCTCGTTTATTTGAAAAATTTATATCAAATTTTTCATTTATATTTAATAAGAAATTTAATTGTTTTATTGTATTTATATTAAATTTAATTAAACCATCTGTTATACGATCATTTTCAATATTTGTATTATCATCATATTTATAATCAATTATATTTTCTATATTTATCATATGATTATCATAATATAATTCATTATATATTGTCGTTAATTTTATATAATTATTTATATTATAACCAATTTTAAATGATGAATCACCAGATAAATTTTTATTGTTCTCGTTACGTTTTATATTTGTATTTATATTTATATAATAATTATTATTATTTGTTGGTAAATTTAAATTAATATTTAATTTTATTTTACCATCACTTAATTCACCTTTTTTTTCATAATCAATATTTAATGAATATTTATCATTTAATATTTCAAGGTTGTTACTGAAATTGAAAAGAAAAAATGATAAAAAAAAATCGTTTGTGGGGTTTTAGTACAATAAAAACATCAAACAAAGGTAAATCATGTAAAGAATGAATTTACAAATAACATCACTGGTGATTATGGATCAATATAAACAAGACTGAGCTTATGTCGACTCAATAAAAACACTCAGAACATGAAAAGAACTTTTGTACAATTATAGCAGAACTTTAGCGGAATTTAAACAGAAACAATATTTGAAAGTAACTATACTGAAGACTAGAGAACATTTTAAGCTACATTAAGAAGGTCAATAAAAACACTCAGAACTTTAAAAAAGATTTAACAGAACTGTAGCAGAATTTGAACAGAACTTTAGCAGAACGTTAACAATACTTTAGTAGAAATTAAACATATACATAATTTGCAAGAAACTTTTATGGAAACTAAAGAACATTTTAAGCAAAATTGAGAAAGTGGAGATTCAACAAAAACACTCAGAACTTTTGCTGAACATTAGCAGAACTTTAACGAAACTTTAGCAGTACTTAAGCAATTCATTAGTGGAAGTTAAACAGATTAAGTAGAGGCTAAATTGCAAAAAATGAGAAGTAGTTGTGGCTTTATATAATAATACAAATCATTAAGATCAAAGAAATGGGGATGTCTCTGTAAACTTAACTAGAATGGTATTAGAATAAAAATCCTAAGGATCAAGATGACCATGGACGATCTGAAGACGATTTAGGTGATTGAATATGAAACGAAATGGAAACAATAGATGAAGATTCTTCTCTAGAAATTCTATGCTTCTGAAGGCAAGGAAAAATTCTACAATTATTAATAAATTTATAGTAGGAACTCGGTTAACACTGTTTCATTATAACGCGTTAGTATTCTTTTAATCGTTGTAACACCACTGAGTGCAAAGTGCAAAAGCCTAATAAGTAATGATTTTTCACCTGTATCATTCCAAACACGTGGTAATAAGGCTTTAGGCTAAATTAAACCTACCCTAGTAAAATTAATTTTTTTTTTGTTCCTACTCACTTTGTGTTAAGTAAATCGTTTGAAGCCGTTGTCTTTGTATCAAAATGAATTTTCTTTTTGTCATCCTTATCAAAATCATAGAATAAATCGATATTTATATCGTAGTTTGGTTTCACAACAGTAAACTTGGTCAGCATCTTTACTCTACGTCCGATCTTCTTCATGAATATATTTAGTGTACCGTCCCCAACACCGTTAACCATTTTAAAATCATTTTTTGCATTTAAAACGTCTTTAATTATGAACTAAATGGAATAAAATGAGAATAAAATAAAGATAATCAAAAAATCGAATGGAAACTTTTGTGGATCTGATCTGACTTACCTCCATTTTACCATTCTTATTATTTACATCACGATTTATATTCACAGTGTATGAGGCAAGTTCTGTGTCACCATTCATTGCTTTACCATTTGTATTTATTAATTTCGGTGTGACAAAGAATTTCATCTGATAACTATATTGTACATCCGGTTGTTTACCATCTGGTAACACAATATTACCATTCATATTTACATCAATATTTTCCCGTGTTAATTTCTCATTAAAATCACCATTTATACTTATTGTGTGACCCTTGTTCGTTGTTATTTTATTTGTTAAAAAGATTTTTCCATCTTTATTAACACGAATCACATTTACATTTACCTTGTTACCATTATAACCACCCTCCACATCAATATTATAATCATGTTTCGTTTGTTCATTCTTTTTACCATTAAGTTTTATCATTAAATTATTTTTCGCTTTACCGAAAACAATATCAAAGTCACCGTTTAAACTTTTTTCGGTGAATCCACCATTTAAACGTAGATTAATTGTAATCACCGGAATATTTAATTGATTCTCAAATGATAATCCAGTTTTTTGTTTGTTTTCCTCATTTTCTTCATATTGGTATTTTTGTTTTAACTCAAAACGGTTCTCCTGTGAATTCAAATCATCACCGTACACAATCAGAAAATTGTTCTCCATATATCTCTCACCATGTTTCAATTCGAAATGTACACGTCCATTTGCATGCTTGTGGAAGGTACTGATCATACTAACGTCGAATAGTAGATTATTTGGCTCAGTATTAAATTCACCCTTTATGTTACCGGTTTCTGAGCCTCTAGATAATTTTAGATCGGTGGTAACAAGAGATTTGACACGTGTAACATAACCGTTTATGATGAACGGTTCAGCGCCAAGACTCTCCACCTTTATATTGTTGAATACGAACTTTTTACCATCACCAAACTTTATACGATTTATCAGGCCACTAACTGAGTATCCCATGATACTATTATCCTTACTATTTGGCGTATTTAATGTGATTATCGGTCGGAATTGTTCATTTGATTCGGTTCCTGATTTGGTGAAACCAAGCTTCGCTAAATACACATCTTTATCGTTCTTGGCCATGGCGTAAATGGAAATTTCATTTTGATTGTTCGTTAGGCCACCCTCGATGACAGCATTTTTAATCTGTGATTCTAATGTCGCCCGCAATAATATATTTGGTTCAGATTGGGCCTCCAATTTTAATGTCGCTTTACGATCCATTTTTCCATTTTTAATCTCACAAGCTAATGTCAGCGTTCGATGTTTTGGATTTTTGTCATCTAACATTGCTCGAAGATTATATTCAGGTTCAACTTCTAGTGAAACTTTTAATTTGTTGTTACCATTCAGAGGGAATGGAGTTGAACTTGCGCCATTGGGAAGTGTGATACTGACGTCCGTACAAAGTGTGACACCGGTTAATTTGAAAAATTGGTCAAAGCACTCCTTGAATTCTCTCTTTTTTGCTGAGAATTTCAATGGGGTTTCGATACCTTCGCCACCTCGCTCCTGGGTCAAGAACACAACACGATGATCAAAGTTGAATATTTCCTGCTTATTATTTGGAAATAGAAGGCTAACGTCAACGCCTTTTCCTTCGTTCAGCATGGCGAATTTGATTTGAGATGATGTCGATGAATGTAACGAGCCGACCACAAACAAACCGGTACTAAAACCGTTGTAGTCAACCGACAATGTGCCACTCACTTCCACATTAAAGCTGGGCTCGACTTTCACATCGAAGGCAGTATTCTTGGGATTCTTAAGAATCTCAATGATATCCACCTTCGTTGAGGTATCTAAACGGAAGATTCCGGTTCCCTGTGCATTTAATTTCAACGGTAAGCCCGCACCGGTTGGATATATTAAATCAGCGTCCAAAAATATCGCATGCTTCTCATATGTGTGTTGGAAATTTTTCGCCTCGTTTATCGAATTGCGCATACATTCTAGGAACTTGTCCAAATACTCTCGGGGACTGCTTGGCATATTCTCTCCCAATGACAAAAAGAACATCTCGTTACCGAACAATTTCACTGACAAATCCATGTCTAAATCGGAATTGACGTCATTGCCCAAGGTGACCGATTTTGCGAAAATATTTGCGTCCTCGCGGACACCACGTTTTCTACGACCATAAATACTTTGGCGCGTCTGTTCCTTCACCACCTTGAAGCTTTCCATTAACTTATCGAACAGCTCTTGTGGGCTGCTCGTTTTGAATAATCCCTTTGGCCCGAAATAGTGTTCAATCACCATATCGAGATTCTCTTGACGACCCTCCAACTCAAAAAAGTTGAAGCTTGTGCCGAACACTGAGCCGGTCATGTTAATTCTGGCTGATCGTGGCATGAAACTCTTTTGTGAGTAAATAACGTCACTTTCCATGCTGGCGCCCATACCCATTGAGCTTACGTCATACGATAATTCACGATTGAATGAATAGCGACGGAAGTCGTTTGGGAATTTATTCGATGTGCGAATTTGTCCAAAGTGATAACGGGCGGCATCCTTTGAGGGGTCAACGGACGCACGTAAGCCGGCCAAATGCGATACAATGTAGGATCCAACCTGGTAAACCGTTTCTGTGTCCAACATTTTTTTGATTTCGTTTGCAACGTTACCGTTGGGGCAGCTGGCCAACACCAAATACGCTTCGATGCGAATCTCTGAGTCTTCATTACGATTCTTCATGAGGTTTAGAGCAGTATTCTGTGATTTAAGGTTGCACGAGCCCGCGGTAAGTGCCTGCAAGGCGGCAACACGAAGGCGCGTCGACACTTTATCGGTTGTACACTGAATAACCTTTTCCAGAGCTGGACTGAATAAATATTTTGTGTTGCGTAAACCCTTCAATATGGCCAAGTTGGTGTCCTCCTGTGCTCGTGTTCCCATCTTGCATCCCCCCAACTTATTACCGAACTTCTCATAAAACGATTTAATCTCGTTAGAGTCACAGCTGTACTGCTTGCAGTATTTATAGATTAAGTGTCCAAAGCTCAGATATCCCTCTGTGGTTAGTGTGCCCTCGTCAATGTAACGCGTGATTAGGGTCACCGCCTCTTTGGACATCGTTTTCACTATGTTAAACGACAAGAAAAGCAACTTTTGTTCCACATCATTAAATTCTCTGTTCTTCAGCAGGACCAGACAAGCCTCCACTGATGCACCGGTACCAACACGGAACAACGCATCCAAATAGATTTTACGTGCCAATACACGATTTTCACTCAATGTGCCGGACTTCAACTGTTGATACATCTGGGTGAATTCCGAACTCTTCATGAAACGAAATAGTCGGGTCAACTCAATGAATTTGCTTGCTGCCTTGGGGCTGATCTCGTTCTCGAATGCCTGCACTGTTGCCTTGAATACATTACGGACATTCTGGATATTAGTTCCCTGCGTATTATCCGGTTTTGTAAAAATAATCGAACGTTTTGTCTCCTTTTTGATTTTTGGGAATTGCGTTGTGAATGCCGCTGACGTCAGGAACGTGATCTTGGTTGCGGTTTTAACGCGAATGCCACCATTTGCAGATGACAATGGAATATAACGATATTCCTCTGCCAAATCCACACTCTCAAGAATACCGTTCTTGATACGCATCTCTGACGTGTAGTCACCTTTCAGCAAGGGCATCGATTTAATCTCAGAGTTCTTATCCACGATGCCATCAATGAATCCATTGAACATTGTCTCCCTATGGCTGCACAAATTCAAATTACGTTTCTTTCCGATTTTCACGATGTCACTCGTTGACTCTGTGAACTCCGTTGGACACACACCAAATATATCTGTTTCAGCACGCTTTGTGGTATCCGCTTGGAACAATGAGATTATCGAACGTTTTATGTTCAACGAGTACTCATTATCATCTGTCTCCGAACAAATATCATTTATCTCATCGTTGGTCATCTGGAAGCGGATCGGTTTAATGAAATCATTGCCCACGTTAGGCAGTTTCTTTCCATCGGGCCCATTTATAAACAATTTTGTTATTTTCATTACGTAATTGCAATTTGATTGGGCAAAAATTTGGAAGTTGCCCTGTAATTTAAGTGACGTCTCCTGGGCATCGTTACCAGACAATTGTACGGTCACCGTACTGTCCAGACTATAGGTGTACACAGTGCCGCCACCAAATTTATATTTGCTCATTTGATTCGCTGAAATTTTTATTTTTGTAATTTGGAATAAATAGGCAGCGAAAATAAAATAAAGGAGAAAAAAAAGATTACTTACATCCTGAACATCCATCGCTGCAGGTACTTGCTGAAAATAGAGAAGAAAAGGGATCAGAATATGCAAAATTATTGTGATTTTTTTTTTTTTTTTGTTAAATTAAACGCAAGGTAATTCTCCTGTTACATCCGTACTGGTATAAGGATACACAGTCGTAGGAATTTTCCATAATAATTAATTTAACAAAATGTCTAACGGTAGAATAATATAACTACGGATTAGGCTTAGGACCAATCGGGCTTGAAAAATAAATTTATCGAGGATTCGAGTCTTAATTTAATTGAAAGGTTGCTAAGGACATGGAAATATTTTGTATTAGCAAGGCTTCACAGGGGAGGAATCAATAATTTAGAGAAAACGAGTGGAGACTTTTTACTGGCTAAGGAACCGATTTGGGTTTTTCTTTAAAAATCAGAAATAGGAAAAAAACGAATCGAATCGAGTGACTGATTAAGTAAAAAAGGGGTAGGATCCATAGTTTAACGATAGCAGGTGATAAGCAGACGGAGTGGACTCTTTTGAAAAGTTTCTGCCGATTTTTAATCCTCATGACACAAGTTTTTAGGCAAACACTGCCTAAGGAACCTAATCGGTTTCTTATTTTTTTTTTTTAAACCCAAAATGCAACAACAGCTGCACACTATCAACAACAACAACAAAAAAAACGAAAATTGTGTCTTGTGCAGCCTAACAAACCGCTTAGATAAGCCACCAAAAAGAAATCATAAGTCACACACTGATAACAGTGAAAGAAAATTTTATTGTGGTGTCGTTTGTTGTTGTCATTCCTAATCACAGAAAAATTAAATAAATATTTTTTTTCTGTTTCATGATAATTTTGACTTTCATAAAGCGGACAGGGTCACAACCATTAAGGGTCACAAATATAAAAAATTATCTAATCGCTGTTTTTTTGTTATTGCTGTTGTTGCTGCTATCGCTGCTGTTGTTGCTGTTGCTTCGTTTTTAAATGAAAATTTCCATGAACTTGACAATAAGACGGAAAGAGGGAACAAAGGAATGAAATGCTGTACGAGGGTGTCTAGAATCATTAGTGTTTAGAGAGTGCAGCTGGGTTATTATTTTTTTTTTATTAGGATGTGCATTGGCTTTGTTTCCGCTCCTTGACTTTTTCTTATCAACAGAAGCAACACAAACAGCAACAGCAGTAGCAGCAGCAGCATTATCTGCGTTATCAGCGTTTTTTTTTTGTTTTATTTTTTTTATATCAACGGCCCCACCCCACCCAACAACATTTCGACATTGACTTTGAAACGATTTTTTTTTTATGTCGTTTCGCTTCCATTTTGTGTTTTCATCTGAATTTACATATTCTTGCTAGTCATGGTCCGAGATTTGATAAATGACCGTTCCGAAGGTCAATGTCAAATACAAAGTTCGCAAAAAGAGATGTAGCAAAATCTCTAATCGTTGCTGTGCGATTTTGTTTGTTTCACGTATGCCTAAAAGTGAGCCTAACAGTGTGGCTTAAATGTGATTACGCGAGAATAAGCGAGATACATAAAAACAGAAGTTTGTGTCGTTATAAAATGAACGATTTGGTGGTTGGGAATGGATGATTACGATGAGTGATTAGGATGGGTATTTGGATATATGATGCCACCACAATCCTCAATTTTGAACATAAATTTTGCACGAAGGGCCAATAAATTATTTAGTTTTTCTTTTTTTTTTTATTTTTTTTTATATTTTTTTCACATCGTCAAAATTTATGCTTTGCTTCCAACGGATCATCATTCTGCTTAGGTATCGCTTATTAACCGATATTGGTTTAAATATTTTTTAACGTTTATTCGGCTTACAGAAATAAACAAATTTGATGGAAAATAGGGAAGTTTGCAATCGAAAGTTCCATCATGGAGATAAAAGTGGAGAAAAATAACAGAAGATATATTTAAATGGAGCTTCTAGAGTGTTTAGGGGTTGTTGTGATGGATAGAACATGGTAAAAGAGATAAAAACAGATGGAAATTCATTTAGGGTAGGAATTAAATCGATTCTACAGTGTTAAAGGTGGTTGTGATGCCAATAAACGTGGTAGAAGACGTTTAAAGGTTTGATTCTATTGAAATAACTGAAGAACTTTCAACGACAAATATCACTGATTCTACCCAAAATAGACGACTTTTGATGGGAACCGAACGATTTGTTCTATTGCTACCGAAATGGTCGCACTAGATAAGTAGACCAAACGTAGAACCATCAAACTGTCGCATACAAGTCTGATGCGAACCATAATAAACAAAGAAAACAACAAATTTAACAAATTAAATCAAATTACTAATCCACATTGTCATCATAACCGGATGTTGATTGTTTTCTTGTGTTTTTTTTTCTTTTTTGTGTTTTGTTCTGTTTCTCTGCTTCTGATTTGATTTGATTTATTAATTTCAATTTACGATATTAAACGACTTTGGCTCATTGTTTTTCACATCTTAAATTGATGTTAAGTGAGCTTAAGAGATAGATAGAGATAGAGAGTAAAGAAAATAAAAAAAAAATAAAAAAAGAACCGAAATCAATGAGTGAATAAGGCATTTGCGCAGCAACATATGTGGATTATATTCAATCAAAAAAAAAATTAAGTCAATTGAATTAAATTAATCAAGAGGAGAATGATAAATTGGTAAAGAAGATGTTTAAAGTTTAATTAAGCTGCGTGCGCAGTTAGTTTTAAAAAATTATTATTATTATTATTTTTTTTTTGATTGAATTTACTGGGGATTTACCGGGGATTTACATGGATTTTTAATGCCAATTCGTTATAATTGAAAACAGTTATAAAAACCTAATTTACATTTCTTAATCATGGATTATCTAATTTAAAATTACTCTGATGTAGCTTTAAGGTAGTTTTTCGATACTGTTTTAAGCAACAGATATGCCGGTTATGATACGGTAAAAAAAATCAATTTTTCTTCTCTCACGTTTATTAAGATAAACTAAGTAAATGACATTAAAAAAAAAAACATTTAAGTCGTTTGCGCAGTTATATATCTTAAAGTTTTCATGCGCAGATAATACAAAAGAACAAAATCTTTTAAGTTGTTTTTAGGAATATATATTTCAACAGAATTCCTATGCAAACAATTTGAAAATATAAAATTGTAGAAAAAAAAATAAATTTCAATCGTTTGCGCAGTTATATTAGAATTTACAATGTGCCTGAAGACATGAAAATATTAAAAGTCTGCTGCCTTTATTAAGGGGAAAAAATGAATTAAAGTTGTTTGCGCAATTATATTTTATACATTCTTCATTCACAGAATATACGAAAATACAATTATTGGGATATTTCGGGATATATATTTCATACAATTTATATGTGCAGAAGACACGAAAATTCAAATTGGAAGTGAAATCAGGGAAATATTTTGTTTAAGTCGTTTGCGCACATAGAGTTCATACATTTTTCATGTGCAAACGATGCAAAAATGCAAAAAGGAAGTAAAATCAAGGGAATATTGTGTTTAAGTCGTTTGCGCACATAGGATTTCATACATTTTTCATGCGCAAACAATATGAAAATACAAAAACAAAAACAAAAACAAAAAAAAAATTCAATTTTCTTACCTGTTGGTGCACCCTCAATTGTAATTAAATTGATTAAAAATAAAATTATTATCAGTCTCACAACAACACCACCACAATGCACTTTACTTGGTTTAAACGGTGACATGTTCGTTGTCACCATTTGTTTCACCACCAACACCACAAAAAAAAACCAAAAATAAAAAAAAACAAATTATGATAGGAAAGAAAAAAAATTTTCTCCTTCGTCCTGAAAAGATTAATGGTAATGTAAGGCAAAAAAAAAATGCTTTTAGAACGGTAGGATAAACCCGTAATCAAATATATAACCGATTCGAATTGCACGTTTTTTTTTTTTTGAAAACACCGATCGAAACGAGATTTTTAACCGTGGAAACGCAACGTTAACAAATCCGGATTAAATCCGTTTTACCGGCTTAAATAGAGGATAATTTTTCTTTTCTTCTCTCCTTTATTCTTCCTACATTTCACACCTTAAACGGTAATTAAAGGGAAATTCCAGAAAAGTTAAAAGGGAAAAAACATAAAAATTTTTTTTTTAATTTTTTTCTTTTCTCTCCTATTCTATAAATATCACAGTAGGCGCTTTTAACAAGTCGTTTACGTGCCACGCGTAAAAAAAAATCGTTTTCACTTTCTCTTTCGGTAAAATCAATTAATTTTTTTTTTTAAACGCACCCTTCCCACCCGAAAAACAAACAAAATAAAAAAAAAACTAAAACAACAACCACTGGTAACAAGGTTTTGCGGATTTTCTTTTTTTGTTGTACAAAAACCGTTTAAAAAAAAAAACCCCGTAATACACTTGTGTGTACACTATGCTTACTTGTAAGTGAAAATTAAATTGAAAATATTTTATGCGGGAACCTTATATAGGCTTTTTAAGTGAGAATAAAACTCCTCCCAATTTGAAAAAAAGAAATTTTTTTTTTGTTTTTTGCTTCTTCTTTTTTCTTCTTAAAATAATTTCAGTTTGTGTGTGTTTGTGTATGTTTACATTTTATGTTTGCTTTATGTTAATGCGCATGCCTGATAAGATTAAGAAAAAAAAAAATTTCTCCCTCTCATTCTGATAACTTAAGTCAGATACAATGGTATCGTAACGATATGTGCATGCACTCGGCTTATCAGTTTGCTCTACGTTGATTATCCCCCATTTTAGGCGTTTTTTTTTTTTTTTTTTGTTCTTCTTTGTTCTACACTGATTAATGGAGAATTTTTAATGTGGCTTTTTAAGGACGTAGTGGTGGTAACGGGGCACCAAAATATATCACTCGTGTGTTTGTGTGTGGGATTTACTTTTTTTTTTTCGTTTGATTTTGTTGCAACATTTTCATGTGAACTGTGGAAAATTACAGAAAAAATCATTTTTTAAGATGCATTAAACCGGTTAGAAACTGTAGGCCAGTAGGGTAGCAAATTTATTTTAGATGCAGTTGTTTTACTGGCATAATAATACCAAGAAATGCGAATGTTGTGAAAAATCAAAGGAACGGAAAGTTCGCTGGAAAAATTTGGTCTGCAGCTGTATTGTTAAAAAAATTCCTAAAATCCTATAGTTGAGGAATGGAACCAATATTCTGTAGAAACCTTTGCCTGACAACAACAAAACTGTTGTAGGAAAACGTCCTATAGCGAAAATCCATGGACGAAAATTTCACTGGAATCATTCCTAAAGCAAATTTTTTTTGGAAAAAGTCCTTCACCACAATCCTACAACAAAACCTAGCAGGATTCTGCAGTATTCCGAAAAGCATTTAGCATAGTTCAGCAGTAAAATTGTTGTATGAAAAAAGTCCTACTGCAGGATTCAGAAGAAAATTTTACAGGAGACATTCCGAAATCATAATTTTGTAGGAGGCAACCCTACAAAAGAATATAATAGTAAAAACTCTCAAAAAAAATTCCTACAGGATAATTATGTGGGAATAGAACGTAAAGCTGATTTCCTATACGTAAAACCAACAGGAAAATTTCATTTCATAAATCATCCTCTGAATTTTTACTGAATTTGACTAGAATCTCTCTGTTCTATAATCATCTCGATTCCACCTCTAGACTCCAAAGTTTATCATCCGTAAAGAGCCACAGCCACATGGCAAATGACAAAGGAAACACAATAAGAAGTTTTATGCTTGTCCAGCCCAAATGGCTAACAAAGAACCAACCGAAATCTATCAGCGAGTTCAATTAAAAATTCTTATCGAATTTTCCCCCTCACACTCTCTTTGTTTGATAACAAAAATTTTTTTTTTCTTTTTGGCTCTTTTTCTTCTTCGTTTTCTTTGTTGTCTTTCTCTGATAATTTTTTTATTCAAGAACTTGAACTTTTGTACATTCAGTCGAAAGCAAAAGAAAAAGAGGAAGAAATCGAAGCAGAAGAAGAAGAAAAATAAATGTAATGAAATTTTTTATTTATTTATTTATTTTTAAACTTTTATCAGCCCGCTGGTAATTTCAGTGTCAATGACACAAAGTCGTTAAATAAATCAAAAAAAGAAAAAAACAAAAAAAAAATTTTTAAGATGGCCGATAGAACCGTAAAGTGAAAAATTTCTAAAAACATCGTGGTATTTTCCACGAAAATTTAACTATAAAACTCTAGAAGTTAACGACTGGTAAAATAGGAAAAGAAAAATGAAAATTTTACGGACTCGCACTTTTATCACATCTCCCACAATAAAAAAAGATCGTTTGTTTTTCTAATCAATTCGAAATTAATCGGACTAGAAATTTCCTGTTAGTCTAACCGGTTATTTAATTGCCTATCTAAGCTGAATAAAACTTAGGATCCGTGATTGATATTGAGAGCGATAGTGAGGGAAAGAAAATTGCTGATGCTGTTGGATTTCTTTAATCAGATTAAATGTGACAGCACGGTGTTTGATTATTGTGCAATAAACGGTAGGATTTATCAGTTTACACCAGTTTTCTTTACTATTTTTTAATCTGAAAACATTCACGTGGAAAAATGTATGATAAAAACGGTTAAAAACTTTTTAAGCCGCATTTTAGTTGTTTTCCGGTTAAACCGATATAAGAAATGATTTACAAGCGAAAAGTTCTGTAATAACCTAGATCCACGTGAAATGTGATAAAACACGTGGACAAAAATCAATTCAAAGCCGGCTTAAAACCGACTTAAAACGCCCTTAAAACCGTTTTAAATCATTTTCCGGCGAAACCGTTACACGAAACGGTTTATAACCATCAAATTAATCCTTTAAATTAATACTTTTGGGGGACCAGTAACAATGCACCAAAGGAACCAATAACGTCACGTATTAAGTCGGATAACAACTGCGCAATACGTGAAGAACGGAATTTAAGCGAGGTGCCACTGTAGCTGAAGTTTTTTATTTCTTTAATCTGAGTCACTTAAATTGATTTGTAATAAAAATGACCTTTCGCGTCACCTTTTTTGATGAGATTTTTTTTTTTTTATTTTCGTTTGTTTAAATTTTATTTTCGCATTAAGATGTACGATGCGAGGTCGCGTTTTATTTATTTATTTCGTTATTTGTTTGCGTGTGTGTTTATGTGAAATGTCGCTTAATTTATCGCGAAAAAAATAAATCTTTTTTTTGTTTGAGATTTGTTTAGTGAATGAAAGGCGGTTGGATGTTGAATGTGGGATGTTGAAAATTTTTAATTTTTAATTTTTTTTTTGGAACAGAAGTGTCCAGTTTTATTTTTGTTTTGTTGCCGTCTTGTTCAGTCCTCTTCAGGTTTTTCCACACTTTCCAAATCTTCAATGAACTTCTCTAGTATTTTTCAGAGTTATCTAAAATTCTCAAGGCTTCTCCAGTTTACCACAGTAATCTACTGCCTTTCACAGTTTTGTTCAGTTTTTGTAGTCCTCTCCAATGTTCACCAGTTCCAGTTTTCCAGTTTTCAATCTTGGCCAACCTTATCCAGTTTTCTCCAGAAACTTCCTGTCTTCTCCAATCGTCTCCAGTATTTTCCATTATTCTCCAGTCTTCTCTAGTCTTCTCTAGCCTTCTCTAGCCTTCCCTAGCCTTCTCTAGTCTTCTCAAAAAATTTCCAGTCTTCTCTAGTATTCTCCAGAATTTTGTAGCCTTCTACAGTTTTCTCTAGACTTCTCAGGTCTTTTCCAATTTTATCCAGACTTTTCCTGTCTTCTCCAGTCTTCCTTAGTCTTTTAAGTTCTTTTCCAGCTTTATCCAATATTTTCGAGTCTATCCCATTTTCTCCAATCAAGTCCATTCTAGTAGCCAAACCTTATCCTCTTGTAACTAACTGTTTTTTAACAATAACCAAAGGTATCATCAATCCAAACAAATTTCTGAAATAGTATCATGAGAATTCGAACTCATGATTCTGTTCCAAAAAATATGTTTTTCCATCATTTTCGTCTCTTCTTCTTCGCGTTAAATAAACTAGAAAGAAATGGAAGAAAGTAGAAAAGGTAGTAAGCGAGAAAGAAAGAGTGACGGTCACAAAGGGCCAACTTCTATTAAGTGATAACAGTCGACTTATCAGACTTTCTAAATGTACGTTCGCTGATAACCCGAACTTTTGAATTTTTTATTTATTTATTTATTCGTTTATTGATTGATTTATTGGTTTTAGCCGCAAATATTTACTTTAGATCAACAACAACAACAACAGCTAGAACAACAACAACAACAACAACAACAACAACAACAACAACAACAACAACAACAACAACAACAACAACAACAACAACAACAACAACAACAACAACAACAACAACAACAACAACAACAACAACAACAACAACAACAACAACAACAACAACAACAACAACAACAACAACAACAACAACAACAACAAATCCCTTGATAACACTTGATGATTAATTTATTTTCTAGGCCTAATATGCCTTACATTGTTTGCATTTACATTTGCTCGTTTCGTTTCGTTTCTATTTGCTTATTGATTTTTCCTGTTTATTCTATTTGATTTATTTGACATTTCGATTGATAATAAAATCCAGAGATAACTAGATGTGAATACGGTGGATATATTGTGTTGTGTTGTGCTGTGAAAAACAGAAATAATCATCTTGTGAACCACAATTGAGGTCAGGCCATCGTAAAGTTTTTTGCCATCATTTGTTGTAAAGAAAAAAAAACAAAATTTTCTTATTAACACATTGTTGCAATAATGCTGAAAATTTATTTTCAATAATAATTCCGAAACCGAATCAAAAATACCAGAATCACAAAATATACTATAAATTACGACGATTACAGGTAGATTTCCTGAATTCTGAATTTATTATTCCGTTTCATAACTGCAACACATGAATTTTCAGTGATTTTACTATAAAACAACTAAAATCAAATTAAAATTATGTTGCAACAATATTAATTCCATAATTACATCGTTTTTATGGTTAAAATCCTGAAATTCTGTTCGAAAATTTTTTTATTTTTTTTTTAATTTCTCCTTCTCTCTACAAGATTTTTGATACTAAAACATACCTTACCTGTTACCAAACACTGAACTAACAGTTTTCACATCCCAGAATCCTAGAAAGTCCTAGATTAAATGTTAAAAAACAAATAAAAAGCCATCCAGGCGTTTCATTAATACTAAAACTGTGTCTTGGATAATTTTTGGTTAAGCAAAGACATTTTCATATTGTCGTCTTTGCTAAGCCAGTATTTAAACCGGACACTATTTTGCCAGATTAGAAAAAGTAAAGAAACGAACCAAACAAAATCAAATTATCGTTCAATGGTTTTATATAGTTATCTCACTCTAACGCACACGTAATCATAGGAAGATAAAATTTGTTCTTTCTTTCTTGTTAGAATTATCAACTCTAGTTAAAGTCCAGTAGGAACGTTATTATTTTATATGATTTTCCTTATAACGCATACCAATAAAATTGT
Source organism: Ptychoptera albimana (assembly GCA_961205885.1). Taxonomy (NCBI): domain Eukaryota; kingdom Metazoa; phylum Arthropoda; class Insecta; order Diptera; family Ptychopteridae; genus Ptychoptera; species Ptychoptera albimana. The sequence continues at coordinate 475,808 of OY540807.1, read as the reverse complement.
TATGTGTCAAAAAGGCAAAAACAACAACAACAGCAGCAACAACAAAAGTCTATGACGGCTGAAATATAGGCACGAGAAATAAGAAAAATTAAAGGAAAATTTATTAATTAACCGTAAAAAGTGTGTGAAAAGTAAAAAGTAAAAAAAAAACGATAAGGGAAAAGGGGGAATTTTTTTTTTCTTCCATTTGTTGTTGTTGTTGTTGTTGTTGCATTTGTTTTGTGTTTATGTGACACTGTGTAACTGTGTACGTTAGTGGATAAAATATTTTTTGTTTGTTTTGTTTTCTGCTGCTGCTAACAAAACAGCAAAAAAAAAAACAAATTCGCTGGGTGGTGGGTAGGAGAAATTTTTTTTTTTTGTTTGTTGTTTTCTCTGCTGTTGTTTTGTGAAGTTTCTGTCAGCTGTGGTGATTTTTGTTTCGTTTGTTGTGTAAAAGGTTGGTTTGACAACCAAAGGTGAGGAAAAACGAAAGAAACGAAGTTCTGGGAAGGTGGCCACGACAAGGAGTGAAGAGAAGGTAAACAGAAGGCAAGTCAAGGAAGAAAATTTATTTTGGTTTGGTTTGGGTTTTCCGTGTTAATATTTTATTGGCAGAATGTGTGAAAAGCGATAAAAGTGATGAAAAAATTTCAAATGGAAAATTGATGGAAAAAAGTTTTCCAATATGGAAGGAAAAAAGGAAGGCAGAAAGGATAAGAAAAAAAAATTAATTTTCTTTGTTGTTTTGTTGTTGTTATTGTTGTTGTTTCGTGTGACGTTTCTCTTTGGATATAACCAATGCACACATTTTATGTATTTTATATTTAATTCCTTTGTGAGTGGGTTAGTGTATTACATGCGTAATAATCAAAATTGTTTGCAGTGTGCGTTACGTCCAGTGACAGTCGGAATGATTTTTGGTTATTACGCATGTAAAACTACTTGAATGTGCATAGATGAAATTTTTAATGTGTGTTACATGCAGGATTTTTGATTATTACGCATGCTAAAAAAAGAATAAAATGCTTACGCATCCACATTTAATTTATCTATAAAATACACTAAGCGCGCATGTATATGTGAAATTTCAAGTGTGCGTTAAACGTAATGACAGTATCAGTAATCATGTTGTACATGAGTGTACCGTTTTGTATGTAATACACATGTGTGCGTTAGTACTTTCTAATGATTTTTTTTACTGTTTTATTTCATTGACGTCATTTAAAGTTTTTCTTTTTCTGCTGACGATGTTTTCCGTTTTTGAAAGGTTTTTTTTTTGTTGTTGTGTATGTGCGTCGTGTATGCTTATCTAATCGACTTTGTGTAGAAGAAAAAAAAATTTTCTTTCTTTCTTTGTTTGCGTGATGGTGTGAGTAAGTTGATTTGCCAGCTGTCAAATGGAAAAGCTGATTAGCAAGGACATGAACCTGCGTCATAAAAAATGTTTCTTTTTGTTAATTAATTTTTTTTTTTTGGTGTTTTGTTTACCTTTTCTGTTTTATGATGTAACAAGAAATCAAAAATAATTAATTAATTTTTTTTTCCTTTTACAGCAGCAGTAATCGTAGCGGTTGCAAGAACCATTATATTGGTTAGAAGTTGTATTAGCATTAGATCCACCACTGTCAGCACTAGCAGCAATAGCAGTAGTAGCAGCATAGCAATAAAACCAGCAATAGTAGCAGCAGCATAGCAATAATTAATTAATTTTTTTTTTAATTAATTAATTAACCGTCCCTGTGATATAGAAATTAGAAGAAATTTTTTTTTTTTTAGTTCTAACGGTTTTATTTAATATAATTTTTAAAAAATTTATCGATAAAATGGGAAATTGTTTAAAACGGTCAACAGCGGATGACATTTCATTGTTAAGAGGTGGCAGTGATGGTGGTCAGGAGACAACCGGTGAACAACTGGTTACTGTTCCACTATACTCGGTAAGAATTAATTAAATTAAGTAAATATGAAAAAAAAAAACAATGTTTTAATGCGAATTAATTTTGTCATCTAGGAACTCCTGACACCAGTCTTTTATCCATCACCATCTGTTAGTCGTACCGCACAACATTTAACCGAGGAAGAACAAGTTAAAATCGCTAAACGTATCGGTTTAATACAGCATTTACCAACTGGTATTTATGATGGATGTTGTAAAAAATCACGTGAATGCGTTATCTGTATGATGGAATTTTTGGTTGATGATAAAATACGTTATTTACCGTGTATGCACACCTATCATGTTAGTTGTATTGATGATTGGCTAATGCGCAGCCTAACATGTCCTAGTTGTATGGAGCCAGTTGACGCAGCATTATTAACCAGCTATGAGACAACCTAATATTGAGATAATCTCATTGGATGATAAAAACCGGATTGATGACTTAGATTTTTTTTTTTTTTTTGAAGATTATTTATTAGTTTAAGAAGATTTATTTTATGCTGTATGGATGGATGGATGGATGGATGGATGGATGGATGGATGGATGGATGGATGGATGGATGGAAGGATGGGTGGGTGGGTGTATGGATGGATGGATGGATGGATGGATGGATGGATGGATGGATGGATGGATTTATGGATGGATGGATGGATGGATTTATGGATGGATGGATGGATAGATAGATAGATAGATGGATGGATGAATGGTGGATGGGTTGGATGGGTTGACGGGTTTGGTTGGTTTATGTGATGTTGTGATGGAAATAGAAATATATTTATTTAAACAATTAATTAATTAATAGTGAACAAGTACCCAGTATGAATATATCGTTCCTATCCTATTTCCTAAAAACAAAAAAAAAATCCCTTAGTTTGATAACTTTATTAGGAATAATCCCAAAAATGGTGATGATGTCACGATGTTGAAACGTGTTGTGTTTGCATTGAAATGCACAAAAAATGCCACCGACAACATCGTTACGTTATAATTAAATTTAAATATTTATCCAATAAAATGAATGCTCCTTAAATCCAATATTAATTAATCACCATAATCTAATCCTTTCCCATGTAATTACCAAGCAATTGAAATAAAATTTCTAAATTAGTTTTAAACAAAGAAAAAACATAAAAGGCAAAAAAAAAGCAATAATTTAGCTTAAAAAAAAATCTGTGTTGATGTGAATACATAATTTGGGATTGTCGGAATAATAAAACCAACTAATCCCCACAGGGAAGAAAAAGTTTTTCTATTCCTTCGGTTCCAACAACACATTTTTATTCTTTAAACTATGCACCAACAGATGGCTGTACTACTTACTTACTAGATCGGTCCTCAGTTAACGCAATACAGAGAGAGAAAAGAAAAATATTTAAATGCACTGCGCATCTGTAAGAGTTTAATAAGAGAGAGAGAGAGGAAAACACAGTCGTTTGTAACTTAAATGAGAGCAAAAAAGAGAAAGAGAGAGAGAGAGAGAAAAAGAAAAAGAAAAAAAAAAAAAAAAAAAAAATTTCCTCCCTTAACCGAAAATGTGCGCAGCTATGTAGCCAAAGGTGAATAAATAATCGATAGAGAGAGTGAAATTTTTTTTTCTTGTCTTTTCTTTTCTTTTTAATTAATTAATAAAACAAATAAAAAAAACTAAATAATGAGGCATTTGTTGCGTCGTAGACTGTGATTTCAAAAAAAAAAAAAATAATTTTATATTGTAAAAAACTAAACAAAAAAAAAAAATTTAAATAAATTATTGAATAAACAGGAGAAAAACGAGAGATTTTTTTTTTTATTTTAACTTGTGACGTTTTTTCTACATTTTTTCAATCATATCATTTTCTATCACCATCTATGCGGTGCTAAGGGAAGTTGCTCCGCTCCAAATCTCTACTAAAATTAGCCAAGTTCTGGCTAAAAAATTTAATAAAATCGCGTCACGGATCGCACTTCAAATCTCTGTAAAATGCAACAAAATATAAGAATCGTCGTGGATATGTGGGGAAGGCGATGGCATGCAAAATTAAGGGTTGGGGTTCGATTCCCATACCAAACAGAAAAGTTTTTTTCTTCATTTTTTCAATCATATCATTTTCTATCACCATCTATGCGGTGCTAAGGGAAGTTGCTCGCCCCAAATCTCCACTAAAAATTAACCAAGTCGTGGCTAAAAAATTTAATAAAATCGCGTCACGGATCGCACTTCAAATCTCTGTAAAATGCAACAAAATATAAGAATCGTCGTGGATATGTGGGGAAGGCGATGGCATGCAGAATTAAGTGTTTGGGGTTCGATTCTCGCCAGGTCTAAAGAAATTATTTGGTCCGAAATCGAATTTTTATTTAATTTCTTTCACCAAATTCATTGAATTAATAATTTAGTTGCGTGAAAATAATTCTTAATTCTTGTAGCTCTAACAACCGAGTGCGTTAAAGCGCGCATTGTGGTGTTGATGCCGAGTGTTGATATTGGCAGGTTGTTAGGGTTCGAAACCCCGAACAGAACAAAAAAAAAAAAAAGAAAGAAAAAAATATGTGGGGATTTAAATTGGTCAACGCGCGCTCTTGGTGAAAACTCCCTTAGATTTTCAAAAAAAGATTTCTAAAGCCCCCTACATCAAACAAAAAATTTATCCAAGTCACTTTTCAAAAAACTTTTCTCACCTAACCCCACACCCACAACCCGGACAATAAAAAGACACACATAGACATCATCACACTACACCCCCCCGTTAAAGAAAATATGAACCCGGAAGCTGTGATTGAGTTTTTCATCCGAAATGCTGGAAGGGGAAACCGAATGATGTTCAAACCCCCAAAATTGCTGCTAATTGCGATTTACCTCACGACCACCACAATTCCCCCAAGACTTAGGCAATCTTTACACGTGGATGGATGGATGAATGCTATAGAAGATTTCACCAACAGAGGAACAAGAACATCCTGCTGCTGCAGTTCGAGGATAATAAAATACCATCGCTGAATGTGAAGTTAAAGATAACGTAGCCTGGCGACTTCGAGAAATTAGACAAGCTGCCGCGGAGAAGTGACCCAGAATAGGGAAAGAAAGGAAAAATTGCCGGCTATTTTTTTTTTTAAATCCCCAAAAAAAAAAAAAGCCTTTCCCCCCTTTTTTTCTCATTTACACGTCGGTGTACTCCGATCTGGGACTCCCCACGTGTCTTCCTCTCGTGACATCGTCTAACCGCAACATGTCGGTGTGTACTCTGGTTACCCACGTGTGACTTACTCTCACTTCCGCATCATCGAGAAGACATGTAAGATTTCGCCTAATTCTTCGTGCGTTATTGGGGGTTGGTGACGTCATTTCACTTAGCAGCAGCACATTTTTGGGATGGTCGGTCATCATTCGTCCTTCTTGCATTACGGATGAAAAGCTGAATCACATCTTCCGGTCATCATTTATCTACGTAAAGTTGTGGTTAATAGTGGGGGTGTGGGTGGAGTGTGAGTGTGTGTGTAGGGGTGATATAGAATTTTCTTTGAGAGTTTGTGAAAGAATTTTGTGTTGACATAATTTGAATTTTTTTTGGAAATTTTGTGAAAATCTAAGGGAGGGGATATTCCACGAGCGTTGACCAATTAAAAATCCCCATATATATTTTGTTTGAAATTTGGATCAACATCGGTTTCGAACCCTAACAACCTGCCACTCTATCAACTAATATGGCATCAACATCAGTGCGCTTTAACGACTGTGGTTATTCGGGTTACAAGAATTATAAATGTTCTTCTCGCAATTAAAGTATTAAGGTGGCCGAAACTAAATAAAAATACAAACATGTACTTTCTAGACATGGTGGGAATCGAACCCCAACCCTTAATTTTGCATGCCATCGCCATCCCCACATATCCACGACGATTCTTATATTTTGTTGCATTTTACAGAGATTTGAAGTGCGATCCGTGACGCGATTTTATTAAATTTTTTAGCCAGAACTTGGCTAATTTTAGTGGAGATTTGGGGTGGAGCAACTTCCCTTAGCACCGTATAGATGCCGACTGTAAATACTGTTGATTGAAAAAATGAAGAAAAAACGTCACAAGTGTTTTCATCACCAGGCAAGGATCGAACCCTGTAATACGAATTCAGGAAGCCGGCAACTTGACCACTATGCCACGACGACTGTTGTTAAGTCTCAGTATTCAACGTATAAAGAACGAAATTTCAACACGGCACGTCATAATACAAACCTTGGACTAATTAGATCTAACTAGTATTAATTATATTTATATTTATATTAATAACTAGTAATTTGAATAGAAAAAAAACTAAAAAAAATGCATTGTATGAAATTAAAGGGTTTTCTGTTTTAATAGATTTTTTTTATAAACTTTTTATTTATATGCTACACAACGGGCTTCTGTTGCCGTTGTGCCCGCATTCAACACTCCGTACATTGGAAATAAAAATGACACTTCGTAGACATTTGGTAAACAGCGGAAAATAAAACAATTTGATAGAGCACAGTGCACAACTGCTGCATTAGGTGAGATGCCGCTGATAACGACTGCAATAATCTCTCTCTAATAATTAATAAAAAAATCATCCTAATTCAGTACCTAACTTCCAGAAAATGAATTTTTTCACAAACGTCCGGCATTGGATATCATTTTGGTCAATTTTCTTTCCATTTCTTGCATCAAAAAACAGCGAATAATTTTTGTTTACACTATTCCAACCCTAAAATATAATTTATTCAATTCTTTTTCATTTCTGACATCAAGGAACAGCAAAAGAATTTTTTCACAAACCTCCAGCATTGGATATCATTTTGGTCAATTTTCTTGTCACTTCATGCATCAAGGAACAGCAAATGAATTTTTTCACAAACCTCCGGCATAGGATTACATTTTGGTCAATTTTTTGTCATTTCTTGTATCAAGGAACAGCGAATCATTTTTGTTTACACTATTCCAACCCTAAAATAAAATTTGGTCAATTTTCTTGTCACTTCTTGCATCAAGGAACAGCAAATAAATTTTTTCACAGACCTCCGGCATTGGATTACATTTTGGTCAATTTTCTTTGTATTTCTTGCATCAAGGAACATCAAATGAATTTTTTCCCAAACCTCAGGCATTGGATTACATTTTGGTCAATTTTTTTGTCTTGCATCAAGGAACAGCGAATAATTTTTGTTTACACTATTCCAACCCTAAAATAAAATTTGGTCAATTTTCTTGTCACTTCTTGCATCAAGGAACAGCAAATGAATTTTTTCACAAACCTCCTGCATAGGATTACATTTTGGTCAATTTTTTTGTCATTTCTTGCATCAAGGAACAGCAAATTAATTTTTTTACAAACCTCCTGCATAGGATTACATTTTGGTCAATTTTCTTGTCATTTCTTGCATCAAGGAACAGCAAATTAATTTTTTTACAAACCTCCTGCATAGGATTACATTTTGGTCAATTTTTTTGTCATTTCTTGCATCAAGGAACAGCAAATGAATTTTTTCACAAACCTCCGGCATTGGATTACATTTTGGTCAATTTTTTTGTCATTTCTTGCATCAAGGAACAGCGAATAATTTTTGTTTACACTATTCCAACCCTAAAATAAAATTTGGTCAATTTTATTGTCACTTCTTGCATCAAGGAACAGCAAATAAATTTTTTCACAGACCTCCGGCATTGGATTACATTTTGGTCAATTTTCTTTGTATTTCTTGCATCAAGGAACATCAAATGAATTTTTTCCCAAACCTCAGGCATTGGATTACATTTTGGTCAATTTTTTTGTCATTTCTTGCATCAAGGAACAGCGAATAATTTTTGTTTACACTATTCTAACCCTAAAAAAAAATTTTGGTCAATTTTCTTGTCACTTCTTGCATCAAGGAACAGCAAATGAATTTTTTCACAAACCTCCGGCATTGGATTACATTTTGGTCAATTTTCTTGTTACTTCTTGCATCAAGGAACAGCAAATGAATTTTTTCACAAACCTCCGGCATTGGATTACATTTTGGTCAATTTTCTTTGTATTTCTTGCATCAAGGAACATAAATGAATTTTTTCCCAAACCTCCGGCATTGGATTACATTTTGGTCAATTTTTTTGTCATTTCTTGCATCAAGGAACAGCGAATAATTTTTGTTTACACTATTCCAACCCTAAAATAAAATTTGGTCAATTTTCTTGTCACTTCTTGCATCAAGGAACAGCAAATTAATTTTTTCACAAACCTCCGGCATTAGATTACATTTTGGTCAACTTTTTTGTCATTTCTTGCATCAAGGAAGAGCAAATGAATTTTTTCACAAACCTCCGACATAGGATTACATTTTGGTCAATTTTCTTGTCACTTCTTGCATCAAGGAACAGCAAATGAATTTTTTCACAAACCTCCGGCATTGGATTACATTTTGGTCAATTTTTTTGTCATTTCTTGCATTAAGGAACAGCGAATAATTTTTGTTTACACTATTCCAACCCTAAAATAAAATTTAGTCAATTTTCTTGTCACTTCTTGCATCAAGGAACAGCAAATTAATTTTTTCACAAACCTCCGGCATTGGATTACATTTTGGTCAACTTTTTTGTCATTTCTTGCATCAAGGAAGAGCAAATGAATTTTTTCACAAACCTCCGGCATTGTATTACATTTTGGTCAATTTTTTTGTCATTTCTTGCATCAAGTAACAGCGAATAATTTTTGTTTACACTATTCCAACCCTAAAATAAAATTTAGTCAATTTTCTTGTCACTTCTTGCATCAAGGAACAGCAAATGAATTTTTTCACAAACCTCCTGCATAGGATTACATTTTGGTCAATTTTCTTGTCACTTCTTGCATCAAGAAACAGCGAATGAATTTTTTCACAAACCTCCGGCATTGGATTACATTTTGGTCAATTTTTTTGTCATTTCTTGCATCAAGGAACAGCAAATGAATTTTTTCACAAACCTCCTGCATAGGATTACATTTTGGTCAATTTTTTTGTCATTTCTTGCATCAAGGAACAGCAAATTAATTTTTTTACAAACCTCCTGCATAGGATTACATTTTGGTCAATTTTCTTGTCATTTCTTGCATCAAGGAACAGCAAATTAATTTTTTTACAAACCTCCTGCATAGGATTACATTTTGGTCAATTTTTTTGTCATTTCTTGCATCAAGGAACAGCAAATGAATTTTTTCACAAACCTCCGGCATTGGATTACATTTTGGTCAATTTTTTTGTCATTTCTTGCATCAAGGAACAGCGAATAATTTTTGTTTACACTATTCCAACCCTAAAATAAAATTTGGTCAATTTTATTGTCACTTCTTGCATCAAGGAACAGCAAATAAATTTTTTCACAGACCTCCGGCATTGGATTACATTTTGGTCAATTTTCTTTGTATTTCTTGCATCAAGGAACATCAAATGAATTTTTTCCCAAACCTCAGGCATTGGATTACATTTTGGTCAATTTTTTTGTCATTTCTTGCATCAAGGAACAGCGAATAATTTTTGTTTACACTATTCTAACCCTAAAAAAAAATTTTGGTCAATTTTCTTGTCACTTCTTGCATCAAGGAACAGCAAATGAATTTTTTCACAAACCTCCGGCATTGGATTACATTTTGGTCAATTTTCTTGTTACTTCTTGCATCAAGGAACAGCAAATGAATTTTTTCACAAACCTCCGGCATTGGATTACATTTTGGTCAATTTTCTTTGTATTTCTTGCATCAAGGAACATAAATGAATTTTTTCCCAAACCTCCGGCATTGGATTACATTTTGGTCAATTTTTTTGTCATTTCTTGCATTAAGGAACAGCGAATAATTTTTGTTTACACTATTCCAACCCTAAAATAAAATTTGGTCAATTTTCTTGTCACTTCTTGCATCAAGGAACAGCAAATTAATTTTTTCACAAACCTCCGGCATTAGATTACATTTTGGTCAACTTTTTTGTCATTTCTTGCATCAAGGAAGAGCAAATGAATTTTTTCACAAACCTCCGACATAGGATTACATTTTGGTCAATTTTCTTGTCACTTCTTGCATCAAGGAACAGCAAATGAATTTTTTCACAAACCTCCGGCATTGGATTACATTTTGGTCAATTTTTTTGTCATTTCTTGCATTAAGGAACAGCGAATAATTTTTGTTTACACTATTCCAACCCTAAAATAAAATTTAGTCAATTTTCTTGTCACTTCTTGCATCAAGGAACAGCAAATTAATTTTTTCACAAACCTCCGGCATTGGATTACATTTTGGTCAACTTTTTTGTCATTTCTTGCATCAAGGAAGAGCAAATGAATTTTTTCACAAACCTCCGGCATTGTATTACATTTTGGTCAATTTTTTTGTCATTTCTTGCATCAAGTAACAGCGAATAATTTTTGTTTACACTATTCCAACCCTAAAATAAAATTTAGTCAATTTTCTTGTCACTTCTTGCATCAAGGAACAGCAAATGAATTTTTTCACAAACCTCCTGCATAGGATTACATTTTGGTCAATTTTCTTGTCACTTCTTGCATCAAGAAACAGCGAATGAATTTTTTCACAAACCTCCGGCATTGGATTACATTTTGGTCAATTTTTTTGTCATTTCTTGCATCAAGTAACAGCGAATAATTTTTGTTTACACTATTCCAACCCTAAAATAAAATTTGGTCAATTTTCTTGTCACTTCTTGCATCAAGGAACAGCAAATGAATTTTTTCACAAACCTCCTGCATAGGATTACATTTTGGTCAATTTTCTTGTCACTTCTTGCATCAAGGAACAGCGAAAGAATTTTTTCACAAACCTCCGGCATTGGATTACATTTTGGTCAATTTTCTTTCCATTTCTTGTATCAAGGAACAGCGAATAATTTTTGTTTACACTATTCCAACCCTAAAATAAAATTTGGTCAATTTTCTTGTCACTTCTTGCATCAAGGGACGGCAAATGAATTTTTTCACAAACCTCCGGCATTGGATTACATTTTGGTCAATTTTTTTGTCATTTCTTGTATCAAGGAAAAGCGAATAATTTTTGTTTACACTATTCTAACCCTTAAATAAAATTTGGTCAATTTTCTTGTCACTTCTTGCATCAAGGAACAGCAAATGAATTTTTCACAAACCTCCTGATTAGGATTACATTTTGGTCAATTTTCTTGTCACTTCTTGCATCAAGGAACAGCAAATTAATTTTTTTCACAAACCTCCTGCATTGGATTACATTTTGGTCAATTTTCTTGTCACTTCTTGCATCAAGGAACAGCAAATGAATTTTTTCACAAACCTCCTGCATAGGATTACATTTTGGTCAATTTTCTTGTCACTTCTTGCATCAAGGAACAGCGAAAGAATTTTTTCACAAACCTCCGGCATTGGATTACATTTTGGTCAATTTTCTTTCCATTTCTTGTATCAAGGAACAGCGAATAATTTTTGTTTACACTATTCCAACCCTAAAATAAAATTTGGTCAATTTTCTTGTCACTTCTTGCATCAAGGGACGGCAAATTAATTTTTTCACAAACCTCCGGCATTGGATTACATTTTGGTCAACTTTTTTGTCATTTCTTGCATCAAGGAAGAGCAAATGAATTTTTTCACAAACCTCCTGCATAGGATTACATTTTGGTCAATTTTCTTGTCACTTCTTGCATCAAGGAACAGCAAATGAATTTTTTCACAAAACTCCGGCATTGGATTACATTTTGGTCAATTTTTTTGTCATTTCTTGCATCAAGGAACAGCGAATAATTTTTGTTTACACTATTCCAACCCTAAAATAAAATTTGGTCAATTTTCTTGTCACTTCTTGCATCAAGGAACAGCAAATGAATTTTTTCACAAACCTCCAGCATTGGATTACATTTTGGTCAATTTTCTTTGTATTTCTTGCATCAAGGAACATCAAATGAATTTTTTCCCAAACCTCCGGCATTGGATTACATTTTGGTCAATTTTTTTGTCATTTCTTGCATCAAGTAAAGGCGAATAATTTTTGTTTACACTATTCCAACCCTAAAATAAAATTTGGTCAATTTTCTTGTCACTTCTTGCATCAAGGAACAGCAAATGAATTTTTTCACAAACCTCCGGCATTGTATTACATTTTGGTCAATTTTTTTGTCATTTCTTGCATCAAGGAAAAGCGAATAATTTTTGTGTACACTATCCCAACCCTAAAATAAAATTTGGTCAATTTTCTTGTCACTTCTTGCATCAAAGAGCAGCAAATGAATTTTTTCACAAACCTCCTGCATAGGATTACATTTTGGTCAATTTTCTTGTCATTTTCTTGCATCAAGGAACAGCGAAAGAATTTTTTCACAAACCTCCGGCATTGGATTACATTTTGGTCAATTTTCTTTCCATTTCTTGTATCAAGGAACAGCGAATAATTTTTGTTTACACTATTCCAACCCTAAAATAAAATTTGGTCAATTTTCTTGTCACTTCTTGCATCAAGGAACAGCAAATGAATTTTTTCACAAACCTCCGGCATTGGATTACATTTTGGTCAATTTTCTTTCCATTTCTTGTATCAAGGAACAGCGAATAATTTTTGTTTACACTATTCTAACCCTAAAATAAAATTTGGTCAATTTTTTTGTCACTTCTTGCATCAAGGAACAGCAAATGAATTTTTTCACAAACCTCCTGATTAGGATTACATTTTGGTCAATTTTCTTGTCACTTCTTGCATCAAGGAACAGCAAATTAATTTTTTCACAAACCTCCTGTATTGGATTACATTTTGGTCAATTTTCTTGTCACTTCTTGCATCAAGGAACAGCAAATGAATTTTTTCACAAACCTCCGGCATTGGATTACATTTTGGTCAATTTTTTTGTCATTTCTTGCATCAAGAAACAGCGAATAATTTTTGTTTACACTATTCCAACCGTAAAATAAAATATGGTCAATTTTCTTGTCACTTCTTGCATCAAGGAACAGCAAATTAATTTTTTAACAAACTTCCTGCATTGCATTACATTTTAGTCAATTTTCTTGTCACTTCTTGCATCAAGGAACAGCAAATGAATTTTTCACAAACCTCCGGCATTGTATTACATTTTGGTCAATTTTCTTTCCATTTCTTGCATCAAGGAACAGCGAATAATTTTTGTTTACACTATTCTAACCCTAAAATAAAATTTGGTCAATTTTCTTGTCACTTCTTGCATCAAGGAACAGCAAATGAATTTTTTCACAAACCTCCTGCATTGGATTACATTTTGGTCAATTTTCTTGTCACTTCTTGCATCAAGAAACAGCAAATGAATTTTTTCACAAACCTCCGGCATTGGATTACATTTTGGTCAATTTTTTTGTCATTTCTTGCATCAAGGAACAGCGAATAATTTTTGTTTACACTATTCCAACCCTAAAATAAAATTTGGTCAATCTTCTTGTCACTTCTTGCATCAAGGAACAGCAAATGAATTTTTTCACAAACCTCCTGCATTGGATTACATTTTGGTCAATTTTCGTGTCACTTCTTGCATCAAGGAACAGCAAATGAATTTTTCACAAACCTCCGGCATTGGATTACATTTTGGTCAATTTTCTTTTTATTTCTTGCATCAAGGAACAGCGAATGAATTTTTTCACAAACCTCCGGCATTGGATTACATTTTGGTCAATGTTCCTTCTATTTTTTACATCAAGAAACAGCGAATAATTTTTGTTTACACTATTCTAACCCTAAAATAAAATATGGTCAATTTTCTTGTCACTTCTTGCATCAAGGAACAGCAAATTAATTTTTCCACAAACCTCCTGCATTAGATTACATTTTGGTCAATTTTCTTGTCACTTCTTGCATCAAGGAACAGCAAATGAATTTTTCACAAACCTCCGGCATTGGATTACATTTTGGTCAATTTTATTTTTATTTCTTGCATCAAGGAACAGCGAATAATTTTTGTTTACACTATTCCAACCCTAAAATAAAATTTGGTCAATTTTTTTGTCACTTCTTGCATCAAGGAACAGCAAATTAATTTTTTCACAAACCTCCGGCATTGGATTACATTTTGGTCAATTTTCTTGTCACTTCTTGCATCAAGGAACAGCAAATGAATTTTTTCACAAACCTCCTGCATAGGATTACATTTTGGTCAATTTTTTTGTCATTTCTTGCATCAAGGAACAGCGAATCATTTTTGTTTACACTATTCCAACCCTAAAATAAAATTTGGTCAATTTTCTTGTCAATTCTTGCATCAAGGAACAGCAAATGAATTTTTCACAAACCTCCGGCATTGGATTACATTTTGGTCAATTTTATTTTTATTTCTTGCATCAAGGAACAGCGAATAATTTTTGTTTACACTATTCCAACCCTAAAATAAAATTTGGTCAATTTTTTTGTCACTTCTTGCATCAAGGAACAGCAAATGAATTTTTTCACAAACCTCCGGCATTGGATTACATTTTGGTCAATTTTTTTGTCATTTCTTGCATCAAGAAACAGCGAATAATTTTTGTTTACACTATTCCAACCGTAAAATAAAATATGGTCAATTTTCTTGTCACTTCTTGCATCAAGGAACAGCAAATTAATTTTTTAACAAACTTCCTGCATTGCATTACATTTTGGTCAATTTTCTTGTCACTTCTTGCATCAAGGAACAGCAAATGAATTTTTCACAAACCTCCGGCATTGTATTACATTTTGGTCAATTTTCTTTCCATTTCTTGCATCAAGGAACAGCGAATAATTTTTGTTTACACTATTCTAACCCTAAAATAAAATTTGGTCAATTTTCTTGTCACTTCTTGCATCAAGGAACAGCAAATGAATTTTTTCACAAACCTCCTGCATTGGATTACATTTTGGTCAATTTTCTTGTCACTTCTTGCATCAAGAAACAGCAAATGAATTTTTTCACAAACCTCCGGCATTGGATTACATTTTGGTCAATTTTTTTGTCATTTCTTGCATCAAGGAACAGCGAATAATTTTTGTTTACACTATTCCAACCCTAAAATAAAATTTGGTCAATCTTCTTGTCACTTCTTGCATCAAGGAACAGCAAATGAATTTTTTCACAAACCTCCTGCATTGGATTACATTTTGGTCAATTTTCGTGTCACTTCTTGCATCAAGGAACAGCAAATGAATTTTTCACAAACCTCCGGCATTGGATTACATTTTGGTCAATTTTCTTTTTATTTCTTGCATCAAGGAACAGCGAATGAATTTTTTCACAAACCTCCGGCATTGGATTACATTTTGGTCAATGTTCCTTCTATTTTTTACATCAAGAAACAGCGAATAATTTTTGTTTACACTATTCTAACCCTAAAATAAAATATGGTCAATTTTCTTGTCACTTCTTGCATCAAGGAACAGCAAATTAATTTTTCCACAAACCTCCTGCATTAGATTACATTTTGGTCAATTTTCTTGTCACTTCTTGCATCAAGGAACAGCAAATGAATTTTTCACAAACCTCCGGCATTGGATTACATTTTGGTCAATTTTATTTTTATTTCTTGCATCAAGGAACAGCGAATAATTTTTGTTTACACTATTCCAACCCTAAAATAAAATTTGGTCAATTTTTTTGTCACTTCTTGCATCAAGGAACAGCAAATTAATTTTTTCACAAACCTCCGGCATTGGATTACATTTTGGTCAATTTTCTTGTCACTTCTTGCATCAAGGAACAGCAAATGAATTTTTTCACAAACCTCCTGCATAGGATTACATTTTGGTCAATTTTTTTGTCATTTCTTGCATCAAGGAACAGCGAATCATTTTTGTTTACACTATTCCAACCCTAAAATAAAATTTGGTCAATTTTCTTGTCAATTCTTGCATCAAGGAACAGCAAATTAATTTTTTCACGAACCTCCGGCATTGGATTACATTTTGGTCAATTTTCTTGTCACTTCTTGCATCAAGGAACAGCAAATGAATTTTTTCACAAACCTCCGGCATTGGATTACATTTTGGTCAATTTTCTTTTTATTTCTTGCATCAAGGAACAGCGAATGAATTTTTTCACAAACCTCCGGCATTGGATTACATTTTGGTCAATGTTCCTTCTATTTTTTACATCAAGAAACAGCGAATCATTTTTGTTTACACTATTCTAACCCTAAAATAAAATATGGTCAATTTTCTTGTCACTTCTTGCATCAAGGAACAGCAAATTAATTTTTCCACAAACTTCCTGCATTAGATTACATTTTGGTCAATTTTCTTGTCACTTCTTGCATCAAGGAACAGCAAATGAATTTTTCACAAACCTCCGGCATTGGATTACATTTTGGTCAATTTTCTTTTTATTTCTTGCATCAAGAAACAGCGAATAATTTTTGTTTACACTATTCTAACCCTAAAATAAAATTTGGTCAATTTTCTTGTCACTTCTTGCATCAAGGAACAGCAAATGAATTTTTTCACAAACCTTCGGCATTGGATTATATTTTGGTCAATTTTCCTTCTATTTCTTACATCAAGGAACAGCGAATAATTTTTGTTTACACTATTCCAACCCTAAAATAAAATTTGGTCAATTTTTTTGTCACTTCTTGCATCAAGGAACAGCGAAAGAATTTTTTCACAAACCTCCGGCATTGGATTACATTTTGGTCAATTTTCTTGTCATTTCTTGCATCAAGGAACAGCAAAAGAATTTTTTCACAAACCTCCGGCATTGGATTACATTTTGGTCAATTTTCTTGTCACTTCTTGCATCAAGGAACAGCAAATGAATTTTTTCACAAACCTCCTGCATAGGATTACATTTTGGTCAATTTTTTTGTCATTTCTTGCATCAAGGAACAGCGAATAATTTTTGTTTACACTATTCCAACCCTAAAATAAAATTTGGTCAATTTTATTGTCAATTCTTGCATCAAGGAACAGCAAATGAATTTTTTCACGAACCTCCGGCATTGGATTACATTTTGGTCAATTTTCTTGTCACTTCTTGCATCAAGGAACAGCAAATGAATTTTTTCACAAACCTCCGGCATTGGATTACATTTTGGTCAATTTTTTTGTCATTTCTTGCATCAAGGAACAGCGAATAATTTTTGTTTACACTATTCCAACCCTAAAATAAAATTTGGTCAATTTTCTTGTCACTTCTTGCATCAAGGAACAGCAAATGAATTTTTTCACAAACCTCCTGCATTGGATTACATTTTGGTCAATTTTCTTGTCACTTCTTGCATCAAGGAACAGTAAATGAATTTTTTCACAAACCTCCTGCATAGGATTACATTTTGGTCAATTTTCTTGTCACTTCTTGCATCAAGGAACAGCAAATGAATTTTTTCACAAACCTCCTGCATAGGATTACATTTTGGTCAATTTTCTTGTCATTTGTTGTATCAAGGAACAGCAAATAATTTTTGTTTACACTATTCCTACCCTAAAATAAAATTTGGTCAATTTTCTTGTCACTTCTTGCATCAAGGAACAGAAAATGAATTTTTCACAAACCTCCGGCATTGGATTACATTTTGGTCAATTTTCTTTTTATTTCTTGCATCAAGGAACAGCGAATAATTTTTGTTTACACTATTCCAACCCTAAAATAAAATTTGGTCAATTTTTTTGTCACTTCTTGCATCAAGGAACAGCAAATGAATTTTTTCACAAACCTCCTGCATTGGATTACATTTTGGTCAATTTTCTTGTCACTTCTTGCATCAAGGAACAGCAAATGAATTTTTTCACAAATCTCCGGCATTGGATTACATTTTGGTCAATTTTTTTGTCATTTCTTGCATCAAGGAACAGCGAATAATTTTTGTTTACACTATTCCAACCCTAAAATAAAATTTGGTCAATTTTCTTGTCACTTCTTGCATCAAGGAACAGCAAATGAATTTTTTCACAAACCTCCTGCATTGGATTACATTTTGGTCAATTTTCTTGTCACTTCTTGCATCAAGGAACAGTAAATGAATTTTTTCACAAACCTCCTGCATAGGATTACATTTTGGTCAATTTTCTTGTCACTTCTTGCATCAAGGAACAGCAAATGAATTTTTTCACAAACCTCCTGCATAGGATTACATTTTGGTCAATTTTCTTGTCATTTGTTGTATCAAGGAACAGCAAATAATTTTTGTTTACACTATTCCTACCCTAAAATAAAATTTGGTCAATTTTCTTGTCAATTCTTGCATCAAGGAACAGCAAATGAATTTTTTCACAAACCTCCTGCATAGGATTACATTTTGGTCAATTTTCTTGTCACTTCTTGCATCAAGGAACAGCGAAAGACTTTTTTCATAAACCTCCGGCATTGGATTACATTTTGGTCAATTTTCTTGTCATTTCTTGCATCAAGGAACAGCAAAAGAATTTTTTTCACAAACCTCCGGCATTGGATTACATTTTGGTCAATTTTCTTGTCACTTCTTGCATCAAGAAACAGCAAATGAATTTTTCACAAACATCCAGCATTGGATTACATTTTGGTCAATGTTCCTTCTATTTCTTGCATCAAGGAACAGCGAATAATTTTCGTTGACACTATTCTAACCCTAAAATAAAATTTGGTCAATTTTCTTGTCACTTCTTGCATCAAGGAACAGCAAATGAATTTTTCCACAAACTTCCTGCATTAGATTACATTTTGGTCAATTTTCTTGTCACTTCTTGCATCAAGGAACAGCAAATGAATTTATTCACAAACCTCCTGCATAGGATTACATTTTGGTCAATTTTCTTGTCATTTCTTGTATCAAGGAACAGCAAATAATTTTTGTTTACACTATTCCTACCCTAAAATAAAATTTGGTCAATTTTCTTGTCATTTCTTGCATCAAGGAACAGCAAAAGAATTTTTTCACAAACCTCCGGCATTGGATTACATTTTGGTCAATTTTCTTGTCACTTCTTGCATCAAGGAACAGCAAATGAATTTTTCACAAACCTCCGGCATTGGATTACATTTTGGTCAATTTTCTTTTTATTTCTTGCATCAAGGAACAGCGAATAATTTTTGTTTACACTATTCCAACCCTAAAATAAAATTTGGTCAATTTTTTTGTCACTTCTTGCATCAAGGAACAGCAAATGAATTTTTTCACAAACCTCCTGCATTGGATTACATTTTGGTCAATTTTCTTGTCACTTCTTGCATCAAGGAACAGCAAATTAATTTTTTCACAAACCTCCGGCATTGGATTACATTTTGGTCAATTTTTTTGTCATTTCTTGCATCAAGGAACAGCGAATAATTTTTGTTTACACTATTCCAACCCTAAAATAAAATTTGGTCAATTTTCTTGTCACTTCTTGCATCAAGGAACAGCAAATGAATTTTTTCACAAACCTCCTGCATTGGATTACATTTTGGTCAATTTTCTTGTCACTTCTTGGATCAAGGAACAGTAAATGAATTTTTTCACAAACCTCCTGCATAGGATTACATTTTGGTCAATTTTCTTGTCACTTCTTGCATCAAGGAACAGCAAATGAATTTTTTTCACAAACCTCCTGCATAGGATTACATTTTGGTCAATTTTCTTGTCACTTCTTGCATCAAGGAACAGCAAATGAATTTATTCACAAACCTCCTGCATAGGATTACATTTTGGTCAATTTTCTTGTCATTTCTTGTATCAAGGAACAGCAAATAATTTTTGTTTACACTATTCCTACCGTAAAATAAAATTTGGTCAATTTTCTTGTCAATTCTTGCATCAAGGAGCAGCAAATGAATTTTTTCACAAACCTCCTGCATAGGATTACATTTTGGTCAATTTTCTTGTCACTTCTTGCATCAAGGAACAGCGAAAGAATTTTTCACAAACCTCCAGCATTGGATTACATTTTGTTCAATGTTCCTTCTATTTCTTGCATCAAGGAACAGCGAATAATTTTTGTTTACACTATTCTAACCCTAAAATAAAATTTGGTCAATTTTCTTGTCACTTCTTGCATCAAGGAACAGCAAATTAATTTTTCCACAAACTTCCTGCATTAGATTACATTTTGGTCAATTTTCTTGTCACTTCTTGCATCAAGGAACAGCAAATGAATTTATTCACAAACCTCCGGCATTGGATTACATTTTGGTCAATTTTCTTGTCATTTCTTGCATCAAGGAACAGCAAAAGAATTTTTTTCACAAACCTCCGGCATTGGATTACATTTTGGTCAATTTTCTTGTCACTTCTTGCATCAAGGAACAGCAAATGAATTTATTCACAAACCTCCTGCATAGGATTACATTTTGGTCAATTTTCTTGTCATTTCTTGTATCAAGGAACAGCAAATAATTTTTGTTTACACTATTCCTACCGTAAAATAAAATTTGGTCAATTTTCTTGTCAATTCTTGCATCAAGGAGCAGCAAATGAATTTTTTCATAAACCTCCGGCATAGGATTACATTTTGGTCAATTTTCTTGTCACTTCTTGCATCAAGGAACAGCGAAAGAATTTTTTCATAAACCTCCGGCATTGGATTACATTTTGGTCAATTTTCTTGTCATTTCTTGCATCAAGGAACAGCAAAAGAATTTTTTTCACAAACCTCCGGCATTGGATTACATTTTGGTCAATTTTCTTGTCACTTCTTGCATCAAGAAACAGCAAATGAATTTTTCACAAACCTCCAGCATTGGATTACATTTTGGTCAATGTTCCTTCTATTTCTTGCATCAAGGAACAGCGAATAATTTTTGTTTACACTATTCTAACCCTAAAATAAAATTTGGTCAATTTTCTTGTCACTTCTTGCATCAAGGAACAGCAAATTAATTTTTCCACAAACCTCCTGCATAGGATTACATTTTGGTCAATTTTCTTGTCATTTCTTGTATCAAGGAACAGCAAATAATTTTTGTTTACACTATTCCTACCCTAAAATAAAATTTGGTCAATTTTCTTGTCATTTCTTGCATCAAGGAACAGCAAAAGAATTTTTTCACAAACCTCCGGCATTGGATTACATTTTGGTCAATTTTTTTGTCACTTCTTGCATCAAGAAACAGCAAATGAATTTTTTCACAAACCTCTGGTATTGGATTACATTTTGGTCAATTTTCTTTCCACTTCTTGTATCAAGGAACAGCGAATTATTTTTGTTTACACTATTCTAACCGTAAAATAAATTTTGGTCAATTTTCTTGTCACTTTTAACTTCAAGGAACAGCAAATGAATTTTTTCACAAACCTCCTGCATAGGATTACATTTTGGTCAATTTTCTTGTCACTTCTTGCATCAAGGAACAGCAAATGAATTTTTTCACAAACCTCCTGCATTGGATTACATTTTGGTCAATTTTCTTGTCACTTCTTGCATCAAGGAACAGCAAATGAATTTTTTCACAAACCTCCTGCATTGGATTACATTTTGGTCAATTTTCTTGTCACTTCTTGCATCAAGGAACAGCAAATGAATTTTTTCACAAACCTCCTGCATTGGTTTACATTTTGGTCAATTTTCTTTCCATTTCTTGTATCAAGGAACAGCGAATAATTTTTGTTTACCCTATTCTAACCCTAAAATAAAATTTGGTCAATTTTATTGTCACTTTTTGCTTCAAGGAACAGCAAATGAATTTTTTCACAAACCTCCTGCATAGGATTACATTTTGGTCAATTTTATTGTCACTTTTTGCTTCAAGGAACAGCAAATGAATTTTTTCACAAACCTCCTGCATAGGATTACATTTTGGTCAATTTTCTTGTCACTTCTTGCATCAAGGAACAGCAAATGAATTTTTTCACAAACCTCCTGCATTGGATTACATTTTGGTCAATTTTTTTGTCATTTCTTGCATCAAGTAACAGCGAATAATTTTTGTTTACACTATTCTAACCCTAAAATAAAATATGGTCAATTTTCTTGTCACTTCTTGCATCAAGGAACAGCAAATGAATTTTTCACAAACCTCCGGCATTGGATTACATTTTGGTCAATTTTTTTGTCATTTCTTGCATCAAGGAACAGCGAATAATTTTTGTTTACACTATTCCAACCCTAAAATAAAATTTGGTCAATTTTCTTGTCACTTCTTGCATCAAGGAACAGCAAATTAATTTTTTCACAAACCTCCTGTATTGGATTACATTTTGGTCAATTTTCTTGTCACTTCTTGCATCAAGGAACAGCAAATGAATTTTTCACAAACCTCCGGCATTGGATTACATTTTGGTCAATTTTTTTGTCATTTCTTGCATCAAGAAACAGCGAATAATTTTTGTTTACACAATTTTAACCCTAAAATAAAATATGGTCAATTTTCTTGTCACTTCTTGCATCAAGGAACAGCAAATTAATTTTTTCACAAACCTCCTGCATAGGATTACATTTTGGTCAATTTTTTTGTCATTTCTTGCATCAAGGAACAGCGAATAATTTTTGTTTACACTATTCCAACCCTAAAATAAAATTTGGTAAATTTTCTTGTCACTTCTTGCATCAAGGAACAGCAAATGAATTTTTTCACGAACCTCCGGCATTGGATTACATTTTGGTCAATTTTCTTGTCACTTCTTGCATCAAGGAACAGCAAATGAATTTTTTCACAAACCTCCGGCATTGGATTACATTTTGGTCAATTTTCTTGTCACTTCTTGCATCAAGGAACAGCGAATAATTTTTGTTTACACTATTCCAACCCTAAAATAAAATTTGGTCAATTTTCTTGTCACTTCTTGCATCAAGGAACAGCGAATAATTTTTGTTTACACTATTCCAACCCTAAAATAAAATTTGGTCAATTTTCTTGTCACTTCTTGCATCAAGGAACAGCAAATGAATTTTTTCACAAACCTGCTGCATTGGATTACATTTTGGTCAATTTTTTTGTCATTTCTTGTATCAAGGAACAGCGAATAATTTTTGTTTACCCTATTCTAACCCTAAAATAAAATTTGGTCAATTTTCTTGTCACTTCTTGCATCAAGGAATAGCAAATAATTTTTGTTTACACTATTCCAACCCTAAAATAAAATTTGGTCAATTTTATTTTTATTTCTTGCATCAAGGAACAGCAAATGAATTTTTTCACAAACCTCCTGCATTGGATTACATTTTGGTCAATTTTCTTGTCACTTCTTGCATCAAGGAATAGCAAATAATTTTTGTTTACACTATTCCAACCCTAAAATAAAATTTGGTCAATTTTATTTTTATTTCTTGCATCAAGGAACAGCAAATGAATTTTTTCACGAACCTCCGACATAGGATTACATTTAGGTCAATTTTTTTGTCATTTCTTGCATCAAGGAACAGCGAATAATTTTTGTTTACACTATTCCAACCCTAAAATAAAATTTGGTCAATTTTCTTGTCACTTCTTGCATCAAGGAACAGCAAATGAATTTTTTCACAAACCTGCTGCATTGGATTACATTTTGGTCAATTTTCTTGTCACTTCTTGCATCAAGGAACAGCAAATTAATTTTTTCATAAACCTCCGGCATTGTATTACATTTTGGTCAATTTTCTTTCCATTTCTTGTATCAAGGAACAGCGAATAATTTTTGTTTACACTATTCCAACCCTAAAATAAAATTTGGTCAATTTTCTTGTCACTTCTTGCATCAAGGAACAGCAAATGAATTTTTTCACAAACCTCCTGCATTGGATTACATTTTGGTCAATTTTCTTTTTATTTCTTGTATCAAGGAACAGCAAATTAATTTTTTCACAAACCTCCGGCATAGGATTACATTTTGGTCAATTTTTTTGTCATTTCTTGCATCAAGGAACAGCGAATAATTTTTGTTTACACTATTCCAACCCTAAAATAAAATTTGGTCAATTTTCTTGTCACTTCTTGCATCAAGGAACAGCAAATGAATTTTTTCACAAACCTCCTGCATTGGATTACATTTTGGTCAATTTTCTTGTCACTTCTTGCATCAAGGAACAGCAAATTAATTTTTTCACAAACCTCCTGCATAGGATTACATTTTGGTCAATTTTTTTGTCATTTCTTGCATCAAGGAACAGCGAATAATTTTTGTTTACACTATTCCAACCCTAAAATAAAATTTGGTCAATTTTCTTGTCACTTCTTGCATCAAGGAACAGCAAATGAATTTTTTCACGAACCTCCGGCATTGGATTACATTTTGGTCAATTTTCTTGTCACTTCTTGCATCAAGGAACAGCAAATGAATTTTTCACAAACCTCCGGCATTGGATTACATTTTGGTCAATTTTTTTGTCATTTCTTGCATCAAGAAACAGCGAATAATTTTTGTTTACACTATTCCAACCCTAAAATAAAATTTGGTCAATTTTTTTGTCACTTCTTGCATCAAGGAACAGCAAATGAATTTTTTCACAAACCTGCATTGGATTACATTTTGGTCAATTTTCTTGTCACTTCTTGCATCAAGGAACATCAAATGAATTTTTTCACAAACCTCCTGCATTGGATTACATTTTGGTCAATTTTCTTTTTATTTCTTATATCAAGGAACAGCAAATTAATTTTTTCACAAACCTCCGGCATTGGATTACATTTTGGTCAATTTTTTTGTCATTTCTTGCATCAAGAAACAGCGAATAATTTTTGTTTACACTATTCTAACCCTAAAATAAAATATGGTCAATTTTCTTGTCACTTCTTGCATCAAGGAACAGCAAATGAATTTTTCACAAACCTCCGGCATTGGATTACATTTTGGTCAATTTTCTTTTTATTTCTTGCATCAAGGAACAGCGAATAATTTTTGTTTACACTATTCCAACCCTAAAATAAAATTTGGTCAATTTTTTTGTCACTTCTTGCATCAAGGAACAGCAAATGAATTTTTTCACAAACCTCCTGCATTAGATTACATTTTGGTCAATTTTCTTGTCACTTCTTGCATCAAGGAACAGCAAATGAATTTTTTCACAAACCTCCGGCATTGGATTACATTTTGGTCAATATTTTTGTCATTTCTTGCATCAAGGAACAGCGAATAATTTTTGTTTACACTATTCCAACCTTAAAATAAAATTTGGTCAATTTTCTTGTCACTTCTTGCATTAAGGAACAGCAAATGAATTTTTTCACAAACCTCCTGCATTGGATTACATTTTGGTCAATTTTCTTGTCATTTCTTGCATCAAGGAACAGCAAATTAATTTTTTTACAAACCTCCTGCATAGGATTACATTTTGGTCAATTTTTTTGTCATTTCTTGCATCAAGGAACAGCAAATGAATTTTTTCACAAACCTCCGGCATTGGATTACATTTTGGTCAATTTTTTTGTCATTTCTTGCATCAAGGAACAGCGAATAATTTTTGTTTACACTATTCCAACCTTAAAATAAAATTTGGTCAATTTTCTTGTCACTTCTTGCATCAAGGAACAGCAAATGAATTTTTTCACAAACCTGCTGCATTGGATTACATTTTGGTCAATTTTCTTGTCATTTCTTGCATCAAGGAACAGCAAATTAATTTTTTCACAAACCTCCTGCATAGGATTACATTTTGGTCAATTTTCTTGTCACTTCTTGCATCAAGGATCAGCAAATGAATTTTTTCACAAACCTCCTGCATTGGATTACATTTTGGTCAATTTTCTTGTCACTTCTTGCATCAAGGAACAGCAAATGAATTTTTTCACGAACCTCCGGCATTGGATTACATTTTGGTCAATTTTCTTGTCACTTCTTGCATCAAGGAACAGCAAATGAATTTTTTCACAAACCTCCGGCATTGGATTACATTTTGGTCAATTTTCTTGTCACTTCTTGCATCAAGGAACAGCGAATAATTTTTGTTTACACTATTCCAACCCTAAAATAAAATTTGGTCAATTTTCTTGTCACTTCTTGCATCAAGGAACAGCGAATAATTTTTGTTTACACTATTCCAACCCTAAAATAAAATTTGGTCAATTTTCTTGTCACTTCTTGCATCAAGGAACAGCAAATGAATTTTTTCACAAACCTGCTGCATTGGATTACATTTTGGTCAATTTTTTTGTCATTTCTTGTATCAAGGAACAGCGAATAATTTTTGTTTACCCTATTCTAACCCTAAAATAAAATTTGGTCAATTTTCTTGTCACTTCTTGCATCAAGGAATAGCAAATAATTTTTGTTTACACTATTCCAACCCTAAAATAAAATTTGGTCAATTTTATTTTTATTTCTTGCATCAAGGAACAGCAAATGAATTTTTTCACAAACCTCCTGCATTGGATTACATTTTGGTCAATTTTCTTGTCACTTCTTGCATCAAGGAATAGCAAATAATTTTTGTTTACACTATTCCAACCCTAAAATAAAATTTGGTCAATTTTCTTGTCACTTCTTGCATCAAGGAACAGCAAATGAATTTTTTCACAAACCTCCTGCATTGGATTACATTTTGGTCAATTTTCTTGTCACTTCTTGCATCAAGGAACAGCAAATGAATTTTTTCACGAACCTCCGGCAAAGGATTACATTTAGGTCAATTTTTTTGTCATTTCTTGCATCAAGGAACAGCGAATAATTTTTGTTTACACTATTCCAACCCTAAAATAAAATTTGGTCAATTTTCTTGTCACTTCTTGCATCAAGGAACAGCAAATTAATTTTTTCACACACCTCCTGCATTGGATTACATTTTGGTCAATTTTCTTGTCACTTCTTGCATCAAGGAACAGCAAATTAATTTTTTTACAAACCTCCTGCATAGGATTACATTTTGGTCAATTTTCTTTTCATTTCTTGCATCAAGGAACAGCAAATGAATTTTTTCACAAACCTCCTGCATTGGATTACATTTTGGTCAATTTTCTTGTCACTTCTTGCATCAAGGAACAGCAAATTAATTTTTTCACAAACCTCCTGCATTGGATTACATTTTGGTCAATTTTTTTGTCACTTCTTGCATCAAGGAACAGCAAATGAATTTTTTCACAAACCTCCTGCATTGGATTACATTTTGGTCAATTTTCTTGTCATTTCTTGCATCAAGGAACAGCAAATTAATTTTTTCACAAACCTCCTGCATTGGATTACATTTTGGTCAATTTTTTTGTCATTTCTTGCATCAAGGAACAGCAAATGAATTTTTTCACAAACCTCCGGCATTGGATTACATTTTGGTCAATTTTTTTGTCATTTCTTGCATCAAGGAACAGCAAATAATTTTTGTTTACACTATTCCAACCTTAAAATAAAATTTGGTCAATTTTCTTGTCACTTCTTGCATCAAGGAACAGCAAATGAATTTTTTCACAAACCTGCTGCATTGGATTACATTTTGGTCAATTTTCTTGTCATTTCTTGCATCAAGGAACAGCAAATTAATTTTTTCACAAACCTCCTGCATAGGATTACATTTTGGTCAATTTTCTTGTCACTTCTTGCATCAAGGATCAGCAAATGAATTTTTTCACAAACCTCCTGCATTGGATTACATTTTGGTCAATTTTCTTGTCACTTCTTGCATCAAGGAACAGCAAATGAATTTTTTCACGAACCTCCGGCATAGGATTACATTTTGGTCAATTTTCTTGTCACTTCTTGCATCAAGGAACAGCAAATGAATTTTTTCACAAACCTCCGGCATTGGATTACATTTTGGTCAATTTTCTTGTCACTTCTTGCATCAAGGAACAGCGAATAATTTTTGTTTACACTATTCCAACCCTAAAATAAAATTTGGTCAATTTTCTTGTCACTTCTTGCATCAAGGAACAGCGAATAATTTTTGTTTACACTATTCCAACCCTAAAATAAAATTTGGTCAATTTTCTTGTCACTTCTTGCATCAAGGAACAGCAAATGAATTTTTTCACAAACCTGCTGCATTGGATTACATTTTGGTCAATTTTTTTGTCATTTCTTGTATCAAGGAACAGCGAATAATTTTTGTTTACCCTATTCTAACCCTAAAATAAAATTTGGTCAATTTTCTTGTCACTTCTTGCATCAAGGAATAGCAAATAATTTTTGTTTACACTATTCCAACCCTAAAATAAAATTTGGTCAATTTTATTTTTATTTCTTGCATCAAGGAACAGCAAATGAATTTTTTCACAAACCTTCTGCATTGGATTACATTTTGGTCAATTTTCTTGTCACTTCTTGCATCAAGGAATAGCAAATAATTTTTGTTTACACTATTCCAACCCTAAAATAAAATTTGGTCAATTTTATTTTTATTTCTTGCATAAAGGAACAGCAAATGAATTTTTTCACAAACCTCCTGCATTGGATTACATTTTGGTCAATTTTCTTGTCACTTCTTGCATCAAGGAACAGCAAATGAATTTTTTCACGAACCTCCGGCATAGGATTACATTTAGGTCAATTTTTTTGTCATTTCTTGCATCAAGGAACAGCGAATAATTTTTGTTTACACTATTCCAACCCTAAAATAAAATTTGGTCAATTTTCTTGTCACTTCTTGCATCAAGGAACAGCAAATGAATTTTTTCACAAACCTCCTGCATAGGATTACATTTTGGTCAATTTTCTTGTCACTTCTTGCATCAAGGAACAGCAAATTAATTTTTTTACAAACCTCCTGCATAGGATTACATTTTGGTCAATTTTCTTTTTATTTCTTGCATCAAGGAACAGCAAATGAATTTTTTCACAAACCTCCTGCATTGGATTACATTTTGGTCAATTTTCTTGTCACTTCTTGCATCAAGGAACAGCAAATTAATTTTTTCACAAACCTCCTGCATTGGATTACATTTTGGTCAATTTTTTTGTCACTTCTTGCATCAAGGAACAGCAAATGAATTTTTTCACAAACCTCCTGCATTGGATTACATTTTGGTCAATTTTTTTGTCATTTCTTGCATCAAGGAACAGCGAATAATTTTTGTTTACACTATTCCAACCCTAAAATAAAATTTGGTCAATTTTCTTGTCACTTCTTGCATCAAGGAACAGCAAATGAATTTTTTCACAAACCTCCTGCATAGGATTACATTTTGGTCAATTTTCTTTTTATCTCTTGTATCAAGGAACAGCAAATTATTTTTTCACAAACCTCCGGCATTGGATTACATTTTGGTCAATTTTCTTTCCATTTCTTGCATCAAGGAACAGCGAATAATTTTTGTTTACACTATTCCAACCCTAAAATAAAATTTGGTCAATTTTCTTGTCACTTCCTGCATCAAGGAACAGCAAATGAATTTTTTCACAAACCTCCTGCATTGGATTACATTTTGGTCAATTTTCTTGTCACTTCTTGCATCAAGAAACAGCAAATTAATTTTTTCACAAACCTCCTGCATAGGATTACATTTTGGTCAATTTTTTTGTCATTTCTTGCATCAAGGAACAGCAAATGAATTTTTTCACAAACCTTTGGCATTGGATTACATTTTGGTCAATTTTTTTGTCATTTCTTGCATCAAGGAACAGCGAATAATTTTTGTTTACACTATTCCAACCTTAAAATAAAATTTGGTCAATTTTCTTGTCACTTCTTGCATCAAGGAACAGCAAATGAATTTTTTCACAAACCTTCGGCATTGGATTACATTTTGGTCAATTTTCTTGTCATTTCTTGCATCAAGGAACAGCAAATTAATTTTTTTACAAACCTCCTGCATAGGATTACATTTTGGTCAATTTCTTTGTCATTTCTTGCATCAAGGAACAGCAAATGAATTTTTTCACAAACCTCCGGCATTGGATTACATTTTGGTCAATTTTTTTGTCATTTCTTGCATCAAGGAACAGCGAATAATTTTTGTTTACACTATTCCAACCCTAAAATAAAATTTGGTCAATTTTCTTGTCACTTCTTGCATCAAGGAACAGCAAATGAATTTTTTCACAAACTTCCTGCATTGGATTACATTTTGGTCAATTTTCTTGTCACTTCTTGCATCAAGGAACAGCAAATTAATTTTTTTACAAACCTCCTGCATAGGATTACATTTTGGTCAATTTTCTTTTTATTTCTTGCATCAAGGAACAGCAAATGAATTTTTTCACAAACCTCCTGCATTGGATTACATTTTGGTCAATTTTCTTGTCACTTCTTGCATCAAGGAACAGCAAATTAATTTTTTCACAAACCTCCTGCATTGGATTACATTTTGGTCAATTTTTTTGTCACTTCTTGCATCAAGGAACAGCAAATGAATTTTTTCACAAACCTCCTGCATTGGATTACATTTTGGTCAATTTTCTTTTTATTTCTTGCATCAAGGAACAGCAAATGAATTTTTTCACAAACCTCCGGCATTGGATTACATTTTGGTCAATTTTCTTTCCATTTCTTGCATCAAGGAACAGCAAATGAATTTTTTCACAAACCTCCTGCATAGGATTACATTTTGGTCAACTTTTTTGTCATTTCTTGCATCAAGAAACAGCGAATAATTTTTGTTTACACTATTCCAACCCTAAAATAAAATTTGGTCAATTTTCTTGTCACTTCTTGCATCAAGAAACAGCAAATGAATTTTTTCACAAACCTCCTGCATAGGATTACATTTTGGTCAATTTTCTTGTCATTTCTTGCATCAAGGAACAGCGAATAATTTTTGTTTACACTATTCCAACCTTAAAATAAAATTTGGTCAATTTTCTTGTCACTTCTTGCATCAAGGAACAGCAAATGAATTTTTTCACAAACCTTCGGCATTGGATTACATTTTGGTCAATTTTCTTGTCATTTCTTGCATCAAGGAACAGCAAATTAATTTTTTTACAAACCTCCTGCATAGGATTACATTTTGGTCAATTTTTTTGTCATTTCTTGCATCAAGGAACAGCAAATGAATTTTTTCACAAACCTCCGGCATTGGATTACATTTTGGTCAATTTTTTTGTCATTTCTTGCATCAAGGAACAGCGAATAATTTTTGTTTACACTATTCCAACCCTAAAATAAAATTTGGTCAATTTTCTTGTCACTTCTTGCATCAAGGAACAGCAAATGAATTTTTTCACAAACCTCCTGCATTGGATTACATTTTGGTCAATTTTCTTGTCACTTCTTGCATCAAGGAACAGCAAATTAATTTTTTTACAAACCTCCTGCATAGGATTACATTTTGGTCAATTTTCTTTTTATTTCTTGCATCAAGGAACAGCAAATGAATTTTTTCACAAACCTCCTGCATTGGATTACATTTTGGTCAATTTTCTTGTCACTTCTTGCATCAAGGAACAGCAAATTAATTTTTTCACAAACCTCCTGCATTGGATTACATTTTGGTCAATTTTTTTGTCACTTCTTGCATCAAGGAACAGCAAATGAATTTTTTCACAAACCTCCTGCATTGGATTACATTTTGGTCAATTTTCTTTTTATTTCTTGCATCAAGGAACAGCAAATGAATTTTTTCACAAACCTCCGGCATTGGATTACATTTTGGTCAATTTTCTTTCCATTTCTTGCATCAAGGAACAGCAAATGAATTTTTTCACAAACCTCCTGCATAGGATTACATTTTGGTCTACTTTTTTGTCATTTCTTGCATCAAGAAACAGCGAATAATTTTTGTTTACACTATTCCAACCCTAAAATAAAATTTGGTCAATTTTCTTGTCACTTCTTGCATCAAGAAACAGCAAATGAATTTTTTCACAAACCTCCTGCATAGGATTACATTTTGGTCAATTTTCTTGTCACTTCTTGCATCAAGGAACAGCAAATGAATTTTTTCACAAACCTCCTGCATAGGATTACATTTTGGTCAATTTTCTTGTCACTTCTTGCATCAAGGAACAGCAAATGAATTTTTTCACAAACCTCCTGCATTGGATTACATTTTGGTCAATTTTCTTTCCATTTCTTGTATCAAGGAACAGCGAATAATTTTTGTTTACACTATTCCAACCCTAAAATAAAATTTGGTCAATTTTCTTGTCACTTCTTGCATCAAGGAACAGCAAATGACTTTTTTCACAAACCTCCTGCATTGGATTACATTTTGGTCAATTTTCTTGTCACTTCTTGCATCAAGGAACAGCAAATGAATTTTTTCACAAACCTCCTACATAGGATTACATTTTGGTCAATTTTCATTTTATTTATTGCATCAAGAAACAGCAAATGAATTTTTTCACAAACCTCCGGCATTGGATTACATTTTGGTCAATTTTTTTGTCATTTCTTGCATCAAGGAACAGCGAATAATTTTTGTTTACACTATTCCAACCCTAAAATAAAATTTGGTCAATTTTCTTGTCACTTCTTGCATCAAGGAACAGCAAATGAATTTTTTCACAAACCTCCTGCATAGGATTACATTTTGGTCAATTTTCTTGTCACTTCTTGCATCAAGGAACAGCAAATGAATTTTTTCACAAACCTCCTGCATAGGATTACATTTTGGTCAATTTTCTTTTTATTTCTTGCATCAAGGAACAGCAAATGAATTTTTTCACAAACCTCCGGCATTGGATTACATTTTGGTCAATTTTCTTGTCACTTCTTGCATCAAGGAACAGCAAATGAATTTTTTCACAAACCTCCTGCATAGGATTACATTTTGGTCAATTTTCTTGTCACTTCTTGCATCAAGGAACAGCAAATGAATTTTTTCACAAACCTCCTGCATAGGATTACATTTTGGTCAATTTTCTTGTCACTTCTTGCATCAAGGAACAGCAAATGAATTTTTTCACAAACCTCCTGCATTGGATTACATTTTGGTCAATTTTCTTGCCATTTCTTGCATCAAGGAACAGCAAATGAATTTTTTCACAAACCTCCTGCATAGGATTACATTTTGGTCAACTTTTTTGACATTTCTTGCATCAAGAAACAGCGAATAATTTTTGTTTACACTATTCCAACCCTAAAATAAAATTTGGTCAATTTTCTTGTCACTTCTTGCATCAAGGAACAGCAAATGAATTTTTTCACAAAACCTCCTGCATTGGATTACATTTTGGTCAATTTTCTTGCCATTTCTTGCATCAAGGAACAGCAAATGAATTTTTTCACAAACCTCCTGCATAGGATTACATTTTGGTCAATTTTCTTGTCACTTCTTGCATCAAGGAACAGCAAATGAATTTTTTCACAAACCTCCTGCATTGGATTACATTTTGGTCAATTTTCTTTCCATTTCTTGTATCAAGGAACAGCGAATAATTTTTGTTTACACTATTCCAACCCTAAAATAAAATTTGGTCAATTTTCTTGTCACTTCTTGCATCAAGGAACAGCAAATGACTTTTTTCACAAACCTCCTGCATTGGATTACATTTTGGTCAATTTTCTTGTCACTTCTTGCATCAAGGAACAGCAAATGAATTTTTTCACAAACCTCCTACATAGGATTACATTTTGGTCAATTTTCTTGTCACTTCTTGCATCAAGGAACAGCAAATGAATTTTTTCACAAACCTCCGGCATTGGATTACATTTTGGTCAATTTTCTTGTCACTTCTTGCATCAAGGAACAGCAAATGAATTTTTTCACAAACCTCCTGCATTGGATTACATTTTGGTCAATTTTCTTGTCACTTCTTGCATCAAGGAACAGCAAATGAATTTTTTCACAAACCTCCTGCATAGGATTACATTTTGGTCAATTTTCTTGTCACTTCTTGCATCAAGAAACAGCAAATGAATTTTTTCACAAACCTCTTGCATAGGATTACATTTTGGTCAATTTTCTTGTCACTTCTTGCATCAAGAAACAGCAAATGAATTTTTTCACAAACCTCTAGCATAGGATTACATTTTGGTCAATTTTCTTGTCACTTCTTGCATCAAGAAACAGCAAATGAATTTTTTCACAAACCTCCTGCATAGGATTACATTTTGGTCAATTTTCTTGTCACTTCTTGCATCAAGGAACAGCAAATGAATTTTTTCACAAACCTCCGGCATTGGATTACATTTTGGTCAATTTTCTTGTCACTTCTTGCATCAAGGAACAGCAAATGAATTTTTTCACAAACCTCCTGCATTGGATTACATTTTGGTCAATTTTTTTGTCATTTCTTGCATCAAGGAACAGCAAATGAATTTTTTCACAAACCTTTGGCATTGGATTACATTTTGGTCAATTTTTTTGTCATTTCTTGCATCAAGGAACAGCGAATAATTTTTGTTTACACTATTCCAACCTTAAAATAAAATTTGGTCAATTTTCTTGTCACTTCTTGCATCAAGGAACAGCAAATGAATTTTTTCACAAACCTTCGGCATTGGATTACATTTTGGTCAATTTTCTTGTCATTTCTTGCATCAAGGAACAGCAAATTAATTTTTTTACAAACCTCCTGCATAGGATTACATTTTGGTCAATTTTTTTGTCATTTCTTGCATCAAGGAACAGCAAATGAATTTTTTCACAAACCTCCGGCATTGGATTACATTTTGGTCAATTTTTTGTCATTTCTTGCATCAAGGAACAGCAAAAGAATTTTTTCACAAACCTCCTGCATAGGATTACATTTTGGTCAATTTTCTTTTTATTTCTTGCATCAAGGAACAGCAAATGAATTTTTTCACAAACTTCCGGGATTGGATTACATTTTGGTCAATTTTCTTTTTATTTCTTGCATCAAGGAACAGCAAATGAATTTTTTCACAAACCTCCTGCATTGGATTACATTTTGGTCAATTTTCTTGTCACTTCTTGCATCAAGGAACAGCAAATGAATTTTTTCACAAACCTCCTGCATAGGATTACATTTTGGTCAATTTTCTTGTCACTTCTTGCATCAAGGAACAGCAAATGAATTTTTTCACAAACCTCCTGCATAGGATTACATTTTGGTCAATTTTTTGTCATTTCTTGCATCAAGGAACAGCAAAAGAATTTTTTCACAAACCTCCTGCATAGGATTACATTTTGGTCAATTTTCTTTTTATTTCTTGCATCAAGGAACAGCAAATGAATTTTTTCACAAACTTCCGGGATTGGATTACATTTTGGTCAATTTTCTTTTTATTTCTTGCATCAAGGAACAGCAAATGAATTTTTTCACAAACCTCCTGCATTGGATTACATTTTGGTCAATTTTTTTGCCATTTCTTGCATCAAGGAACAGCAAATGAATTTTTTCACAAACCTCCTGCATAGGATTACATTTTGGTCAACTTTTTTGACATTTCTTGCATCAAGAAACAGCGAATAATTTTTGTTTACACTATTCCAACCCTAAAATAAAATTTGGTCAATTTTCTTGTCACTTCTTGCATCAAGGAACAGCAAATGAATTTTTTCACAAAACCTCCTGCATTGGATTACATTTTGGTCAATTTTCTTGCCATTTCTTGCATCAAGGAACAGCAAATGAATTTTTTCACAAACCTCCTGCATAGGATTACATTTTGGTCAATTTTCTTGTCACTTCTTGCATCAAGGAACAGCAAATGAATTTTTTCACAAACCTCCTGCATTGGATTACATTTTGGTCAATTTTCTTTCCATTTCTTGTATCAAGGAACAGCGAATAATTTTTGTTTACACTATTCCAACCCTAAAATAAAATTTGGTCAATTTTCTTGTCACTTCTTGCATCAAGGAACAGCAAATGACTTTTTTCACAAACCTCCTGCATTGGATTACATTTTGGTCAATTTTCTTGTCACTTCTTGCATCAAGGAACAGCAAATGAATTTTTTCACAAACCTCCTACATAGGATTACATTTTGGTCAATTTTCTTGTCACTTCTTGCATCAAGGAACAGCAAATGAATTTTTTCACGAACCTCCGGCATAGGATTACATTTAGGTCAATTTTTTTGTCATTTCTTGCATCAAGGAACAGCGAATAATTTTTGTTTACACTATTCCAACCCTAAAATAAAATTTGGTCAATTTTCTTGTCACTTCTTGCATCAAGGAACAGCAAATGAATTTTTTCACAAACCTCCTGCATAGGATTACATTTTGGTCAATTTTCTTGTCACTTCTTGCATCAAGGAACAGCAAATGAATTTTTTCACAAACCTCTGGCATTGGATTACATTTTGGTCAATTTTTTGTCATTTCTTGCATCAAGGAACAGCGAATAATTTTTGTTTACACTATTCCAACCCTAAAATAAAATTTGGTCAATTTTCTTGTCACTTCTTGCATCAAGAAACAGCAAATGAATTTTTTCACAAACCTCCTGCATAGGATTACATTTTGGTCAATTTTCTTGTCACTTCTTGCATCAAGGAACAGCAAATGAATTTTTTCACAAACCTCCTGCATAGGATTACATTTTGGTCAATTTTCTTGTCACTTCTTGCATCAAGGAACAGCAAATGAATTTTTTCACAAACCTCCTGCATTGGATTACATTTTGGTCAATTTTCTTTCCATTTCTTGTATCAAGGAACAGCGAATAATTTTTGTTTACACTATTCCAACCGTAAAATAAAATATGGTCAATTTTCTTGTCACTTCTTGCATCAAGGAACAGCAAATGAATTTTTTCACAAACCTCCTGCATAGGATTACATTTTGGTCAATTTTCTTGTCACTTCTTGCATCAAGGAACAGCAAATGAATTTTTTCACAAACCTCTGGCATTGGATTACATTTTGGTCAATTTTTTGTCATTTCTTGCATCAAGGAACAGCGAATAATTTTTGTTTACACTATTCCAACCCTAAAATAAAATTTGGTCAATTTTCTTGTCACTTCTTGCATCAAGAAACAGCAAATGAATTTTTTCACAAACCTCCTGCATAGGATTACATTTTGGTCAATTTTCTTGTCACTTCTTGCATCAAGGAACAGCAAATGAATTTTTTCACAAACCTCCTGCATAGGATTACATTTTGGTCAATTTTCTTGTCACTTCTTGCATCAAGGAACAGCAAATGAATTTTTTCACAAACCTCCTGCATTGGATTACATTTTGGTCAATTTTCTTGTCACTTCTTGCATCAAGGAACAGCAAATGAATTTTTTCACAAACCTCCTGCATAGGATTACATTTTGGTCAATTTTCTTGTCACTTCTTGCATCAAGGAACAGCAAATGACTTTTTTCACAAACCTCCTGCATTGGATTACATTTTGGTCAATTTTCTTGTCACTTCTTGCATCAAGGAACAGCAAATGAATTTTTTCACAAACCTCCTACATAGGATTACATTTTGGTCAATTTTCTTTTTATTTCTTGCATCAAGAAACAGCAAATGAATTTTTTCACAAACCTCCGGCATTGGATTACATTTTGGTCAATTTTTTTGTCATTTCTTGCATCAAGGAACAGCGAATAATTTTTGTTTACACTATTCCAACCCTAAAATAAAATTTGGTCAATTTTCTTGTCACTTCTTGCATCAAGGAACAGCAAATGAATTTTTTCACAAACCTCCTGCATAGGATTACATTTTGGTCAATTTTCTTGTCACTTCTTGCATCAAGGAACAGCAAATGAATTTTTTCACAAACCTCCTGCATAGGATTACATTTTGGTCAATTTTCTTGTCACTTCTTGCATCAAAGAACAGTAAATGAATTTTTTCACAAACTTCTGGGATTGGATTACATTTTGGTCAATTTTTTTGTCACTTCTTGCATCAAGGAACAGTAAATGAATTTTTTCACAAACCTCTTGCATAGGATTACATTTTGGTCAATTTTCTTGTCACTTCTTGCATCAAGAAACAGCAAATGAATTTTTTCACAAACCTCTAGCATAGGATTACATTTTGGTCAATTTTCTTGTCACTTCTTGCATCAAGAAACAGCAAATGAATTTTTTCACAAACCTCCTGCATAGGATTACATTTTGGTCAATTTTCTTGTCACTTCTTGCATCAAGGAACAGCAAATGAATTTTTTCACAAACCTCCTGCATAGGATTACATTTTGGTCAATTTTCTTGTCACTTCTTGCATCAAGGAACAGCAAATGAATTTTTTCACAAACCTCCTGCATTGGATTACATTTTGGTCAATTTTCTTTCCATTTCTTGTATCAAGGAACAGCGAATAATTTTTGTTTACACTATTCCAACCCTAAAATAAAATTTGGTCAATTTTCTTGTCACTTCTTGCATCAAGGAACAGCAAATGACTTTTTTCACAAACCTCCTGCATTGGATTACATTTTGGTCAATTTTCTTGTCACTTCTTGCATCAAGGAACAGCAAATGAATTTTTTCACAAACCTCCTACATAGGATTACATTTTGGTCAATTTTCATTTTATTTATTGCATTAAGAAACAGCAAATGAATTTTTTCACAAACCTCCGGCATTGGATTACATTTTGGTCAATTTTTTTGTCATTTCTTGCATCAAGGAACAGCGAATAATTTTTGTTTACACTATTCCAACCCTAAAATAAAATTTGGTCAATTTTCTTGTCACTTCTTGCATCAAGGAACAGCAAATGAATTTTTTCACAAACCTCCTGCATAGGATTACATTTTGGTCAATTTTCTTGTCACTTCTTGCATCAAGGAACAGCAAATGAATTTTTTCACAAACCTCCTGCATAGGATTACATTTTGGTCAATTTTCTTTTTATTTCTTGCATCAAGGAACAGCAAATGAATTTTTTCACAAACCTCCGGCATTGGATTACATTTTGGTCAATTTTCTTGTCACTTCTTGCATCAAGGAACAGCAAATGAATTTTTTCACAAACCTCCTGCATAGGATTACATTTTGGTCAATTTTCTTGTCACTTCTTGCATCAAGGAACAGCAAATGAATTTTTTCACAAACCTCCTGCATAGGATTACATTTTGGTCAATTTTCTTGTCACTTCTTGCATCAAGGAACAGCAAATGAATTTTTTCACAAACCTCCTGCATTGGATTACATTTTGGTCAATTTTCTTGCCATTTCTTGCATCAAGGAACAGCAAATGAATTTTTTCACAAACCTCCTGCATAGGATTACATTTTGGTCAACTTTTTTGACATTTCTTGCATCAAGAAACAGCGAATAATTTTTGTTTACACTATTCCAACCCTAAAATAAAATTTGGTCAATTTTCTTGTCACTTCTTGCATCAAGGAACAGCAAATGAATTTTTTCACAAAACCTCCTGCATTGGATTACATTTTGGTCAATTTTCTTGCCATTTCTTGCATCAAGGAACAGCAAATGAATTTTTTCACAAACCTCCTGCATAGGATTACATTTTGGTCAATTTTCTTGTCACTTCTTGCATCAAGGAACAGCAAATGAATTTTTTCACAAACCTCCTGCATTGGATTACATTTTGGTCAATTTTCTTTCCATTTCTTGTATCAAGGAACAGCGAATAATTTTTGTTTACACTATTCCAACCCTAAAATAAAATTTGGTCAATTTTCTTGTCACTTCTTGCATCAAGGAACAGCAAATGACTTTTTTCACAAACCTCCTGCATTGGATTACATTTTGGTCAATTTTCTTGTCACTTCTTGCATCAAGGAACAGCAAATGAATTTTTTCACAAACCTCCTACATAGGATTACATTTTGGTCAATTTTCTTGTCACTTCTTGCATCAAGGAACAGCAAATGAATTTTTTCACAAACCTCCGGCATTGGATTACATTTTGGTCAATTTTCTTGTCACTTCTTGCATCAAGGAACAGCAAATGAATTTTTTCACAAACCTCCTGCATTGGATTACATTTTGGTCAATTTTCTTGTCACTTCTTGCATCAAGGAACAGCAAATGAATTTTTTCACAAACCTCCTGCATAGGATTACATTTTGGTCAATTTTCTTGTCACTTCTTGCATCAAGAAACAGCAAATGAATTTTTTCACAAACCTCTTGCATAGGATTACATTTTGGTCAATTTTCTTGTCACTTCTTGCATCAAGAAACAGCAAATGAATTTTTTCACAAACCTCTAGCATAGGATTACATTTTGGTCAATTTTCTTGTCACTTCTTGCATCAAGAAACAGCAAATGAATTTTTTCACAAACCTCCTGCATAGGATTACATTTTGGTCAATTTTCTTGTCACTTCTTGCATCAAGGAACAGCAAATGAATTTTTTCACAAACCTCCGGCATTGGATTACATTTTGGTCAATTTTCTTGTCACTTCTTGCATCAAGGAACAGCAAATGAATTTTTTCACAAACCTCCTGCATTGGATTACATTTTGGTCAATTTTTTTGTCATTTCTTGCATCAAGGAACAGCAAATGAATTTTTTCACAAACCTTTGGCATTGGATTACATTTTGGTCAATTTTTTTGTCATTTCTTGCATCAAGGAACAGCGAATAATTTTTGTTTACACTATTCCAACCTTAAAATAAAATTTGGTCAATTTTCTTGTCACTTCTTGCATCAAGGAACAGCAAATGAATTTTTTCACAAACCTTCGGCATTGGATTACATTTTGGTCAATTTTCTTGTCATTTCTTGCATCAAGGAACAGCAAATTAATTTTTTTACAAACCTCCTGCATAGGATTACATTTTGGTCAATTTTTTTGTCATTTCTTGCATCAAGGAACAGCAAATGAATTTTTTCACAAACCTCCGGCATTGGATTACATTTTGGTCAATTTTTTGTCATTTCTTGCATCAAGGAACAGCAAAAGAATTTTTTCACAAACCTCCTGCATAGGATTACATTTTGGTCAATTTTCTTTTTATTTCTTGCATCAAGGAACAGCAAATGAATTTTTTCACAAACTTCCGGGATTGGATTACATTTTGGTCAATTTTCTTTTTATTTCTTGCATCAAGGAACAGCAAATGAATTTTTTCACAAACCTCCTGCATTGGATTACATTTTGGTCAATTTTCTTGTCACTTCTTGCATCAAGGAACAGCAAATGAATTTTTTCACAAACCTCCTGCATAGGATTACATTTTGGTCAATTTTCTTGTCACTTCTTGCATCAAGGAACAGCAAATGAATTTTTTCACAAACCTCCTGCATAGGATTACATTTTGGTCAATTTTTTGTCATTTCTTGCATCAAGGAACAGCAAAAGAATTTTTTCACAAACCTCCTGCATAGGATTACATTTTGGTCAATTTTCTTTTTATTTCTTGCATCAAGGAACAGCAAATGAATTTTTTCACAAACTTCCGGGATTGGATTACATTTTGGTCAATTTTCTTTTTATTTCTTGCATCAAGGAACAGCAAATGAATTTTTTCACAAACCTCCTGCATTGGATTACATTTTGGTCAATTTTCTTGCCATTTCTTGCATCAAGGAACAGCAAATGAATTTTTTCACAAACCTCCTGCATAGGATTACATTTTGGTCAACTTTTTTGACATTTCTTGCATCAAGAAACAGCGAATAATTTTTGTTTACACTATTCCAACCCTAAAATAAAATTTGGTCAATTTTCTTGTCACTTCTTGCATCAAGGAACAGCAAATGAATTTTTTCACAAAACCTCCTGCATTGGATTACATTTTGGTCAATTTTCTTGCCATTTCTTGCATCAAGGAACAGCAAATGAATTTTTTCACAAACCTCCTGCATAGGATTACATTTTGGTCAATTTTCTTGTCACTTCTTGCATCAAGGAACAGCAAATGAATTTTTTCACAAACCTCCTGCATTGGATTACATTTTGGTCAATTTTCTTTCCATTTCTTGTATCAAGGAACAGCGAATAATTTTTGTTTACACTATTCCAACCCTAAAATAAAATTTGGTCAATTTTCTTGTCACTTCTTGCATCAAGGAACAGCAAATGACTTTTTTCACAAACCTCCTGCATTGGATTACATTTTGGTCAATTTTCTTGTCACTTCTTGCATCAAGGAACAGCAAATGAATTTTTTCACAAACCTCCTACATAGGATTACATTTTGGTCAATTTTCTTGTCACTTCTTGCATCAAGGAACAGCAAATGAATTTTTTCACGAACCTCCGGCATA
The DNA here is from genome assembly GCA_961205885.1 of Ptychoptera albimana. Classification (NCBI taxonomy): domain Eukaryota; kingdom Metazoa; phylum Arthropoda; class Insecta; order Diptera; family Ptychopteridae; genus Ptychoptera; species Ptychoptera albimana. The sequence continues at coordinate 434,218 of OY540807.1, read as the reverse complement.
GGATTACATTTAGGTCAATTTTTTTGTCATTTCTTGCATCAAGGAACAGCGAATAATTTTTGTTTACACTATTCCAACCCTAAAATAAAATTTGGTCAATTTTCTTGTCACTTCTTGCATCAAGGAACAGCAAATGAATTTTTTCACAAACCTCCTGCATAGGATTACATTTTGGTCAATTTTCTTGTCACTTCTTGCATCAAGGAACAGCAAATGAATTTTTTCACAAACCTCTGGCATTGGATTACATTTTGGTCAATTTTTTGTCATTTCTTGCATCAAGGAACAGCGAATAATTTTTGTTTACACTATTCCAACCCTAAAATAAAATTTGGTCAATTTTCTTGTCACTTCTTGCATCAAGAAACAGCAAATGAATTTTTTCACAAACCTCCTGCATAGGATTACATTTTGGTCAATTTTCTTGTCACTTCTTGCATCAAGGAACAGCAAATGAATTTTTTCACAAACCTCCTGCATAGGATTACATTTTGGTCAATTTTCTTGTCACTTCTTGCATCAAGGAACAGCAAATGAATTTTTTCACAAACCTCCTGCATTGGATTACATTTTGGTCAATTTTCTTTCCATTTCTTGTATCAAGGAACAGCGAATAATTTTTGTTTACACTATTCCAACCGTAAAATAAAATATGGTCAATTTTCTTGTCACTTCTTGCATCAAGGAACAGCAAATGAATTTTTTCACAAACCTCCTGCATAGGATTACATTTTGGTCAATTTTCTTGTCACTTCTTGCATCAAGGAACAGCAAATGAATTTTTTCACAAACCTCTGGCATTGGATTACATTTTGGTCAATTTTTTGTCATTTCTTGCATCAAGGAACAGCGAATAATTTTTGTTTACACTATTCCAACCCTAAAATAAAATTTGGTCAATTTTCTTGTCACTTCTTGCATCAAGAAACAGCAAATGAATTTTTTCACAAACCTCCTGCATAGGATTACATTTTGGTCAATTTTCTTGTCACTTCTTGCATCAAGGAACAGCAAATGAATTTTTTCACAAACCTCCTGCATAGGATTACATTTTGGTCAATTTTCTTGTCACTTCTTGCATCAAGGAACAGCAAATGAATTTTTTCACAAACCTCCTGCATTGGATTACATTTTGGTCAATTTTCTTGTCACTTCTTGCATCAAGGAACAGCAAATGAATTTTTTCACAAACCTCCTGCATAGGATTACATTTTGGTCAATTTTCTTGTCACTTCTTGCATCAAGGAACAGCAAATGACTTTTTTCACAAACCTCCTGCATTGGATTACATTTTGGTCAATTTTCTTGTCACTTCTTGCATCAAGGAACAGCAAATGAATTTTTTCACAAACCTCCTACATAGGATTACATTTTGGTCAATTTTCTTTTTATTTCTTGCATCAAGAAACAGCAAATGAATTTTTTCACAAACCTCCGGCATTGGATTACATTTTGGTCAATTTTTTTGTCATTTCTTGCATCAAGGAACAGCGAATAATTTTTGTTTACACTATTCCAACCCTAAAATAAAATTTGGTCAATTTTCTTGTCACTTCTTGCATCAAGGAACAGCAAATGAATTTTTTCACAAACCTCCTGCATAGGATTACATTTTGGTCAATTTTCTTGTCACTTCTTGCATCAAGGAACAGCAAATGAATTTTTTCACAAACCTCCTGCATAGGATTACATTTTGGTCAATTTTCTTGTCACTTCTTGCATCAAAGAACAGTAAATGAATTTTTTCACAAACTTCTGGGATTGGATTACATTTTGGTCAATTTTTTTGTCACTTCTTGCATCAAGGAACAGTAAATGAATTTTTTCACAAACCTCCTGCATAGGATTACATTTTGGTCAATTTTCTTGTCACTTCTTGCATCAAGAAACAGTAATTGAATTTTTTCACAAACCTCCTGCATAGGATTACATTTTGGTCAATTTTTTGTCATTTCTTGCATCAAGGAACAGCAAAAGAATTTTTTCACAAACCTCCTGCATAGGATTACATTTTGGTCAATTTTCTTTTTATTTCTTGCATCAAGGAACAGCAAATGAATTTTTTCACAAACTTCCGGGATTGGATTACATTTTGGTCAATTTTCTTTTTATTTCTTGCATCAAGGAACAGTAAATGAATTTTTTCACAAACCTCCTGCATAGGATTACATTTTGGTCAATTTTTTGTCATTTCTTGCATCAAGGAACAGCAAAAGAATTTTTTCACAAACCTCCTGCATTGGATTACATTTTGGTCAATTTTCTTGTCACTTCTTGCATCAAGGAACAGCAAATGAATTTTTTCACAAACCTCCTGCATAGGATTACATTTTGGTCAATTTTCTTGTCACTTCTTGCATCAAGAAACAGCAAATGAATTTTTTCACAAACCTCCTGCATAGGATTACATTTTGGTCAATTTTCTTGTCACTTCTTGCATCAAGGAACAGCAAATGAATTTTTTCACAAACCTCCGGCATTGGATTACATTTTGGTCAATTTTCTTGTCACTTCTTGCATCAAGGAACAGCAAATGAATTTTTTCACAAACCTCCTGCATTGGATTACATTTTGGTCAATTTTCTTGTCACTTCTTGCATCAAGGAACAGCAAATGAATTTTTTCACAAACCTCCTGCATAGGATTACATTTTGGTCAATTTTCTTGTCACTTCTTGCATCAAGAAACAGCAAATGAATTTTTTCACAAACCTCTTGCATAGGATTACATTTTGGTCAATTTTCTTGTCACTTCTTGCATCAAGAAACAGCAAATGAATTTTTTCACAAACCTCTTGCATAGGATTACATTTTGGTCAATTTTCTTGTCACTTCTTGCATCAAGAAACAGCAAATGAATTTTTTCACAAACCTCCTGCATAGGATTACATTTTGGTCAATTTTCTTGTCACTTCTTGCATCAAGGAACAGCAAATGAATTTTTTCACAAACCTCCGGCATTGGATTACATTTTGGTCAATTTTCTTGTCACTTCTTGCATCAAGGAACAGCAAATGAATTTTTTCACAAACCTCCTGCATTGGATTACATTTTGGTCAATTTTCTTGTCACTTCTTGCATCAAGGAACAGCAAATGAATTTTTTCACAAACCTCCGGCATTGGATTACATTTTGGTCAATTTTTTGTCATTTCTTGCATCAAGTAACAGCGAATAATTTTTGTTTACACTATTCCAACCCTAAAATAAAATTTGGTCAATTTTCTTGTCACTTCTTGCATCAAGGAACAGCAAATGAATTTTTTCACAAAACCTCCTGCATAGGATTACATTTTGGTCAATTTTCTTGTCACTTCTTGCATCAAGGAACAGCAAATGAATTTTTTCACAAACCTCCTGCATTGGATTACATTTTGGTCAATTTTCTTGTCACTTCTTGCATCAAGGAACAGCAAATGAATTTTTTCACAAACCTCTTGCATAGGATTACATTTTGGTCAATTTTCTTGTCACTTCTTGCATCAAGAAACAGCAAATGAATTTTTTCACAAACCTCCTGCATAGGATTACATTTTGGTCAATTTTCTTGTCACTTCTTGCATCAAGGAACAGCAAATGAATTTTTTCACAAACCTCCTGCATTGGATTACATTTTGGTCAATTTTCTTGTCACTTCTTGCATCAAGGAACAGCAAATGAATTTTTTCACAAACCTCCTGCATAGGATTACATTTTGGTCAATTTTCTTGTCACTTCTTGCATCAAGAAACAGCAAATGAATTTTTTCACAAACCTCTTGCATAGGATTACATTTTGGTCAATTTTCTTGTCACTTCTTGCATCAAGAAACAGCAAATGAATTTTTTCACAAACCTCCTGCATAGGATTACATTTTGGTCAATTTTCTTGTCACTTCTTGCATCAAGGAACAGCAAATGAATTTTTTCACAAACCTCCGGCATTGGATTACATTTTGGTCAATTTTTTGTCATTTCTTGCATCAAGTAACAGCGAATAATTTTTGTTTACACTATTCCAACCCTAAAATAAAATTTGGTCAATTTTCTTGTCACTTCTTGCATCAAGGAACAGCAAATGAATTTTTTCACAAAACCTCCTGCATTGGATTACATTTTGGTCAACTTTTTTGTCACTTCTTGCATCAAGGAACAGCAAATGAATTTTTTCACAAACCTCCTGCATTGGATTACATTTTGGTCAATTTTCTTGTCACTTCTTGCATCAAGGAACAGCAAATGAATTTTTTCACAAACCTCCTGCATAGGATTACATTTTGGTCAATTTTCTTGTCACTTCTTGCATCAAGAAACAGCAAATGAATTTTTTCACAAACCTCTTGCATAGGATTACATTTTGGTCAATTTTCTTGTCACTTCTTGCATCAAGAAACAGCAAATGAATTTTTTCACAAACCTCCTGCATAGGATTACATTTTGGTCAATTTTCTTGTCACTTCTTGCATCAAGGAACAGCAAATGAATTTTTTCACAAACCTCCGGCATTGGATTACATTTTGGTCAATTTTTTGTCATTTCTTGCATCAAGTAACAGCGAATAATTTTTGTTTACACTATTCCAACCCTAAAATAAAATTTGGTCAATTTTCTTGTCACTTCTTGCATCAAGGAACAGCAAATGAATTTTTTCACAAAACCTCCTGCATAGGATTACATTTTGGTCAATTTTCTTGTCACTTCTTGCATCAAAGAACAGCAAATGAATTTTTTCACAAACCTCCTGCATTGGATTACATTTTGGTGAATTTTCTTGTCACTTCTTGCATCAAGGAACAGCAAATGAATTTTTTCACAAACCTCCTGCATAGGATTACATTTTGGTCAATTTTCTTGTCACTTCTTGCATCAAGGAACAGCAAATGAATTTTTTCACAAACCTCCTGCATAGGATTACATTTTGGTCAATTTTCTTGTCACTTCTTGCATCAAGGAACAGCAAATGAATTTTTTCACAAACCTCCTACATAGGATTACATTTTGGTCAATTTGTTTTTTATTTCTTGCATCAAGAAACAGCAAATGAATTTTTTCACAAACCTCCTGCATAGGATTACATTTTGGTCAATTTTCTTGTCACTTCTTGCATCAAGGAACAGCAAAAGAATTTATTCACAAACCTCCTGCATTGGATTACATTTTGGTCAATTTTCTTTTTATTTCTTGCATCAAGGAACAGCAAATGAATTTTTTCATAAACCTCCGGCATTGGATTACATTTTGGTCAATTTTCTTGTCACTTCTTGCATCAAGGAACAGCAAATGAATTTTTTCACAAACCTCCTGCATAGGATTACATTTTGGTCAATTTTCTTGTCACTTCTTGCATCAAGAAACAGCAAATGAATTTTTTCACAAACCTCCTGCATAGGATTACATTTTGGTCAATTTTCTTGTCACTTCTTGCATCAAGGAACAGCAAATGAATTTTTTCACAAACCTCTGGCATTGGATTACATTTTGGTCAATTTTTTGTCATTTCTTGCATCAAGGAACAGCGAATAATTTTTGTTTACACTATTCCAACCCTAAAATAAAATTTGGTCAATTTTCTTGTCACTTCTTGCATCAAGGAACAGCAAATGAATTTTTTCACAAACCTCCTGCATTGGATTACATTTTGGTCAATTTTCTTGTCACTTCTTGCATCAAGGAACAGCAAATGAATTTTTTCACAAACCTCTTGCATAGGATTACATTTTGGTCAATTTTCTTGTCACTTCTTGCATCAAGAAACAGCAAATGAATTTTTTCACAAACCTCCTGCATAGGATTACATTTTGGTCAATTTTCTTGTCACTTCTTGCATCAAGGAACAGCAAATGAATTTTTTCACAAACCTCCTGCATTGGATTACATTTTGGTCAATTTTCTTGTCACTTCTTGCATCAAGGAACAGCAAATGAATTTTTTCACAAACCTCCTGCATAGGATTACATTTTGGTCAATTTTCTTGTCACTTCTTGCATCAAGAAACAGCAAATGAATTTTTTCACAAACCTCTTGCATAGGATTACATTTTGGTCAATTTTCTTGTCACTTCTTGCATCAAGAAACAGCAAATGAATTTTTTCACAAACCTCCTGCATAGGATTACATTTTGGTCAATTTTCTTGTCACTTCTTGCATCAAGGAACAGCAAATGAATTTTTTCACAAACCTCCGGCATTGGATTACATTTTGGTCAATTTTTTGTCATTTCTTGCATCAAGTAACAGCGAATAATTTTTGTTTACACTATTCCAACCCTAAAATAAAATTTGGTCAATTTTCTTGTCACTTCTTGCATCAAGGAACAGCAAATGAATTTTTTCACAAAACCTCCTGCATTGGATTACATTTTGGTCAACTTTTTTGTCACTTCTTGCATCAAGGAACAGCAAATGAATTTTTTCACAAACCTCCTGCATTGGATTACATTTTGGTCAATTTTCTTGTCACTTCTTGCATCAAGGAACAGCAAATGAATTTTTTCACAAACCTCCTGCATAGGATTACATTTTGGTCAATTTTCTTGTCACTTCTTGCATCAAGAAACAGCAAATGAATTTTTTCACAAACCTCTTGCATAGGATTACATTTTGGTCAATTTTCTTGTCACTTCTTGCATCAAGAAACAGCAAATGAATTTTTTCACAAACCTCCTGCATAGGATTACATTTTGGTCAATTTTCTTGTCACTTCTTGCATCAAGGAACAGCAAATGAATTTTTTCACAAACCTCCGGCATTGGATTACATTTTGGTCAATTTTTTGTCATATCTTGCATCAAGTAACAGCGAATAATTTTTGTTTACACTATTCCAACCCTAAAATAAAATTTGGTCAATTTTCTTGTCACTTCTTGCATCAAGGAACAGCAAATGAATTTTTTCACAAAACCTCCTGCATAGGATTACATTTTGGTCAATTTTCTTGTCACTTCTTGCATCAAAGAACAGCAAATGAATTTTTTCACAAACCTCCTGCATTGGATTACATTTTGGTGAATTTTCTTGTCACTTCTTGCATCAAGGAACAGCAAATGAATTTTTTCACAAACCTCCTGCATAGGATTACATTTTGGTCAATTTTCTTGTCACTTCTTGCATCAAGGAACAGCAAATGAATTTTTTCACAAACCTCCTGCATAGGATTACATTTTGGTCAATTTTCTTGTCACTTCTTGCATCAAGGAACAGCAAATGAATTTTTTCACAAACCTCCTACATAGGATTACATTTTGGTCAATTTGTTTTTTATTTCTTGCATCAAGAAACAGCAAATGAATTTTTTCACAAACCTCCTGCATAGGATTACATTTTGGTCAATTTTCTTGTCACTTCTTGCATCAAGGAACAGCAAAAGAATTTATTCACAAACCTCCTGCATTGGATTACATTTTGGTCAATTTTCTTTTTATTTCTTGCATCAAGGAACAGCAAATGAATTTTTTCATAAACCTCCGGCATTGGATTACATTTTGGTCAATTTTCTTGTCACTTCTTGCATCAAGGAACAGCAAATGAATTTTTTCACAAACCTCCTGCATAGGATTACATTTTGGTCAATTTTCTTGTCACTTCTTGCATCAAGAAACAGCAAAATAATTTTTTCACAAACCTCCTGCATAGGATTACATTTTGGTCAATTTTCTTGTCACTTCTTGCATCAAGGAACAGCAAATGAATTTTTTCACAAACCTACTGCATAGGATTACATTTTGGTCAATTTTCTTTTTATTTCTTGCATCAAGGAACAGCAAATGAATTTTTTCACAAACTTCCGGTATTGGATTACATTTTGGTCAATTTTTTTGTCATTTCTTGCATCAAGGAACAGCAAATGAATTTTTTCACAAACCTCCTACATAGGATTACATTTTGGTCAATTTTCTTTCCATTTCTTACATCAAGGAACAGAAAAAGAATTTTTTCACAAACCTCCGGCATTGGATTACATTTTGGTCAACTCTTTTGACATTTCTTGCATCAAGAAACAGCGAATAATTTTTGTTTACACTATTCCAACACTAAAATAAAATTTGGTCAATTTTCTTGTCACTTCTTGCATCAAGGAACAGCAAATGAATTTTTTCACAAAACCTCCTGCATAGGATTACATTTTGGTCAATTTTCTTGTCACTTCTTGCATCAAGGAACAGCAAATGAATTTTTTCACAAACCTCCTGCATAGGATTACATTTTGGTCAATTTTTTTGTCATTTCTTGCATCAAGGAACAGCAAATGAATTTTTTCCACAAACCTCCGGCATTGGATTACATTTTGGTCAATTTTTTTGTCATTTCTTGCATCAAGGAACAGCGAATAATTTTTGTTTACACTATTCCAACCCTAAAATAAAATTTGGTCAATTTTCTTGTCACTTCTTGCATTAAGGAACAGCAAATGAATTTTTTCACAAACCTCCTGCATTGGATTACATTTTGGTCAATTTTTTTGTCATTTCTTGCATCAAGAAACAACGAATAATTTTTGTTTACACTATTCCAACCCTAAAATAAAATTTGGTCAATTTTTTTGTCACTTCTTGCATCAAGGAACAGCAAATGAATTTTTTCACAAAACCTCCTGCATAGGATTACATTTTGGTCAATTTTCTTGTCACTTCTTGCATCAAAGAACAGCAAATGAATTTTTTCACAAACCTCCTGCATAGGATTACATTTTGGTGAATTTTCTTGTCACTTCTTGCATCAAGGAACAGAAAATGAATTTTTTCACAAACCTCCTGCATAGGATTACATTTTGGTCAATTTTCTTGTCACTTCTTGCATCAAGGAACAGCAAATGAATTTTTTCACAAACCTCCGGCATTTGATTACATTTTGGTCAATTTTCTTTACATTTCTTGTATCAAGGAACAGCGAATAATTTTTGTTTACACTATTCCAACCCTAAAATAAAATTTGGTCAATTTTCTTGCCACTTCTTGCATCAAGGAACAGCAAATGAATTTTTTCACAAACCTCCTGCATAGGATTACATTTTGGTCAATTTTCTTGTCACTTCTTGCATCAAGAAACAACAAATGAATTTTTTCACAAACCTCCTGCATAGGATTACATTTTGGTCAATTTTCTTGTCACTTCTTGCATCAAGGAACAGCAAATGAATTTTTTCACAAACCTCCTGCAAAGGATTACATTTTGGTCAATTTTCTTGTCACTTCTTGCATCAAGGAACATCGAAAGAATTTTTTCACAAACCTCCTGCAAAGGATTACATTTTGGTCAATTTTCTTGCCTTTTCTTGCCATTTCTTGCATCAAGGAACAGCAAAACAATTTTTTCACAAACCTCAAGCAATGGATTACTTTTTGGTCAATTTTCTTGTCACTTCTTACATCAAGGAACAGCAAATGAATTTTTTCACAAACCTCCTGCATAGGATTACATTTTGGTCAATTTTTTTGTCATTTCTTGCATCAAGGAACAGCAAATGAATTTTTTCCACAAACCTCCGGCATTGGATTACATTTTGGTCAATTTTTTTGTCATTTCTTGCATCAAGGAACAGCGAATAATTTTTGTTTACACTATTCCAACCCTAAAATAAAATTTGGTCAATTTTCTTGCCACTTCTTGCATCAAGGAACAGCAAATGAATTTTTTCACAAACCTCCTGCATTGGATTACATTTTGGTCAATTTTTTTGTCATTTCTTGCATCAAGAAACAACGAATAATTTTTGTTTACACTATTCCAACCCTAAAATAAAATTTGGTCAATTTTTTTGTCACTTCTTGCATCAAGGAACAGCAAATGAATTTTTTCACAAAACCTCCTGCATAGGATTACATTTTGGTCAATTTTCTTGTCACTTCTTGCATCAAAGAACAGCAAATGAATTTTTTCACAAACCTCCTGCATAGGATTACATTTTGGTGAATTTTCTTGTCACTTCTTGCATCAAGGAACAGAAAATGAATTTTTTCACAAACCTCCTGCATAGGATTACATTTTGGTCAATTTTCTTGTCACTTCTTGCATCAAGGAACAGCAAATGAATTTTTTCACAAACCTCCGGCATTTGATTACATTTTGGTCAATTTTCTTTACATTTCTTGTATCAAGGAACAGCGAATAATTTTTGTTTACACTATTCCAACCCTAAAATAAAATTTGGTCAATTTTCTTGCCACTTCTTGCATCAAGGAACAGCAAATGAATTTTTTCACAAACCTCCTGCATAGGATTACATTTTGGTCAATTTTCTTGTCACTTCTTGCATCAAGGAACAGCAAATGAATTTTTTCACAAACCTCCTGCATAGGATTACATTTTGGTAAATTTTCTTGTCACTTCTTGCATCAAGGAACAGCAAATGAATTTTTTCACAAACCTCCTGCAAAGGATTACATTTTGGTCAATTTTCTTGTCACTTCTTGCATCAAGGAACATCGAAAGAATTTTTTCACAAACCTCCTGCAAAGGATTACATTTTGGTCAATTTTCTTGCCTTTTCTTGCCATTTCTTGCATCAAGGAACAGCAAAACAATTTTTTCACAAACCTCAAGCAATGGATTACTTTTTGGTCAATTTTCTTGTCATTTCTTACATCAAGGAACAGCAAAAGAATTTTTTCACAAACGTCCAGCATTGGATTACATTTTGGTCAATTTTCTTTCCATTTCTTACATCAAGGAACAGAAAAAGAATTTTTTCACAAACCTTCGGCATTGGATTACATTTTGGTCAACTTTTTTGACATTTCTTGCATCAAGAAACAGCGAATAATTTTTGTTTACACTATTCCAACCCTAAAATAAAATTTGGTCAATTTTTTTGTCACTTCTTGCATCAAGGAACAGCAAATGAATTTTTTCACAAAACCTCCTGCATAGGATTACATTTTGGTCAATTTTCTTGTCACTTCTTGCATCAAGGAACAGCAAATGAACTTTTTCACAAACCTCCGGCATTGGATTACATTTTGGTCAATTTTCTTGTCACTTCTTGCATCAAGGAACAGCAAATGAATTTTTTCACAAACCTCCTGCATTGGATTACATTTTGGTCAATTTTCTTGTCACTTCTTGCATCAAGGAACAGCAAATGAATTTTTTAACAAACCTTCGGCATTGGATTACATTTTGGTCAACTTTTTTGACATTTCTTGCATCAAGAAACAGCGAATAATTTTTGTTTACACTATTCCAACCCTAAAATAAAATTTGGTCAATTTTCTTGTCACTTCTTGCATCAAGGAACAGCAAATGAATTTTTTCACAAACCTCCTGCATAGGATTACATTTTGGTCAATTTTCTTTCCATTTCTTACATCAAGAAACAACAAATGAATTTTTTCACAAACCTCCTGCATAGGATTACATTTTGGTCAATTTTCTTGTCAATTCTTGCATCAAGGAACAGCAAATGAATTTTTTCACAAACCTCCTGCATAGGATTACATTTTGGTCAATTTTCTTGTCACTTCTTGCATCAAGGAACAGCAAATGAATTTTTTCACAAACCTTCTGCAAAGGATTACATTTTGGTCAATTTTCTTGTCACTTCTTGCATCAAGGATCATCGAAAGAATTTTTTCACAAACCTCCTGCAAAGGATTACATTTTGGTCAATTTTCTTGCCTTTTCTTGCCATTTCTTGCATCAAGGAACAGCAAAACCATTTTTTTTACAAACCTCAAGCATTGGATTACATTTTGGTCAATTTTCTTTCCATTTCTTACATCAAGGAACAGAAAAAGAATTTTTTCACAAACCTCCTGCATTGGATTACATTTTGGTCAATTTTCTTTCCATTTCTTACTTCAAGGAACAGTAAAACAATTTTCGTTTACACTATTCCCACCCTTAAATAAAATTTGTTCAATGGTTTTTCATTTCATGCATCAAGGAACAGCAAAAGAATTTTTTCATAAACCTCAGGCAATGGATTACATTTTGGTCAATTTTCTTTTTATTTCTTGCATCAAGGAACAGCAAAAGAATTTTTTCACAAACCTCAGGCAATGGATTACATTTTGGTCAATTTTCTTGTCATTTCTTGCATCAAGGAACAGCAATAGAATTTTTTTGCCGTTACTTAAATAAAATTTTTTAATAGTTTTGAATACATAAAAAACAGTAAATTTATTACTACGGGAACTTCTTCTAGTCTTCTTCCAATTTATTATGCGTATTTATACGTATAATTACCAACATAATAAACATACACTATAATTTAAATAATTAAAACTATATTTTATTTTTGTATATTATCCACATGTTATCAAATGTAAAAAACTCATATATCAATATGTCAATATGAGAAACTAGTTCTCCCGCACGCCACTACGATTCTTAAAATGAACTACATGTAACGGAACATGAAACAAAATTCTTATTATTTAGCTTTAAGTTAAATTTTAGTGGTCTTTTGGGGAAGGCAACTTTCCTTAACACCGTATTGATTTCGATAGTAAATGCTGTTGATAGAAAAAAACTTTTTTTTTGGCATATAAAATGTCGATATGGGGTTTGATCCTCATGCCAAACAAAAAAGTATGTTTCTTTCATTTTTTCTATCAACAGAATTTACTGTCGACATCTATGCGGTGTTAAGGAAAGTTGCCTTCCCCAAAAGACCACTAAAATTTAACTTAAAGCTAAATAATAAGAATTTTGTTTCATGTTCCGTTACATGTAGTTCATTTTAAGAATCGTAGTGGCGTGCGGGAGAACTAGTTTCTCATATTGACATATGAGTTTTTTACATTTGACAACATGTGGAAAATATATAAAAATAAAATATAGTTTTAATTATTTAAATTATAGTGTATGTTTATTATGTCGGTAATTATACGTATAAATACGCATAATGAATTGGAAGTAGCCTAGAAGAAGTTCCCGGTAGTAATTAATTTACTCTTTTTTATGTATTCAAAACAATTAACCAAATTTTATTTAAGTAACGGCAGATTGATGAAAGTTTGTAAAAAAATTAACTTGCTGTTCCTTGATGTAAGAAATGGCAAGGAAATTGACCAAAATGTAATCCAATGCAGGAGGTTTACGAAAAAATTATTTTGCTGTTCCTTGAAGTAACAAATGGCAAGAAAATTGACCAAGTTTTATTTTAGTGACGGAAATTTGTAGAAAAATTTATTTGCTGTTCCTTGATAAAAGAATTGGCAAAACAGATTGTAAAAAAAATTCCTAAGTATAAAATGGGGAAGTCATGTACCGATTTAGGATGTTTTTTTTTTTATTTTTTATTGATTTAAATTTTTTCCATGTCTACTGGATTATTGCTGCGGGAATCTGTGCTCTATCAAATTGAATTATTTCCGCAGTCATTTTTACCAAATGACTACGAAGTGTCTTTGTGTTATGCATGACCGCTCATTGCTATTTCCAATGTACGGAGTGTTGAATGCGGGGACAACGACAACGACAACAGAAGCATAGAAATCAAAAGTTTATAAAAAAAATTTAATAAAACAGAAAACCTAGTGCCACACAATGGAATTTTATTTTGATTTTTTTTTCTATCCATATTCCTAGCAATATCCCAGAAATAATCCAATCAGTTCAAGGTTTGTATTATGACGTTTCTCTTTGCCAAGATCATCATCCCTGGTTAAAAAATTTATGAAAGTCGGCACGAGTGTCGCACTTCAAATCTACGTAAAATGCAACAAAACATAAGAATCGTTGTGGATATGTGGTGAAGGCGATGGCATGTAGAATTTAGTGCTGGGGTTCGATTCCCTATGCGAAACAGAGATGTTTTTTCTTCATTTTTTCTATCAACAGCATTTTCTATCACCATCTATGCGGTGCTAAAGGAAGTTGCTCGCCCCAAATCTCCACTAAAGATTAGCCAAGTTCTGGCTAAAAAATTTATGAAAGTCGGCACGAGTGTGTCGCACTTCAAATCTCTGTAAAATGCAACAAAATGTAGTAATTAATTTGCTCTTTTTTATATATTCAAAACTATTAATCAAATATTATTTAAGTGCCGGAAGATTGATGAAAGTTTGTAAAAATATTCATTTGCTGTTCCTTGGTGAAACAATTGGCAAAACAGATTGTAAAAAAAATTCCTAAGTATAAAATGGGGAAGTCAGGTACCGATTTAGGATGTTTTTTTTTAAATTTTTTCCATGTCTACTGGATTATTGCTGCGGGAATATGTGCTCTATCAAATTGAATTAATTCCGCAGTCATTTTTACTAAATGCCCCATATCTCTAATAAAAATTAGCCGAGTTCTGGCTAAAAAATTTAATAAAAAACGCGTCACGGATCGTACTTCAAATCTCTGTAAAATGCAACACAATATAAGAATCGTTGTGGATATGTGGGGAAGGCGATGGCATGTAGAATTTAGTGCTGGGGTTCGATTCCACCCCAATGCCAAATAGAAAATATTTTTTCTTCAATTTTTCAACCAACAGAATATTCTATCACCATCTGTGCAGAGCGCTTAGGGAACTTGCTCGCCTCAATATCTCTACTAAAAATTAGCCAAGTTCTGGCTAAAAAATTTAATAAAAAACGCGTCACGGATCGTACTTCAAATCTCTGTAAAATGCAACACAATATAAGAATCGTTGTGGATATGTGGGGAAGGCGATGGCATGTAGAATTTAGTGCTGGGGTTCGATTCCACCCCAATGCCAAATAGAAAATATTTTTTCTTAAATTTTTCAACCAACAGAATATTCTATCACCATCTGTGCAGCGCTTAGGGAACTTGCTCGCCCCAATATCTCTACTAAAAATTAGCCAAGTTCTGGCTAAAAAATTTAATAAAATCGCGTCACGGATCGCACTTCAAATCTCTGTAAAATGCAACACAATATAAGAATCGTTGTGGATATGTGGGGAAGGCGATGGCAAGCAGAAATTAGTGCTGGGGTTCGATTCTCGCCAGGTCGAAAATCAGAAATGTATATTTTTAGTTTCTTAGTTTCTTTATATTTAGTTTCTGCCACCTTTTAATAATTTAAATGCGTGAAAATAAAATACAATCCATGTAACTCTTACAGCCGCATGCGATTAGGCGTTGGTCGGTTATTGGCTGGCTGGTTGTTGTTAGGGTTCGAAACCGAGCAAAGCGACCAAAAAAAAAAAAAAATTAAAATCAAGATAGAGTGTGTGGGGAATTTTAATTGGTCGGCACCCCCAACGCTCGTAGAATAAATCTCCTGCCCTCTGCAATAGATTTTCACAAACGTGATAAAATAATTCCATACTCCTACGTCAAACCAAAAACTTTTCAGTCAATTCTTAAAAAACTTCTTCCTACACCCAAAGGACACTAACTCTCTGTGTAGTAGTAGTAATCTGTCAAAAAGTACATATTAGAGTCAATTTATCTTATCAACCGCGGACCCCCAACCGTCCTGGCATGAAAAATTCTTGCGAAATAAAAAACCGTTAAATGGGCTAGCAAAAAATAAATCCCTGTGCCAAACAATAAGACAGGTTATCATCATGTGTGTCATTCAGATTCGGTTCTTCAGAGTGTTACAAACACACACCCCCCGAAGATATAAGGGATCGTGGTAGAGGGTGGTAGATGATCGTAGGTTGAAGAGGGTGATGAAAAGGAGAGTGGACGGAGAGAAAAAATGTATATTTTGCAAAAAAAACTTCAGGCTCCCCCTGCATTTTTTTGTCAGTTGGGGTGCTGTCTGAGGCTTGGGTCGCTGCCAGCACTCGGGGTGCTGTCTGTGTGTGTCTTTGTCTTAGGGTCGCTGCCGCCTGTCATATCTTCCACGTGTCTTCCTACGCAGTGTTTGCGAGTGCGATATCATGACCACGTGCGAGTAGGGGGGGTTCGGGGTGGTGACATCATTTGGCAGCATTTTGATGATCATCGTCATTCGTCCTTCCTACATTTTGGCTGAAAATTGTGATAAATTTTGGTCTTATTTAGATAAGTGTGTGTGACATGTGGGCGCTGGTGGGGTGGGGTGGTATATGAGGGTTGCCGTGAATTTTTAAGAAATTCTTTGAGAGTTTTGTGAAAAACTTTTGTATTGAGACAGAGTTAGAATTTTTTTGTAAATTTTGTGAAAATCTAAGGGAGGGGATATTCCACGAGCGTTGACCAATTAAAAATCCCCATATATATTTTGTTTGCAATTTGGATCAACATCGGTTTCGAACCCTAACAACCTGCCACTCTATCAACTAATATGGCATCAACATCAGTGCGCTTTAACGACTGTGGTTATTCGGGTTACAAGAATTATAAATGTTCTTCTCGCAATTAAAGTATTAAGGTGGCCGAAACTAAATAAAAATATAAACATATATTTTCTAGGCATGGTGGGAATCGAACCCCAACACTAAATTCTGCTTGCCATCGCCTTCCCCACATCTCTCCAACACGACTCTTGTATTTTGATGCATTTTACGGGGATTTGAAGTGCGACCCGCGTGGCGACTTTATTAAATTTTTTAGCCAGAACTTGGCTAATTTTTAGTAGAGATATTGGGGCGAGCAAGTTCCCTAAGCGCTGCACAGATGGTGATAGAATATTCTGTTGGTTGAAAAATTGAAGAAAAAATATTTTCTATTTGGCATTGGGGTGGAAATCGAACCCCAGCACTAAATTCTGCATGCCAT
>OY540807.1:193433-417435 GCA_961205885.1 Ptychoptera albimana | reverse complement strand
CCACCTTTTAATAATTTAAATGCGTGAAAATAAAATACAATCCATGTAACTCTTACAGCCGCATGCGATTAGGCGTTGGTCGGTTATTGGCTGGCTGGTTGTTGTTAGGGTTCGAAACCGAGCAAAGCGACCAAAAAAAAAAAAAAATTAAAATCAAGATAGAGTGTGTGGGGAATTTTAATTGGTCGGCACCCCCAACGCTCGTAGAATAAATCTCCTGCCCCTCTGCAATAGATTTTCACAAACGTGATAAAATAATTCCATACTCCTACGTCAAACCAAAACTTTTCAGTCAATTCTTAAAAAACTTCTTCCTACACCCAAAGGACACTAACTCTCTGTGTAGTAGTAGTAATCTGTCAAAAAGTACATATTAGAGTCAATTTATCTTATCAACCGCGGACCCCCAACCGTCCTGGCATGAAAAATTCTTGCGAAATAAAAAACCGTTAAATGGGCTAGCAAAAAATAAATCCCTGTGCCAAACAATAAGACAGGTTATCATCATGTGTGTCATTCAGATTCGGTTCTTCAGAGTGTTACAAACACACACCCCCCGAAGATATAAGGGATCGTGGTAGAGGGTGGTAGATGATCGTAGGTTGAAGAGGGTGATGAAAAGGAGAGTGGACGGAGAGAAAAAATGTATATTTTGCAAAAAAAACTTCAGGCTCCCCCTGCATTTTTTTGTCAGTTGGGGTGCTGTCTGAGGCTTGGGTCGCTGCCAGCACTCGGGGTGCTGTCTGTGTGTGTCTTTGTCTTAGGGTCGCTGCCGCCTGTCATATCTTCCACGTGTCTTCCTACGCAGTGTTTGCGAGTGCGATATCATGACCACGTGCGAGTAGGGGGGGTTCGGGGTGGTGACATCATTTGGCAGCATTTTGATGATCATCGTCATTCGTCCTTCCTACATTTTGGCTGAAAATTGTGATAAATTTTGGTCTTATTTAGATAAGTGTGTGTGACATGTGGGCGCTGGTGGGGTGGGGTGGTATATGAGGGTTGCCGTGAATTTTTAAGAAATTCTTTGAGAGTTTTGTGAAAAACTTTTGTATTGAGACAGAGTTAGAATTTTTTTGTAAATTTTGTGAAAATCTAAGGGAGGGGATATTCCACGAGCGTTGACCAATTAAAAATCCCCATATATATTTTGTTTGCAATTTGGATCAACATCGGTTTCGAACCCTAACAACCTGCCACTCTATCAACTAATATGGCATCAACATCAGTGCGCTTTAACGACTGTGGTTATTCGGGTTACAAGAATTATAAATGTTCTTCTCGCAATTAAAGTATTAAGGTGGCCGAAACTAAATAAAAATATAAACATATATTTTCTAGGCATGGTGGGAATCGAACCCCAACACTAAATTCTGCTTGCCATCGCCTTCCCCACATCTCCAACACGACTCTTGTATTTTGATGCATTTTACGGGGATTTGAAGTGCGACCCGCGTGGCGACTTTATTAAATTTTTTAGCCAGAACTTGGCTAATTTTTAGTAGAGATATTGGGGCGAGCAAGTTCCCTAAGCGCTGCACAGATGGTGATAGAATATTCTGTTGGTTGAAAAATTGAAGAAAAAATATTTTCTATTTGGCATTGGGGTGGAATCGAACCCCAGCACTAAATTCTGCATGCCATCGCCTTCCCCACATATCCACAACGATTCTTATATTGTGTTGCATTTTACAGAGATTTGAAGTGCGATCCGTGACGCGTTTTTTATTAAATTTTTTAGCCAGAACTTGGCTAATTTTTAGTAGAGATAGAGATATTGGGGCGAGCAAGTTCCCTAAGCGCTGCACAGATGGTGATATTCTGTTGGTTGAAAAATTGAAGAAAAAATATTTTCTATTTGGCATTGGGGTGGAATCGAACCCCAGCACTAAATTCTACATGCCATCGCCTTCCCCACATATCCACAACGATTCTTACATTTTGTTGCATTTTACAGAGATTTGAAGTGCGACACTCGTGCCGACTTTCATAAATTTTTTAGCCAGAACTTGGCTAATCTTTAGTGGAGATTTGGGGCGAGCAACTTCCTTTAGCACCGCATAGATGGTGATAGAAAATGCTGTTGATAGAAAAAATGAAGAAAAAACATTTCTGTTTCGCATAGGGAATCGAACCCCAGCACTAAATTCTACATGCCATCGCCTTCACCACATATCCACAACGATTCTTATGTTTTGTTGCATTTTACGTAGATTTGAAGTGCGACACTCGTGCCGACTTTCATAAATTTTTTAACCAGGGATGATGATCTTGGCAAAGAGAAACGTCATAATACAAACCTTGAACTGATTGGATTATTTCTGGGATATTGCTAGGAATATGGATAGAAAAAAAAATCAAAATAAAATTCCATTGTGTGGCACTAGGTTTTCTGTTTTATTAAATTTTTTTTATAAACTTTTGATTTCTATGCTTCTGTTGTCGTTGTCGTTGTCCCCGCATTCAACACTCCGTACATTGGAAATAGCAATGAGCGGTCATGCATAACACAAAGACACTTCGTAGTCATTTGGTAAAAATGACTGCGGAAATAATTCAATTTGATAGAGCACAGATTCCCGCAGCAATAATCCAGTAGACATGGAAAAAATTTAAATCAATAAAAAATAAAAAAAAAAACATCCTAAATCGGTACATGACTTCCCCATTTTATACTTAGGAATTTTTTTTACAATCTGTTTTGCCAATTCTTTTATCAAGGAACAGCAAATGAATTTTTCTACAAATTTCCGTCACTAAAATAAAACTTGGTCAATTTTCTTGCCATTTGTTACTTCAAGGAACAGCAAAATAATTTTTTCGTAAACCTCCTGCATTGGATTACATTTTGGTCAATTTCCTTGCCATTTCTTACATCAAGGAACAGCAAGTTAATTTTTTTACAAACTTTCATCAATCTGCCGTTACTTAAATAAAATTTGGTTAATTGTTTTGAATACATAAAAAAGAGTAAATTAATTACTACCGGGAACTTCTTCTAGGCTTCTTCCAATTTATTATGCGTATTTATACATATAATTACCGACATAATAAATATACACTATAATTAAATTAGTTAAAACTTTTTAAAAATGTCAAACTCATACGAGAAACTTGTTCTCGCACCCGCTACGACGATTCTTATTATTAACTACATGTAACGGGATTTGAAAAGGAAGGATTCTAATAATTTTTGCGTTTGAAGTACAATTTGTTTAGATTTTATTAAATGTTTTTATCCAGGAGACTTGACTAAATTTTAGTGGAGTTTTGGGGCGACCAACTTCCCTAAGCGCCGCATAGATGTCACCATCAAAAGCAGTTGATTGAAAAAAACTTTTCTGTTTGGCATGGGGAATCAAACCTCAACCTATAAAAATTCTGCATGCCATCCGCCTTCTCCACATATGGCACGAATTCAGCGAAAAATACAGCGACACTGCTAATGAGGATAGGGATTTAATAGTGGAAAATAATAACAAGAAAAACAATTTAATTTTTTTTTTACATAATTTTCATTTTTATTTATTTTCTTTTAATCACCACTCTCTCTTTCTCTCTCTCTCTCAATATCCTTTTTTTGCTTCCTTTACATCTTATCTTTATCATACGCCTTCTATCTAACTCTTCTTCCCCATTCATTATCATCATCATCATCATCATCATCATCATCTTATTTCATAATTACATCATAATTATAGAATTTTTATTTTATTAATTTATAATTCTGTTTCGTCATCAATATTTTATTTTATTTTGTTTTATTTTTTTTTTTATTCTATTTAATTAAAATTTTTTATTTTATTTATTTTTATTTTTATTTTATATACAAATCATATAATTTTATAAATTTTTGCTTTTTTCTTTGTTTATTTTAATTTTTATTTAAGGGTTTGTTTTTTTTCTTTCTTTTTTTTTTTTTTTGTTATAGTTTCTGTTTTTTTTTTTTTTTTTTTTTTATATACACAGAAAACGAGGAACTAGGTTAAATAAATCGTATAGGGGTGGTAGTTAGGTGATTATGGGAGGTGGTTGTTGAAAAATAAACAATAAAATGGATTAAATATAGAGAGAAAAATATAAAATAAATAAACAAACCACCCCTGTAGTTGGGTATGGAATAGTCGAGTAGTCAAGGCAAGCAAATAAATAAATTACAGGAAATTAGTGATTGGTTTTTTTTTTTATTTTACGATTTCCGGATACAGAGATCGTTTTTCTTGTTCTAACGAAATTTTTTACACATTTTTTTTAATTAAATTCTGTGGACGGGAGACACGATACAAGAAAATTTATTTTTGTTTTTTTTTTTTTTTATTTATGTAAATTTTGAGCATTTTGTTTGGTTTTTGTTTGTTTGTTATTTTTGGTTAGTTTTCAGCACGTTTTTAGAACTTTAAATGTTTTACGAGTGAGAAATTAGAAATGTTTTGTGTTAATTTGTGGTAAGAGGAAAGAGGTTTGAAATATTTTCATGAGAATTCACCTTAATTCTTTTTAATTCTCCTCAACTCTCCACTGATTTTCTCCTCAAACTATAAAATACAAACAAACCGATGAAAATCTTAATATTCGAATATTTGAATAAATTCAAAAATGAAAAAAAAGAAACAAATTATTCGTTTTTAACCCGAAACTATACAACCCAACTAATTTAATAATAATTGGTAAATGGGTAATGAAAATAACTTATTCACATTCCCATAATTCTCATAATTAAATGTTTGCCACTTAAAACCACTTTTAATCGACTAGATTAATTTAAAAGAAAAAAAAAAACTATTAATTTTTTTTTTTTTTATATTAATTTTTTCAAAAGAATCTCCTGAATTCCGGTTAATTTTTCCCTTTCATTTTATATTTTCCGTTTGTTCATTTAAATTATAGAAAAAAACTATGTTGTTTTGTTTAATTTAAATTTTTTTTATTTCGTTACCCTTCCGGAAATTTATTATAGAAAAAGAAGTAGAAGAAGAAAGAAAAAAAAAGAAGTTATTTTTTAAACCTCATTATTCCTCCTCTTTTTATTTTTTTATTTATATTTTTTTTTTCTTTTTTTGTTCTAATATTTTTACGGTATTTTTATGTTTGCGGTATTCTTTTTATTTTTTTATTATGGAATTTTGCCTGTTTTGCCTGCTTTAAGCATTCACCTTAATCATCTATTTTGTACTCAGGACCATTCTTAACGCATTTCTTTACGCATTTCTTCATTTCATAATATCTCTCTTTGCCGTTTTTTTATTTAATTTATTTAATTATTTATTTTTATTTTTTTTTTTTAATACATTTAAATATATATATATATATATATATATATATAAACAGATATTAATATTATAATTATTATAAATAAGAGGGATGGGGCGTAGGGTTGTGTGAATGATGATGAATAAAAAAAAACACCACCTGATGGTGGTACATCAATAAAATTTTTATTTACTTTTTTTTCACAACGATTTAGGAACAAATGGATTAATGAATGGGAGTAAATCAATTAATTAATTAATTAATACAATTAATTTTTTTAAATTATTATTTCACCTCAATATCTCTCTCTCTCTCTCTCGCTCTCTTTCTCTCCTTTGCAACATACCCTTAATATACCCTCAAAAAATACCCAACAAATCTCTCTTGCCGTTTTTAATTTTTTTTTCTTTTTACTTTTCGTATTCTCTCTCTTCACCACATTTAATTTATTTATAATTTTTTTTTTCCAATAGTTTTTTAGGGGATAACAGCAAAAAACAAAAAACAAAAACATTTATATTAAAAACACTGTTAACGTTTAACATAGGGGCTTTGGGGGTTGGTGCCGTTTAATTTTTAAAAATTTTTTTTAACTTTTTTTTCTTTTTTTCTTTGTGCTTTATGTTATTTATGATTAAAGAAGACGAAGTTGAACGGATAAACAACATTAATAACAACAACAAGAACAACAATAACAATAACAAAAATATGACCACTTAGGGCTCTGTAAAATGGAATTTTGAAAAAAAAAATCACCAATTAGGTTTCTTAAAAATATTTTTGATATTAAATCCCAAGAAAAATAAATTAAAGAACATTTCGCTACGACTTTATAAGATTCTAAATACCGAGTAAATAACGTCGTAGGGGTCAAACAAAAAAAAAAAAAAAATAAAATAAAACATAACAATTAAAAAAAAAAACCTCTAGGGGTTAGGCTCAATATGGGTCGCTAAAGATAGTGTTAACTCGGGTTAATAAGTAAAATAAAAAAAAAAAATTAAATAAATAAATATTAATTTTTTTTGTTATTTTACTCATTGTGGTCATTTAGTTCTAATTTTTTATTGAAATTAAATTAAAGATTAGTCATTTGACTACCAGGCACCAGAAAATTTTTAAAGTGCCTACTTATATACGTAAAATACCTTAAAAATCATAAAAGAAAAAATTTTAATAAATTTTTTTTTTCAGTAACTTCTGAGAAAATATTCCCAAAATAACGTAATGTTAGGCATTCGGAAAATTTTTATTTCAATAATTAAATTAAACATTTATTTGTATGACCCGCTAAGAACAGGAGATTAACACACTTTAGGGCACACATATAACCCCGATGAGAATTTTATTAGAAAATTAGAATTTTTTTTTCGATTAATCGGGGTGCTACGATAAACAGTTATTTATGTGGGAAGACAACAATTATAATTTTAGGTGATTTTCTTCTTTTTTTTTTTCTTTTTCTTTTTAAAAATTAATTCCAGTAACTTTTTGTTATCCAATTGGTGAGATTAGAAAATCTCTTAAAAACAGAACAACAAAAATAATAAAATAAATAATAATAAAAAAAAAACACCGACGAAACCCCACATGCATAAATAAATTATTACTTTTTTTAAACTTTAACTTTTTTTGTTTTCAGGATATTTAACCCTTTTATTCTCCGTTTGTGTTGTATTTGGGAATAATTATCCCCCGCCTTCCCCCCTGCCCACATATATAATTGCGATAACGCTTGAATGGTGGTGGTGGTGTTGGTGTTGTTTGTGGTACTAAAGCTACCAAAACTAAATACATTTTCAGAGAGGGTTTTTTTTTGCGTTTTTTTTTTTTTTTGTAATGTTTTCAGGTAATAGTCCTGAAATTATTAATTATTAATTTTTTTTTCTTTTTTTTTTTTTGTACACATTTAAAACATACATATACATACATATATATATATATATATATATATATTATAAAACATTTAAAATGGCTTATAGTTTTACCACTTAGTTAATTAATAATAATATGAGAAGAAAAAAAATTATTTATTATTATTATTTTTTTTTTTTTTCTTTTTTCTGGACTAGGGATTTTAAGAATTTTTTTTTTAACTCTTCTTTTTATATTTTTCTCTCTTTCTTTTCACTCATTTTTCTTTAATTAATTGTTTTGATTGGATGACGCTTACTTTTTGCAGGAGATGTCATCCAGTTGATTAGTCCAAAAAATTGTTTTTTTTTTTTTTTTTTTTATAATTTATTAAGACATCAAACATTTTATTTTTTTATTTTATTTTTTTTTTATGTTTTTTTTCTTTGGAGACAATTATTAAGAGATTTATTTATTTTTTTATATATATATATATATATATATATATATATATATATATTATGAAAACATTTAAATAAATTTATTTATGATTTTATAATAATCACATTTATGTGATTGTGGTTTGTAGTTTGTTTAGTTTTGAAACAAAAAAAAAAAAAATAATAATATTAATAATAAATAATAATTTTTTTATTTTTTTTTCTTAATTTATTTATTGGGTAAAGGTTCTAGGTAGCATATGACGGTATTATTACCATCAAGTACAGCAGATAAATTACGACCAACCTGTTGATGTTGTTGTTGTTGCTGGTGGTGTTGCTGCTGTTGTTGTTGCTGCTGTTGTTGTTGCTGCTGTTGCTGCAAATGATGCTGATGATGATGTTGCTGTTGTAAAACTAAATTCCTTTCCTCTGCTGTATTATAGCATATTTGTCCAAAATCATAATTTCCCTTCATCATATTTGAACGACTTTATAAATGATCCGTAGTGGTGTTGAGATGTGTGAGAGATACGCAAAGATACAAAAAAAGAAAAACGAAATAAGAACACAGAAAAGAAAAAAAATTATGAGAAAAAAGTTTCATTTTTATTTTTTTTGTTGTGTGTGTGTGGGGGAGACGACGATGTTTTATTGAGGGCGAATCAAAAACACCAACAACAAAAATATATAATAAAATAAAACAAATCTCTCACCTCATTGTCGGGCGTGTTTGTTGTAAATCATCATCATGCATCATCCTATTATAATGATCATCGTCATTATTATCAATAATTTTATTTTTATTTTTTCTTGTTAATTTTTCATCTCTTTGTATTTTTAGTATATCAACATCATCATCAACATCATCATCATCATCGTCATCATCGTCCTCATCATCATCATCATCGTGTCTAGTATCTAATACATCAACTAAATCTTCATCATCATCATCATCAACTAAACCAGAACCACCAGAAATACTATTTTCACCATCACCATCACCACGATTACTTAATATTTCCTCATAAACTGGTTCCTCATAATTAACATTATACTGTTGTTGCTGCTGCTGTTGTTGCAGTTGTAGCTGCTGCTGTTGTTGTAACTGTTGCAACTGTTGCTGCTGTTGTTGCTGTTTATAATAATTAATTGATGTTAATGTTGATGGTATTATATGTTTACGTCCGATTGTACCATTATGCTGTTGTAATGTTGAAAAATTTTTTATATGATTACCAAATGTTGATGTTGATGTACCAGGTAAACTAATTAAATAATCTGTTGTTATTGTATTTAATGTATTATTAATTGATGATGATGGTGTTGTTATTGTTGTTGTTGTTGCTGTTAATGATGTTGCCGTTGTTGCGGTTATTATTAATTTTTGTCCATAACGATTATCACCAATTGTATGATGATAATAATGTGATAAATTATTATCAATTTTTATTTTATGATATAAATTATCATTTGTTGTTATTATTGGTGGTTGTTGTTGTGGTTGTTGTGATTGTTGCTGCTGCTGTTTTAAATGATAACGTAATGCAGGTATTTGTTTATCATCATATGATAAATGTTGTTTTGGTTGTAGTTGCTGCTGTTGCTGTTGCTGTTGTTGTTGTTGCAATTGTGATAATGATCCTGTTGATAATACACCTGATTGTCCATAATTTATAATCGCATTTTTTTTATATAATGGATATATTATATTATTATTATTATTATTATTATATTTATTTATTTTATTATTACCACAATTAACACTATTATTACCACTTAATATTATATCACTAGTTATTTTATGTTTTTTATTACATTTTTCTGTTAAATAAAAATATTCTTCATCATCACAATCATTACAATCATCATCATCATCATCATCATCATCGTCATCATCATCATCACAATCACCATCATTATTATCCTGTACATTATCCTTTACATTATCATTTATTACAATTATCTCCTCATCATCATCATCATCATCATCATTTCTATTATCCTGATCATTATTATCCTGCATAGATTTTTTTAAAAAAAAATTCTGTTGATGTTGCTGTTGTTGCAACTGTTGTTGTTGCAACTGTTTTATCTTTTTCATTTTACGTTCATAATTGGATGTTTTATCATCAAAAGTTTTCTTTAAACTTTTATTATCAATTTGTTGTTGTTGCTGATGCTGTTGATGCTGCTGCAACTGTTGACTGTGATGTTGTTGGGTAGTTGTTGGTAGAAAATTTACTGAATGTTGATAATTCCATTCCTAAATAAATCCAAAAAAAAAAATATATATGAAAAAAGAAAAGGAAATTTTTTTTTTTTTTTTTTTTTACGTTAAACAAACAAATATACAAATGAATAAAGAAATTTAGGTAGGTAGAAGTGTTTAGAGGGTGTTAAATGAAAATAATTTTATTTTTTTAATTAATTAATTGATGCCCAAAGTAAACCCATCTGCCTGAATTAAATGTAACTAAAATAAGCATAGAATTCGTGTAAATGTCCGTTTTTATCTGTTATTCGTTATTCGTTATCCGTTATCAAATTTGTCTTTCAGTTATTTTAACAGTTTTTATGTAATTTAGAAAGTAATTAGAAAAAAAGAATGAAATAAAAACGCATAAATAGAATTAGAGAAAGGTTGTTAAAATGTAAAAGTTGTAAGCGTAAAACCAAAAAAAAATTTTTTTTTTCTTTTCTTTTTTCTATAGCATAGTGGGGGGTAAATGATAAAACAAAACAAAAATATATTACTAAAAGAGATAAAAGAGTGAAATGTGAAGAATTTAAGTAGATTTTGTTTTTTTTTTTTTTTTTTTTTTTTTTTTTATGACCTTGTGTTGATGATGCTGTAATTTTATTACGTAACTGTTGTTGTCCCTGTTGATGTGTCACCTTTATATGTTTTTTCTTTTTTTTTTCATTTGGATAGTTTTTATTGAATTGTTGAAATTTTTTCTTATTCAAATATTTATGCGTTTTATCTGTTTTATGATCATTATTTAAATCATAATCATTATCATCATCATCATCATCGTCGTCGTTGTCGTCTTCATCATTATCGTTGTCGTCGTCGTCATCATCATCATCATCATCTGCGTCTGCATCATTATCGTTATCGTTAACGTTATCGTTATCCTCTTTTCCATTATTATCCTTATTATCTTCATCATCATCGAAATTATGTTTATTCGTTCGCTTCTCATAATTATTATAATATTGTTGATGACATATTTTATTCCTTTTTAATTCATCAAAATTACTTCCATTTAAATTACCAGAATTATTAGAACAAATAACATTTCCAACTATAACACCACTACTACTACCAGCACCACCACCACCACCACCACTATGCATCATATTATTATTATTATTATTATTATTATTATGTCCAATAATCATCTTTGTTTGCATTTGTTTATTTAATAATTGTTTTTTTAATTGTTCAACAATTAAATTATGTTTATCATTTGGTATTAATAGTGTGGATTTTTTATTTTTTATTATAATTTGTGAATTATTTTTTATATTCGTATTTGGCGTATAGGTTTTATTAAACTGTTTATACACGTTTTATATCGGAATGGAGGAGATTGTGTTTAAAAACAAACAAAGAAAAAAAAAACAAAAAAAAAAAAAATAAAATAAAATTATGAATAAAAAATAAAATTAAAAATTTCAGGGGTGTTATTTTTTTATGGGTTTACGGGGTTGATTACTAAATAATTAAATAATTTGTCAAAAAAATTAATGACATACCTGTTGTAAATCAGTTAATCCACCATTATTACCACCATTATAGATTAAATGTGTTGAATCAGCAGATGATGTTGGTGAACCATGTCCATTACGTATAATACCACTTGTACTTGGATAACAATTATTATTATTATTACCAATAACACCACTACCACCAACACCACTACCACCACCACCACCAATAATACCACCAACACCACAACCACTATTTATATTTCTTTCAATTATTATATTATGACGATATAATTGTTCACCACCAATTATATTATTATTATTACCACCAATTATATCACCACCAATATTAATTGGTATAACACCACGTAAATGATTATCCATTGTATTATTATTTAAATTACCACTTATAATATGATGTCGTGATATTGTACCAGGTATTGTTGATGGTACATTATGCTGTTGTTGCTGTTGATTTGTTAATGCAATAACACCAGATATTTGTAATTGATTATTATTTATAATAATCTGTTGTTGTTGTTCAATCTGTTGATGATTATGTTGATTATTTATTGATGGTGTACCGGTTAATTGTGCAACAACACCACCACCACTTGATGTTGATTGTATTGATGTTGATTTTGAGCAACGCATACATTTTGGTAGCCAATTTTGTTGTCGTATATATTTACGATATTCACGTCTTATCTACAAAAAAAATAAATAAATAAAAAAGAAAAGAAAAACAAAATTTTTTTTTAGAGAAATTTTTTCTTAAGGAGAGAATTTTTTTTTTCTGTTATATAAACTTACCTTATCATTTTGTATACAATGAAATAGAAATATATAAATTCCTTGTAATGAATTTAATAATATAAATATAAAACCATAAATATTTGTATTATCACTATATATATTATTTATTATATTTTTATTTTTATTATTATTATTATTATTATTATTATTATTTATATTATCACTATTATCACTATTATTTATATTATTTATATTTATAGTATTTATATTTATATTATTATTATTATTATTATTATTATTATTTATATTTAATTCATTTATTAATAAAATTTTCATTTTATTTGAATGCATATACAGGTAACCAAATATCCATACAGATATAAATATAATTAAAAATATAAATGAGCATTTTAGGTAAAATCTATAAAGAAAAGAAAAAACAATAAATTAATCATATAAATTATGTTAATAATTATAGAAAATAAGTGTTATGTGTGTTAATTTTTGTAATTATCATCCCTCCTTACATATTTATTGTAATTTTACGTTGAAGACAATTTTCTTCACAACCACTAAATTATGTGTTTATTAAATTAAATATTATTTAGTTTAATAGTTTGTTTAAAAGGTTTTGTTGTTATTGTTGATTATGTTGTTTGTTAGGTTTTTACAAGAAAGGAATAAAGAAAAAAAAAGAAAATTTGTATAAATGTTTTTATTATTTTTTGTGTGTGTATGTGTGGATAGTATAAAATGTATTTAAAAAAAGTGGAGTGAGGGGGTTTAATTAAGGTGATTTAATTAATTAATTATCAATAATAATAATAATGCACAACTTACTTAACATTCGCCAAACGTGTATGTTCCTTATTTTTTAATGATGTTTTATATTTTTTACATATTGTATGAAATGCTAAACCGGAATAGATTATATTTGCCTAGAAGAAAAATGAAAAGTTTTTCGTGTTAGAATAAGAATTAAAATTTTAATGATAAAAAAAAAAAAAAAAAAAAAAAAAAAAAAAACATACCAATATAAATAGTATAATCGGTGTTAAAAATGTTATATAAAATAAATAATTTTGTTCCATCCATACACAATAATCAGCTTTTGTATATGAACTAGGATCAATAACTAATGATATAGCAACAATTAATAATGATAAACCATATGATAATAAATAATAGCCAATTATTCTTGATGATTTTTCCATATCTAATAGCATATCATCAGTTGTTAACATGATATATAATTGAAATCCTATAAAGAAATAAAATGAATTAATTTTTGTTTTAATTAAGACGATTTATAATAAAAATATATTATTACCTTCAAAAAATATCCAGGCGACCGTACATAAAAATGCACAATGTAAAAATGCTGATGTAAAACCGCATAATAAATTTATTTCATCCTGTTCAATACCAATTAGAAATAATAATTCAACGGTTATCAGGCAAATATATAAATTTTTATATATTGTTGTACGATTTGACTGTAAAATATAGAAGAAAAGAAAAATTAGGTGATTATATGTTGGTTGTGAGATAACAAAAACAATAAAAAGGTGAGAAATATAAATAATAATCCTTTTTCTATGTATCCAAATCCTGTTAACCAAAAAAAAAAATCCATTTTTTTTATTCAAATAATGTACAGCCATCATTTTCCATCATTTCCACAATGATTTTCATATCCTTCTTATCATTGGCTGAAATTACGGGCGATTCCCTCCCACAAACACACACGAAAAATTAATTAAACAGAAAAACAGGAAAAAAAAAATAACACAAAGAAAAAAAAAACAAACATTTAAACAGCAAAATTAAAAACAGACGAAAAAAATGAAAAATTTATTTAGAAAAACAAAAAAAAAAAAAAACAAAACAAAACAAAAAATTAATTAAAACAAAAAATTTGATTAATTACTTAAAATAAAATTAAAAAAAAAAAAAAAAAAACAAAAAATAAATAAATAAAAATTTCCCGCCTTTTGTTTGTTTTTTTTTTCTTTTCTTTTCTTTTCTTTTCCTGTTTTCCTAACGTTTTTTTTTTCTGTTTTTCCTATCTATTTTTACTTTTTCTTTGTTTTCAATCGATAATTTTAACGTTTTTAAACAAAAGTTTTTATAACGTTTCTTAACAAAACGTTTCTACACCGTTTTTTCTTTTTCCACATCGATAGAAATCACATTCTATCATTTAAAACAAACACGATTAACACGTTTAACGTTTGTAACAAGTATTGTAACAAATAATCACAGCGATAAGCGTTAAATTTCATTTTTACAGTTTTATATAAAAAAAAAAAAAAAAAAAAAAAAAAACACGCATTTAAAACTAATCTTTATCCATCTATAACAAAATCTTAAATAATTAATAAACTTATCTTAAATAAAGAAAATTCCTTTCTTTCATTTCTTTTAGACATTATTCAGTCGTTTAATTAGAATAAAAAAAAAATGTTTTTTTTTTTTTTAAATCAATTTAATCACCGTTCACGGTGTAGTTACGTTGAAACATTTTTTCGTTTTCTTTTCGTTCTTTTCTTTCTTTCTTTTTCTTTTAACTTTAATTAAAATAAATTCTTATAGAAATATTCTTTAAACAGCCGATTATTATTATGTGGATTTTTTTTTTTTTAAATCAACTAAAATCCACACATTCATACCGAAAAATCTCTTAATTTAATTGTTTCAAAATTATTACTATTGCTATTACTATTACTATTACTATTATTAATATTATTATTTAATTGTTGTAATTGTTGATGATGTTGTTGTTGTTGTTGTTGTTGATGATGATGATGATGATGTAAATGATGATGTAAATGATGATGATGATGTTGCTGTTGTATATTATTTGTTTTATTAAATATATCATTAGCTGATATAGATGATATTGATGAGGAACCAGATGATGTACCAATAGCTAATGCAGTTGATGTTACTGCAATAACAGATGGCGTTACATGTTGTTGTGTATGTTGTTGCTGCTGTTGCTGTATTGATGATGTTATTGTTGTTGATGATAAATTTGTTGTACTTATTATATCTAATATAATATTATTATTTTGTTGTTGATGTTGTTGTTGTTGTTCAATTATATTATTTATATTTCTCACATTACTATTATCATTATTATTTATATTTACATTATTATTATTACGTAATGTTCTTACCTTAACTAAAATTCCATTAAAAAATTTTAGTGTTAATATTGCAATTATAATAAATAATATACATATAAATATACTTATATATATAAATATACGTAAATTATTATCAAATAATTTATTTATTATATTATTATTATTATTATCAATAATATCCATAAGTATTGCAAAATTTGTTAAATGATTACACATACATGTTGTATGTGTTTTATTTGTTAATTCAACATTACAACCGTCTTCGGACCATGCACTAGAAAATAATGAAAATAAACAAATAAAATTAACAAATAAAATTAAATCAAAAATTATATTTAATAATAAAGAAACATACTGATCAATATAATTCCAAAAGACACATGTTGGATTTGTAACATTTTCAATTTTAATATGACGTAATATTAAACGGATCGGTTGTGATAATTGTATATGACGTCCTTTACCCAAACTAGCTGATATTACTTTACTATTAAGCATCCGTTTACGTTGTTGTTGCTGGTGTTGTTGTAAATGTAATTGTTGACTCTGATTATCATGTTGTTTCATTTGCTGATTATTTATTCCTAATAAAATGAAAATGAATTAAATAAAATAAACATTTTTTTTTTTTTTATCGTTTTAAAATATTTGTCCAAACATACCTGAATTGATTGTATAACGTGAATCCGTATTAATTATATTTGATGGTTTTAATATTGATTCAAGACGATCAAATGCAACAAATACAATACGTACAAGGCCACCCTCACTATTTTCAATAAGTGCACCCCGTGGTAATTCAATACGATCATCACTAACTTGCCATTGTTCCATTGTTACATCCGGAAATATTTCATTATTTATTATATTTCTTGTTTCAAGTACACGTACGGATAATACTGTTGAACCAAACAAAAACATTGTTAATGGAAATTATTATAAAATAAGCAGAAATATATAAATAAAATTATTACTTACAAATGTTTTTAACTTTTTGTACAACTTTACGTTCACGTATAATTGTATCAGCTAATAAAAATGCATTATCCTCAAGACCTGTTAATAATGATGTTGCAACACGCATTTGATCTTCAAAACTTAAATCTAACCATGATAATTGTTGTGATAAATCAAGTAAATTACTACCAGTTTTAACAACACCATGTAATAATTCAAATACAATTGCTTCACGTTGTCGTTGATCCGGAAATGTTTCAATATCATATGTCATCTTTTCCGACATTATTTGTATGATTTTTGTTGTAACAAGCATATCACCACCATATAACATTTTACTACTTGTTACCTGTGATAAATCATTTGCAATTGATATTAATGATGAACCACGTTGATTAACACGTGTCTCTAAACTATTTAACCATAAACTACGGCATTGTGTTAAGTCTGGTGTTGATGGTTGCCATATTGCTTGTAATTTACCATTTTTACCAATAACTGATGATGTTTGTAGTGGTGTTGCGGTTGTTGTTGTTGTTTCAGTTGTTATATATGGATCAATATTATCATTATAATTATGATATTGTTGTTGTTGTTGATGTTGCTGTTGTTGTTGATATAAATGCGCTTGGGAATTATGTGCAAAAACACAACGCCACTTTGCAATTCCTGTTGCACCGCCTATAAAAACGTAAAAAAAAAGTTTGTTAATAAATTATTTTCAAACAATAAATCAGTGGATAATAATTACCTGGACACGGTTGAACATTTACTTCACCAACCCTTGTTATATTCCAGAATAAATTTCGTGCCGTTGTTGGGCCACAAAAGTAATTATCATCAAAATTTTTATTATTACCAATACCAATATTATCATCATATATATTATTCTGTTGTTGTAATATTGATGCGGTTGTTGTTGTTTTTATTGTTGTTGATGATGATCCGGAGGAGGTTATTGTGGTTGTTGGTGTTGTTGTTGTTATTGTTGGTAGTAAATTACCAACTTTACCACTATTTGTTAAATTATTATTTGTATTAACACCATATGTTGTATTATTAAGAAATTTTTTATTTAATAAATCATTTGATGTTGTATGAAATAAAATTGTTGGAATTGTTGTTGGTTGTTGTAATATTGTGTGTGACACTGATGATACAATCGGTAATACCGTTGTACCAATTGTTATCCGTTTATTTATTAAATCAGTATAGGATGGTGTTAGAATTGTTGATGTTTGCTGTTGTATCGGTGGTAAATCTCTATCATTATTACCCCCCAATAAACCAGATTGTGAGAATTTTTTATTTTGTGTATGATTGTTGTTGTTGTTGCTATTATAAACATCATGTATACGTGCTGTTGTTGGATTACGTACAGTTGATGTACTCCATACAGATGGTTGTGATGTTATTAACCATGGTGGACTTGGACGATTTGTTGTTGTTGATGTTTGTGCAGCTGATATACATTGATAATGTGCTTCTAAATATTTATGTGTACCAGGGCATGGATCACCAAACATATTTGTACTAGCTAATACACTACAATTTTGTTTATGGGCACATCTATAATAGAAAAAATAATAATAAAATGATTAGGTGGTGGTCGGTCGGTTGATTAATTTAAAAAAAAAAACTTACTTTGAATGTAAAACCCGTAAACTTTTTGGTGACATACAATTAACACTCCAATCAACATTACCATGATCATTGCATATTGTTATTGAGAAACGTCCATAATTAGCCCGTATTAAATTTATCAAATCACCTGGTTCACATTCAATTGTTAATGTTTTACCTTCGCATGCATATGCGGTTTCATATTTGGGTGCTAAAACAAAAAAAAAAAAATTTTTTTGTATTGATTTACATAAACCGAAAATGGGTGATTGAAGTGGGTGGTGGAATGGTGAAATTAAATTTCATTTTTTTTTTTATATATATTTTGCACGGTTTTTTCTTTTTCTTTTTCTTTTTTTTTTTTTTCATAAATCAATAAAAACACGAAGGGTAATCGTCGTGGTGGGTGGTGGTTTGTTTTAAATAAAATTGCTTTCTCTCTCTCTCTCTCTCTCTCTCTCTCTCCCTCTTTCTATTTATAAATAAATTTATTCTCGACATTATTTTCCGTAGGATAATTCGATTAAGGATTTGTGCTACTTGGATGGATGGATGGTAGGATGGATGGATGGATGGATGAATGAATGAATGAATGAATGACTGGTTGAAAAATGGGTTGAAATTTTTTTTAGCTATTACCACAAATTCTAATCCCCACCGAATTATAATTTTTTTTTCCTATTCTTTTTTTTTATTTATTTTTTTGGTTTGCTTTGCTTCTACTATTTAATGGTCAAGAAACACGCATCACTCATTTCTATACCACGTCCCATATTCCCATATTTTTAATCCAAACATATTTCTCATGCTGTTGTTGTTGTTGTTGTTATTGTTGTTGTTGTTCATGTTGTTTTGTAATTTATTATTATCAAAAAAAAAAATTGGAAACATGGGTTTTATGTAATTATGTTCAACACAAAATACCCAAGGTTCAAAAAATGCTCATTATGACGGTTTTTCATTTAATTTTTCTTTTATTTTTTGCGTTATGTATTTAAGGATTATGAATGATGCGTTGTATTTGGGTGGTAGTGGTAGTGGTAGTGGTGTTGTGTGTTACCCTGTTACTAAGGATTTTTTTTTCCAAACAAAATTCATGAAATTTTTTTGATAAAAACTCTGCTGAACGCAGCGGATACGTTAAATGAAGCAACGTTAAACGAATTAACGTTGCTAAATGGGATTAACAGGGTTGTTATGAAACAATGTCAACTTCCATTTGAAATAACACGGCAATAAATTTATTGGATGTGGATTTTGTAATTTTTGTATTATGTTTAAACCGCGTAGGTTTAAACGTTAAATAAAGCAACGTTAAATGAAGCAACGTTAAATGAAGCAACGTTAAATGAAGCAACGTTAAACGAAACATGAGAATAAAACAGTGGATTAGCAGGGTTCTTATGAAATCGTGGAACTTTAAATTTTTATTGGAATGATGAGAGAAGTGTATTGGAATTTTGATATTTTCGTGTTTTGTTTAAACCGCTGTCAATAGATTATATGAAGCAACGTTAAACGAAGGAACATTATATGAAACAATGTTAAAAGAAGCTCAACAGGGTTGTTGTAAAACTGTGCAAACTTCCATTTCAAACAATTACAGAACGAACGTGTAATCAACGTGATTTTCATATTTTTGTATCATGTTTAAACCGCGTAAATATGTTTAAATGTTAAATTAAGAAACGTTAAACGAAGCAATACCATAAAACGGAGGATTAACAGGGTGGATATAAAACTGTGCAAACTTCCATATAAAGCGATACCGAAAAATGTTTATTGAAGGTGATTTGAAACTTTTAGTATCCTGGTTAACGCACGTAAATAAACGTTTTAACCGCTTAAATAAACAAACGTTAAACGAAACATGAACGTTAATTGAATTTCAACAGGGTTGTTATAAAACCATGCAAATTTCCATATAACACAATACAGAACGTAATGTATTGTACGTGATTTTCATATTTTTGTATCTTATTAACCGTTTACCCGAAATATGAGAAATAAAAAAAATTAAAAAAAAAAAAATTTTAACAGGGTGATAAATATAGTATAAAAGTTTTTTTTCATCTTTAAACTACTTACCAATAGCTCCACAAAAATTCGTCAACATTGATAATATAATCATAAATATAAATAAATAAAATCCATATGTATACCGTGATATATAAATATTATTAGATAATTTCATTTCAAATTTATTACTATCTTTATTTATATTTAGATATTTATTCTTATTCTTATTCTTATCCATCTTATCCATTTTTTTAACCATCTTTTTATTCATCTTTTCTTTTAGATTATTTATATTCATATTTTTATTATTCATTTTATTATTATTCATATTTAATTTGATCTTTTTATATTTATCAGTTATTTTATTTTTATATTTATCATAATTTTTTAATGCATTATTAGTTATTTTAGCCATTGTTGCTGATGTTGCCGATGTTGTTGCTGTTCTTCTTGTTATTGTTGTTAGAAGTTTATTATTTAAAATTATGCAATATTCATTGGCCATTATTATCCAATTAATGTTGTGTTTATCTGGAGAGAAGTGTTGATAAAAAAAAAAAAAAACCGAAAAAATTTTTTAATCTGTAAATAAAAAAATAAAAAAAAATAATTTAATTAAATTTATAACAAAAAAAAAAAAAAAAAAAAAAAAAAACAAATTTCATTCATTCATTTATTCATTCATTCATTCGTTCGTTATTCAGTTAAGTAGCTTAAATAAGCCAGTTAAGCCATAACAAGAAAATAAATTTGTTTATTCTTGATGTATTAATAAGTAAACAATGAGATCCTCACTTAAAGGGAGGAGTAGGAAGGGGGTGGAGAGGAAGGTGGTTATCGTTAGTTAAATTTTTGAATAAAATATTCAAGGGCAATCAAATAAAAAAAAATTCTAAGGATTTTTTTGTTCGTTTATTGTTGTGGTTGTTGTTGTTGTTATGCGTTAATTAAAGTTTTAAAAAATTTGGAGTTAAACGTACAGGTTGATCCAAACTTTCGGTGTAGTAACGACGTTAAGATGGCGAAATGGATAAATGTGGATTAATGTTAATCAGAGTAGCGTTATCTGCGGTTACATTAACTGGAGCAACGTGGAACAATGTTAAAAAGGAGATTTTAAGATTTTTAAATGATTTATTGAAAAAAAAAAACATTTTTTATTTTAACGATTTATAGAGAGAGCAATATGTGACCTTTGACCTAAAACAACTAGGCTTTAAATGTTGAGGCTTCGCACCTCAGTTATTTTATTCAATCAACACTGACAGACACTTAAGGGATGACCACATGCACTTTTGATTCCCTGTTTAAATTCACCACAATGCTACTTGATTTTCTGTAAAAGATTTTAATGCCCCATTATCCCCTTTTATTAAACTAATTTTCCATTGAAATTTTTATTTTACTAAAATGTTCTCTTCGTGAATAGTTTTCGCACCCCAAACCCCTCACTACTAACATTTAATCCACTAATCACCACATTACATTACCACCCGTAGTACCAGTGAAAATTTCGTGATTTTTCCGTCGAGTAGGGTCCATTATCGTGTTTAAGTGAAAATCTGATTCGATTACATTCGGATAAAATTACTTCAATTCATGTTTTATGCTCCACCATCTAACCACCACCACCACCACCACCCCTTTAAAGCACCGACCATCAACAAATATTTCCATCTATACTCAAAGTCAGTGTGAAAAAATATGAAAACTAGTTGTGGGGCCACGATATGTAATGAGAAAAGAAAACGAAAACGCAGGTAAAAAAAAAATGTAGAAATTTTTTATTTAGTGTAATGCGTGTGTGGTGGTGGTGGATGTGGGTGTTTCAGTTATATATTTTACATATTTTCACCACAATTCCATTTTCGTTCTCACTCTCTTTCTCTCTCTACATCGGTCACTGCATTATAAATGTTTCAAGCACAACTAATGCTGCTCCTGTTGGATTTTCCTTGTAGAAAGGACAACGAGTACCATCCGAATAGTAGCAGCAGCAGCAGCAAATTTTTTGACATAAAATCGTTAATTTTCATTTTTTTTTTGTAAGAAAAAAAAAAAAAAACCAGCAGGAATATCAGCGAAAACCATCAGAAATATGGGGATGAAAAATATAAAAGCAAAAAAAAAAAAAAACCCCCATAACGAGATACCAAAAATGGTATTTTTATTTACACAAAATATCTGATATGAAATATCCCTTTAACCGGTTAATAAATATAAATAAATTCTCCTATTACAGATACTTTAGAATGATTATAGGGAAGGGAAAACTCCCAAACCCCATGACCGTGTAAAAGATAAAACGCGTTTCTCACCAATGCAATTTTTGTTTTGTTTTTGTTTACATCGAATGTTTTTTATTTATTTATTTATTTTTTTTTTTTTTGAAATATGATATAAATGGGATTTAAAAAAAAAATAAATAAAAAATATTATTTTCAGGGGTACAAACAAACGCAACGAAAAAGGTTCAAACAGCGGTTTGATAAATAAATGTTTAATAAACTGGCTACTCGCCTACCCATAAACATTGTGCACAGAGTTATTTAAGGTTTTTGGGGGTGCCTGCCTTGCTTTGTTTCATTTAAATATTTTATCATAAAAACTATAATCTCAATTACACCCTTTACAACCCTTAAGAATATTTTGTTGTTGTTGATTTTGTTGTTGTCTCTATTGATTGTTTTTTTCTTTTGAAAAATATTGAAGAAACGGCATACGTAGCACAATACGTAACACAATACGTAACGCAGTATCCATCCATCGTTTTTAAACGTTAAATTCGCTGTATTTTAATCGGTTAAAAAGTAATCGTAACGTTATGTCATCACATTTATACCGAATTTATATTTTATGCCCAGTTTATGTAAGGAAAACGTAAGCATAAATGTAAATATAAAAATAAAAGAAAGTAGGAATCAGGTATTCGATAAAACAAATAATGGCTGTGGTTACAGACAAACAAAGCAAAAAATCAGGATTACAACAGAAAAAGCAAATCATTTCCGCTTTTTCAATATTAAAAAAATTTAAAGCATGATCTTGGAACGATGACACATAAACGTTACCAACAATTAACACAATTTTATTACTATGACGTTATATGAAATTGAGCAAAAAAAAAAAATTAATTTTTGTTATTCGCCTATAAATTCGGTGTAAGAAAAAA
The DNA here is from genome assembly GCA_961205885.1 of Ptychoptera albimana. Classification (NCBI taxonomy): domain Eukaryota; kingdom Metazoa; phylum Arthropoda; class Insecta; order Diptera; family Ptychopteridae; genus Ptychoptera; species Ptychoptera albimana. The sequence goes on along the minus strand of OY540807.1, from coordinate 394,495 downwards.
TTCGTTGTGAGTAAAAACAGACGAAAAAAAAAAAATTTAAGTGACATCAGCTGGTGCCCCTTGTCTGGTTATTTGTTTTTTTTTCTTTTTGTTTTTTTGAAATAAACAAACAAAACAATTTTTTTATTTACATTTCGTTATCGAAAATAATTTTTTTTCTTTTTTTGTCTTTGTACAAACGATCAGCAGCAACAGCAGCAACATCTCATCGTCATTATTTTTCGTTTTTTTTTATGTTTTACTTGTGTGTTTTTTGTTTTGTTTTTGGGGTAATTTTACGCTTCAATTATGTTGGCTGCTGGTTTGTTTTTATTTTTTTCTTTTCTTTTCTATTCAACATACTTTTGTAATTAGATGAATTAGATGGTTATTTTGGGTTAACCAGAAATAAGAGAGACAGAGAGACGGAGAGAGAGAGATGTAAAAACTTTTTGGTCGTTTTGTGGGTAGAAAAATAATAAATTTAAATGGGTGAGGTGGGGTACGAAATAAGGGTAATTATAGATAAAAAAAAAAAAACTAAAAATCGATAATGCGTAGGGTTGGTATCCCGGTCCGAATTATATTCGCAAATTTGACAAACAACACACAAAAATCGGTGCATCTATTTTTGTTATATTTACCTCAAACCACAATGAACGTAAGAATAACGTAAGAAATGTCATATTAATAAATAATTAAAATGACATTTCATTACGTTAATCATTTTTTATACCGAGCATTTCACTTTCAAGATAATTTATTGGCTTCTTAAGCTTCCTAAAGTTTCTTTCTGTTTTTAATCATCCGCCCCTTTGGTGACACACATGAAACGTATGACGCCACTGTATATCAACAAACATACATTACGCATTCATAACGAAAACATTTACTCAACAACAACAAAAAAAAAGAATTTTTTTATTTTCTTTTTTTTTCAAAACTGTCAACATGCCCGTGGTAAACACATTTCTCTTCCTTTACGTAACATTTTTTTTATTATTTTTTGTTTTTTTTCTTCTTTTTGTTGATAAAATTGAAGAGACAACATCGTTCGTAGGGCAACGCGCGACAGTCATACCAGAAATAAAGAAGAAAAATAAAATTGTTTTGTTTGTTTGTTTGTTTATTAAATGATAATAGGGTCGGGTCGACAGACAGGCAGACAGTACCAAACACAAACATCGCATCGCATATAAATAAATAAATAAATAAATTTTTGAAACTTCCTGTTACGATTTGAATGTGAAACCAAATAAAAATCCATTTTTGATTATAAATAAGGATATGTGGAAATATTTATCATACAATATTATTTTAATACAAACAATATCCCATTATCCCATCACCAATTTCAGCATTGAATCAACGATTTGACTACTGTATAAAAAAAAAAATAAAAAAAAAAAACGTTAAATCGTGGCACAGTGAAAAATACACTTGAGCCACAGTTCAAAACAATTAAACTCATGGGTGAATAGTTTAAAGAAAAATTTCATTTTTACCGATAAGTCAATTTTGGCTTCCCTCGGTCATAAGATCGAATCAGAATTATTTTATTTTTTTTTTTACGTATTGTAATAGTTAAAGTAGCCTAAAGAAAAAAACTTTAAACCGCGATTAATAAAGAAGAAGAAGAAGAAACGAGGAGAAGAGAAGAAAAAAATCATTTTTTTTTTCTCCAACACAAATTTAATTTGTTATAACGGATAATAAAATATTATTAATAATGGCGCCACAATTACGGTTATTTTCACCATTTATTGGTTTATTATTATAAATTAATTAAATGATTTATTTAAATATAAGAAGAAAAAAAATACGATCTAAAAATACCTGTGCGATAAAATTTACGCACAATCAATCGTGAGTTGAGTGAGAATGATTTTTTTTTTTTTTTACAATTTTCAATGTGTACACTAGGAGAAACACTATAACTGGAAGCTTGGTCTGCAAGTCTAAACTGAAAGCCTAAGCAGCAAGCGTAAACTGCAAGCCTAAACTGGAAGCCTAAACCGTAAAACTAAACTGCAATCGTGAACTGGCAGCTTTAACTTGAAGTCTTATCTGGAATCCCTAACTGGAAGGTTAAACTTTAAGCATAAACTAAAAGCCTGAACTACAAGCCTAACTAGCAAGTGTAAACTGCAAGCATAAACTAAAACCGTAAACCGGAATCATAAACTGGAAGGCGAAACTGAAACCCCAATTTACAAGCTTCAACTACAAACCTAAACTAGAAGCATACACCAGAAGCCTAAACAAAAAGCGTAAACTGCAAGCCAAACTAGAAGCCAAAAACTAGAAGCCAAAAAAAAAAAAAACCGACCATCCTAAACTGCAAACACAAATTGCACCACGCATAAAACATGAAACAAGGAAACATTTCGAAAAAAAAAAAACAAAGAAGAAGAAAAAACCAAAAATATCCCTATATTCTCCCCAATATATGCATGGAATTTTCTATTCAATATATTTTTTTTTTTTTGCATTTTGATAAAAAAAAAAATAAAAAAACTCCTAAACTCCCATAAAAAAATCCATCATATTTCACCCTAGGATTTTAGTGTGTTTATTAAATAGAAAAATAAATAAAACACAGGATGTATCGAAAGTTCTATTTTTTTCGTATGTTGAATGAAAAAGGGAACAAAACACACACACACACACAGAGAGAGAGACACCCTCACCCTAAACATTTTTATTTTGTTTGTTTTTTTTTTGTCCTGTAGTTAAAATAGGGGTTGTTATGGGTGTTGTATTTACCGCATCGTATCACACATATATATATATATATAAACGACAACAAATACAAACAAAAATAACAAAAAAAAAAATAAATAAAAACCAACACACGTTACGTTTTCTTATTACTTGAAAAAAAAAGAAGAAAATTTTCGTTATTTTGCTGTTTTCTATGGCATAGTATGGGGTTGGTTTGGTTTGGTTTGGTTTGTTAGTTTGTTTAAATGAAAAAAAAAAAGAAAAAAAAGAAAAAAGTGAAAAATCAATAATAAAGTAGCAAAATGGAATAATAAATAACAAAAAAGGGGGAAGAAGAAGGATACAACGCAAACAGAACGCGACATAGAAAACAATTTTTTTTTTTTTGTTGAATGAAACAATCAAACAAATAAACAAACGAAACCAAACGAAAGAAGGTCACAAACCATTGACTGTCTTTTTGTCGCAATGTTTCTCTTACGTTTATTTTCATTAAAACTCCCTTATTTATCCCCTTACCCTTATATTTATATATATATATATATAACCCCTTAAATAAAATAAAAAAAAAAACACACAAAATTCCGTATAAAACGTTTTCTCAAGAAGCCTAAGACACTGTTAAGCGTTGTATCGGTTGTAACGTAGAGGAGACAAAAAAAAAAAAAAAACATTCACTGGTATATATAATTAGCAGTGTAAAGCACAAGAGAAGAGGGGTGGACAAAAAAAAAGGGTGGCAAAAATACAAAATCTCAATAAAAGAATTGAATGCAAAATTTTGATGACCGAACCGGTCGGTCGGCTTGTCTATATTAGGGTTAAACAAAAAAAGAAGAAGAAAACAGTGGCGTTACCTAGCGTGGCGTCATAAAAGCTTAAATATTTTTGCTACCCTTAATTTGAAATTAATTTTTGAAAAAAAAAAAAAATTCTAGCCATAACCATTGAATTCGAGTGAAGTAAACTGAAACTGAAATGATGAAGAGAAAATTCATCAAACACCAAATGTGACCGATTGAGGGTGAATTTTGTGCAATTTTGTAAATAAACCAAATAACGATTTATAGAGAGAAATTCAATCAACAGCTGTACACAGAAAAAAAAGCTTTAGGCTCTTTAGAGGTATTATAAGGATAAAACAACAACGGAGGAATAATCAGGAATCAATGTTAAAATACATGGAGAAATATGAAGGATTATGCAAATTACAAAACAAATGAAATCACCTTGAAACACCAGTTTTTTTACAACATTTGAATCAAATTTTCACTTCGGAAATTACAGTAACGAAAAAACAAGAAAAAAAAAACAAATTTCCTATTAGCGATTATAATGAAAATATAGAAACGAACCCCTTATCGTAATTTTACAGGTTCGTCACTCATTAATAAACATTTTTCTATACTTATTTAAATCCCTTAAACAAAAACAAAAACAAAAAACCGAACACCGGACGGTATTGAACCGGTGAAATGTCGAACCCCGTAAATAACGTTCAGGAGAAAAGGTTTTTGGTAGTGAAACCATTCGGAATTGGTTAAAACAAACGCAACAAAAATTATAATTCAAGGGATTGGGTTCGTTTTCTATTAAAATTTCTACTAACTTCAGCATGTTCTAAATTTTTGTAAAATGAACCGACGAAACAAACAACAAAACGTATAAATTTCTGTTGAAATTAGATTATTGGCTGTAACAACCGAGTGTAAATAGAGAGTAAATAGCTGCTGCTGCTGACTGCCAACAATCAACAACAGCAACAGCAACAATAATAATAACGAGTTAAAAGCAAATTAAATAAAAATGAATAAAAAAAAAAAGCTCCGAAGTCCATTGCTCTCTCATGATTTCAGAAGAATAAAAAAAGAAAAGAAAAAAAAACATTTTTTTTTAACGCGGTCGTCGTTATTACGCTGCTGTTGCTGTTGTTGCTATTGCTGTTGTGGCTGCTGCTGTTGTTGTTGTTTTTATTACTTTTCCTTACTCTTCTTAAAAGATTATTGAAAATTATATAGGTAGGACCGGTTCGTTTCTTGTGTGTAGTAATTAATGAAAAAAATAAATAATTGATCTGCCTCTTTTTTTTGCTTTTTGTACAAAATTCTTTGTATTCGTGTTAATATTGGAATAAAATGTATATGTGCTCGATGTTTATATGTAAATGCGGTAGCAAAATTGTAACCAAACCAAAACCATATTATGCTAATCAAAACGACGGCTTTAAATCGAAAAAAAAACTATTTTTTTTTAAAGCCATTCAAAGTAACTTTTGACTCGAAAAATTCGTCAAAAAAAAAAAATGTAACCACGAACCAGAGAGAAATGAAATGAAAAAAAGCAGCTGGCTGTTAAGCAAGGCCTAAGCAAAGGTAAAAAAAAAAGAATTTTTTTTTTTGAACCAAGAGAAGCAATCGAATGTAATAAACAGGCAACTCGCGCGGTGGCCGCGACCGCGACAGCAACAGCGGCTATACAACTTTAACAAAAAAAAAAAAATTATGGAATTTTAAAAATCCTTTTAAAGATTTTTTTTTGTACTACACCGTGTGTGTGTATGTGGCGTTTGTGTGAATATGTAAACTGTGAGGACGACGATGATGATAAAAAAAAAATTTCTTCATAAATTTTGATGTAATTTAAAGGAATGAAGACGAAAAATTGTTTTTCTTTTTGTTTGGGCCAAGTCATTCAACTAAAATACAGCAACAGTACCAATCAATTTAATAGAAACACTTTACACCCGGTATACAACCGATAAAATAATCAAATAAAATTAAAATTTCATTTCTTCTTCTTCATTTTTCCGTTTTATTCGTTTTTGTTTTATTCTCTGTTTTGTATTTTGATTTAATAAATTTAATAAATTAAATAAAATTGTTTTTTTTTTATTAAATCAACTTTTTTTTGTATAAAAACGAAGAAGATAGAGAAGAAGTTGGAGTTGTGTGGTGGTGGTGGTGGAAAAAAAAATTCCACTTTATGACGTTTTTTTTTTTTTTTGTTAAACATTCCAATGAATTTTACAAGCCGATTTTTTTTTTTTATTATTTCATTTACTGTGGATTAATTCTCTTCTCACCGTTTTCTTGCTTTTTGTGTTTTTATTATTATTATTATTATTATTATTATTATTATTAGTTTTGCTTTACGTTTTGAATGTAACCAGCGAATATAGCCAGCAAATGTAGAAGAAAAAAAATATATTTTTATTCTTCATTTTGTACAAATACCATACGAGTTAAGAAGATGGTAAAACGAAGAGAATAAAACAAGTCAAAAGCGAATAAAGGTAAACGACGAGAGGTAAACAAATTATTATAATTTTACCATCACCATATTATACGATAAAAAAACAAAAAACAACAAGAAAACAAGAAAAAAATGCAATCGTCAATCGTTGTATTAGTTTAAAATATTCGTAGAGGTAAAAAAAAATTACGTTCGAGAAGGTAAAAAAAAGAAATAAATTTTTTTCATTTCGAAACGTGTAAGTAGTACGCGGTACGCGTTTTTATTTTTATTTTTCTTCTATATTTTTACCTGCAAAAAATAAACGTTACGTATGTATTGGTATTAGAGACATTCACATAATCATTATCAATGTGAATATACACATAAATGTGAAGTGAATAACAATTGTTACACGACTACATGGTACCAAATATCATCAAGCCAACAAAACCAGGTAAAAATTTGTTGTTATTCTTTTTTTTGTTCAACATTTATTTTAGGTAGGTCGTTGGCGATTACGTTTTTTGTAAAAAAGTGTCACCAGTGTCTCAATGTATGTCTGTAGTACAAAAGCCACGAAAAACAAAACAAAAAAAAGTTCCTCAACACTTCTATTGTTTTCTTGGTTTCTAGGTGGTTACCGACCATAGACCATACCAAAAAAAAAAAAAAAAAAAACTTTAAAATCGTTTTCAATACACAACACAACGATTTTTTGGTAACCACATAAACAACCCCCCTAACACCCACTCTAAAATTCAGTAACGTGAATTAAATTTTTAGTTTCACAAATTGCATGAAAAAGTCAAACGAATTTGAATAAAAACACCGGACGGTGATTTAACGGTGTGCACGATTTAAAGATTTTTTTTTTATTTTTTTGTTGTGGGTGGTTTTGGGTGGATGGTGTGATGTATAACGGACACCACACGAATAATTATTATTCGATGTAGCAAGAAATGTAAACAAGAAACAAAAATTCCCATTCCCAACAGTGGGTGGTTAACCCAGTTTGTAACCCATCCAACACACAAACAAAGTGTTATCACAAGGGATGTGTAAGAATAAATTTTTGAATAGAAAGAAAAAGGAAAAAAAAAAAACCAAACAGCACCAGCATTGGAAATAAATCGTTTAAATAACATAAACAAAGCATGAGAAAAAGCACGGCTTACTGCTTAAGTTTGTTGATTTTTCAAACGTCTTTTAACAAAGTATCAACACGTTTTACATCGATAAAAACTTCTTCTCTATCAGCATAAACATAAAGATGATGAAGAAAAAGAAGAAGAAAAAGAAACAGAAGCAGAGAATAAAAATTATTTATTTTTCTTTTCTTCCAAGTATCTTAAATTCAAATTCAATTCATCGAAAAATACAAAAAAAAACAAATTTTAAGCGGCTTAAAAAAAAAAACAAAAAAAAATTAAACAGAGGAAAGAGAAAAATCTCATCGAAAATGTATTGCGACAACAGCAGTAACAACAGCAATCAAAATGCTACTGATAACAATTGTTCTCGATTGATAAAAGCCAAAGGATAAATACTAAGCTACACACACACGTACACGTACACACACACACATACAACTCACACCTAGATTTTCTCCACTACTAAAATCAACTAAAAAAAATGTTTTTTTATTTTATTTTCTTTTTTATTTATTATTTGAAACAAAATTTTGATTTTTCTAATAAAGCTTCGGAAATTGTACGAAACTTTTTTAGGCCACAGTGTTCCATTAAATAATTAAATAAGAAAAAAAAAATTCTACGACTACTAAAACTTTTGGAGTTTTTTTTTTTTAATTGTTTGCTAAAAATAATGGAATTGGGCACTATTTGGGGTGGGATTTAGTAAAAATTATTTGTGGTGTTTCTATGAAATATCCTTAACCGGGAGAGGAAAAGAAAATTCTTTGGAAATTTTTGTAAAGCGGGAAAGACTCTTCGGAATTTTGTAAAGCTCGAAAAATACTTCTGAATTTTGTATAGCGGGGAAATTATTTATGGAATTTCTAGTGGGAAAAACTCTTCTGATATTTGTAAAGCAGTAAAAATTAATTGAAAAATATTAGAATGTGTATTCAGTGAATAAAAACTTCGCTATAAAAAACCCCAAATAAAGTTGGCCACCAAAAATTTATTTTATTTGTAGAACTGAAGTCTTGTTTAAAAATTTATTTAAAATTTTCGTGACAATCGTCATTCAAATCATCGATTATCGTTTGGATTCATAAATCATATAGTTAAATAATAAAAATTTTCTGTACAACTCTGATGGGGTCCATGATAAGATCCGAAATTAATTTAAACAAGAAAAAAGTTTTCCCATCATAAGTCATAATAAATTGGAAAATTAGGAGGATTTGTGTAAAACAATCGTAAACGCATAAAAACAAAGCCGCACAATCATAATTAATTCACGTTTTTTTCATAAATATATATATATATATATATATATTAAAAAAATCCCCAAAAAGGATTTTCTAGAAAATATGTAAAAAAAAACAATTCACAATTGATTTCATCTCCACCCCTTCTACTTAAGCTTTTAAGCTTTTTAATACATTTCCATCGTGTTTTCTCATTTCTTTACATTTTCAAGCAAGAACAAGAAATTTTTTCGTCTTATTTAAAGCGATGAAAAGTAGCTTTCAGACGGTACCATAAAATGTTGGCAAAACGAACGCCAAAGGTACAAAATAATAATCAGATAGAAGGCTACAACAACAACAGCGAAAAAAACATCAAACATCGCACAGTAAATTTGATTTTTTTCCAAACAACATTTTTCTGCAAAAAAAAATTTGCCTTTTTTTGTCTTCGCGATGAAGCGAAATTTTCGATTTACACGGGGGGGTGGGGAGACAAAAAAAAATATAAAAAAACAGAAAAAACCACAAACAAATAAAAGGGAAACAAAATTATTACAAATGTGTATGGCTGTATGTGTATGGGGTTTGTATGAAGTTGGGGTGGTTTTACAAAAAAAAAAAAAAGAAATGTCTCCAAATCGCTCCTGGTTTATTTATTTTTTCTTTTCTTTTTCATTTCTTTGCTTTCCTCTGTTTTTACAAAGAAATAAAGTCACCACCTGGTGATAAATCCGAATCGATAAAAACTAAAAAAAAAACAGAAAACAGGAAAAATCAAAGGTAAAAATCGGTATACAAAAAAGCAAAAGCAAAAAAAAAAATGTATTCATCAGATGGATGGATGAATCGTAATAGAAAATATGAAACGGAAATAATGTTGCATCTGGAGTTTTTTTCACCATCATCATCGTTTGTGTTGAAACTAGAAGAAAAGAAATTTTTTGTTTTTCTGCTTCTAATCGTTTTATGGGCGTTAGAAGAGGAATTTTGGTAGGAAAAAAAATTGTTTTTGGCGCTAGCACAACGCTACAATACAAAGCATCAAATGCATCAAAATGTACAAAATCGATAGAGGTGGTTTAAATGTTATCAAGATCAGAACAAGACATAATAAGGTGAAAAAGACGAAGCAACAATTAACCAATCATTAAAAAAATAAATTTTAATAAAGAATTTGATGAAAAAATCCTAAAAAATTGTTTTTTTTTAATCCTCTTTAATTGCCGCAGCAACAACAACAACAACAAAAGCAGCAACAGCCAAAAGCTTATTTTTTTGCCGCTACTACTATGATGATGGGTGATGTTGATGATAATGCTGCTGCTGCTGCTGCTGCACCCATTAAGCACAAAATATTCGACTTTGAAAATAAAAATAAAAAAAAATTTTAATCCGATGATAAAAGCTCCAATAATAATAAAAAAAATTTTTTTTTTTGCGAAAACGGCTTAAAAAATAAAAAATTCTGCTATGAGATTTGTGTGTTGAACTTTTGTGTGTTCTGCATGTTACAGACGGACACAACAGTGATAAGACCAAAAATGAGACGTTAGACAGGTATGCGTACCTGAAACATAGCTTTGTAACAGGGGTTAGAAAAAAAGCAAGATTTTACGAGATTCCAGGCTAGTCCGTAACATTTAATGTAATCAGCGTTACAAGAAGCGTTTATTTGTGGCACCAAACTGTTTTTAATCAGGTGTGGAGGAATTTTTCACCTTTTTTTTCCTGTACATCAAATACCGGAATTTTTGAAAAACAAATCTGTGCTGCGAAATGAACGTTTTAAGTAACTGAAGTTATTTTTGAGGAATAAATACAGGAGTGTTATCCCGTTTATCGTTATTTTCCATTACTCAGTTTTGTTGTACGGTTTTATAATGCGCGAATTTGTTAAATGAAATCATTAAGCCACATCTCTTGTGCATCACTCTTAACCAATTTCGGTTCTTTTGATGTTTTTTCCACTGGTTTTTGGTTGTTTTTTCGCTGTTTTTTAGTTGTTTTTCGGTGTTTTTTATTATCAATTCTATGCCATCCATAAGAAATGAATCGTTGTGACTGATTTTCTGTTTATTGTTTACTGTGTGTTATATATGTAGCATGGTGTAACAGTGGGTGGTTTTGTATCTACATCAAAATCACCATCACCATCACCACCAAGTAATAACAACAACAACACCAACAACAACAACGACAAAATATAAATAATTAAAAACATCAGACGACAATGACAACGACAACACAAAATCACATCCAACAATAGGTGCAACAGCAGCAACAAAAAACCAGAGAAAAAAACGTGTCAAATGGCATCACAACAACAAGAAGAAACAAAAATTCTTTTTTTTTTGTTTTGTTTATCATGCAGATGCAGGCACAGTGTTTGGTTACAGTTTGGTATAAGCAAAATTCACAAGAAATTTCTCTTTTTTTTTATGTATGCCAATTTGTTTGCCAGTGTTGTAATTGTGCCTAGAAATAATGAAAGAAACAAAAGAAAAAGAAAACACCGACAATCCGGTGTGATGTTCACTAATTTTAACACCGGAATTAGATTCTTGAATCCGACCAGAGAATCAAAAAAAAAAAACAAGTTGTTCGTTATGTGGATAAACAGAGTTCACCGATAAACCGACGGATGTTTTGATAAGAGAAGAAAAAAAACAGAAAACATTTTCTTCACCCATCACATATCGACACAGACAATCGAAGACGTTCAAAGGGCATAAAATAGTAAAAACCGCGCTAATTAAACGCAAAAAAAAACCAAAAAACTTTCTACCACTATATTTGTGTGGGTGGTTTTTTTTTTCCATTCAGTAATAACAAAAACGTTTAAAGCTTCTAAGCCATGTAAATAGCAGCAATGAACAAACTAAAATTCTATTTCATCTACGTCGTCTTCTATTGACCAAAAGTAAGTAAAGGAAAAATCACATGAGTTTCACACTTGAAACATCTCCCGCCCCAGTAACCAAGCAGTAACAAGCAGCAGCAACGGCAATAGTTGCCAAAACCAAAGCAAATCATCATAAAAACAAAAAAAGGAAAAAACTTCCGAAGTGTTGTAGGCGTCAGTTTGTACGGATGGTATGAAATGTGTGTCAGGAAAAGTAGCAACTTGGAAATATAAAGAAACTGGAAAAAGCACACGTTTTACCACTTGATTCTTTTTTCCCCCTTTTTCATTTTTAATTTGTTTTCTCTCTGTGTCTGTCTGTATGTGTGTGTGTTTAATTTTTTCTTCCTTGATTACACAACAAAACGTTCATCTCGTATTTGTTGTCCTTAATAACATTTCTTACTTGTTAATATCGGTAATCCGTTGAGAATATCCAAAACGAATATTGGTTTTATTATTTTAATTGGTTAAAGGGCTTTTGGCAATGGGTAATGGGGCAATATCCAATGAATATGAACGAAAATAAATAGAAACAACATGAATAACCAACCATGAATTATAGTTTAATGTAGAGAAACGATTTTTATTTTATCTCATCTGAAAATTTATCTTAGAATCTGGGTTGGATTCTTTTAGAAAAAAAAATGTTTCTAGATAAATATTTTCCGGATATTCAATGTCACCAATTAATTTATAGTTAGACAGAATTTTTCTAATAAAAACAAGGGAAATGAAGGAAAAAATTGAAGAAGAAAAAAATCTCAGTGATATTTCTACAAAAAAGGTGATTTTTTTTGCTATTTTCCTGGTGAAACTGGTCCTGAAATATTTTAAATTATTTTTTTACTATGAAAATCATAAGAAATGCCTTTAGAAATATAAAAAATTTATCCTGAATTCCCACACAATGGAATTTTAAGTGAATTTGTATGGGGGAGAATTTTATCTGAAAATTCTGTGTTTTATGGGAATGTTCTTGTTTTAAATACGAATATAAAGTCTTTAAATGTGTGTTAGAGCTATGGAAAGTGACCGAACAAACAAACAAGCCTGCATGCATATCTGTTTGTCTGTCTGCCTGCTTGCATGCCTGCCTATTTACCATAACAAAACGTAGCACAGGGAATTGAATTAACATCCTGTCACCATACAAAAACAAAAACAAGTTACAAGTAGAAAATATGAAAAAAAAAAGAATTATTTATGGGACAGTATGAGACGCAGAGATATAGAGAGAAACAGAAAACATAAAATAAAAAAAACACACAAAACATGTGGTTTTACAGAGAAATATGTATTAAAAATAGGGGACCCTCGGCCCAGCAGCAAACAAACAAACAAATAAAAACTAAAATTATGAACACGAAACTAATTAAGAACTAGAAAATAGATGAAAAAGAAATAAAAAAATAATCCTGAATGAAATATAATCAAAGTTTTTGAATCAACCTTTTGAAAACTACAAACTTCAAGTTCAGTTAGGGGACTAAAAATCTTTTGAGGGTCAATTTACCAAAAGCAAATGACCAACGAGGTTTTATGATTCAAACGCAATGTTTTCAGGATGGTTTTGTAGTGATTTTGGTACAGAAATCCTGCAAAATGGTATACGACGTGAAAACGGTTAGAAACTAAAACCATACACAGTTCGTTCGTGATTACAGATAGAACTTTGAATTGTGAACATTATGGAAAATCGTGTTACGTGATAAAGTAACAATCACGAAACAATTACCGAATATGGCTACAACACTTTAGCCCTGAATAAAAAAAAAACTTTCTTTTTTTATAATAAAACATGGAGACTCTTAAAACATCGAAGTATCATCACTCTTGAAAATATACGAAAAAGACATTTTTTTTTTTTTTAGAATTTATACAGAAAAAAAACAGCAGCAAGGAGCAGCAGCAAAACACTCAAAATTCACCACTTTAAACATACTTGAACGGCAAGGCAAGGGCACAACGCAATATGATCGTCTGTGAAGTTGATTTCATTAGAAAATAAATTCGGGTTTTTCATTAATTTCATTATAAATTTAAGAGATTCTTTTTTCTTTTTTTTTTAAGGAGTTTTTTTATTTCTTTTAAAACAAAAGTCTCATACAAAAAAAGATTTTCTTCTTCACAAATTATTTATGCGTTTCGTTATGCGATACTTTTATGCAGTGTTTATGATGACATTTTTTTTATTTTTTTTCATATGAAAATACCGATTCATCAAATTACCAAAACGATTTTTCTAATTTTTATTCACGGTTGCGGTTACGGGAACATAAAAATAGTGAACGGTTAGAAATAACACTAAGCTAAAACGTTTCTTACGTTTCTATACACAATTTTTAATTAAGTCTCTTAGACTAATTAAATTATCAACAAAATTCCATCCGTAAATAATTTTTGTGTAAGTATTTGCCCCCAAATTGTTTCAAAATTAAAAAAGAAAAACCTGATCCATAATTAGTGGTAATGATGGTGGTGGTGGTGACTTCAGGTGAAACATTAAATAACCGAAATACCTTAGATTATCGGATAATGTCAATAACTAAAAATTTCTTACAAAAACCAACCCACACCCTCACGAAAAAAAGAAAAACTTGTGGGGCTTTTTAAATAACCACGGGAATCTCATTAAAATTTAAGTTTTGGGTTTCTATATGTACAGGGTAGTAGAGATTAATAAAAAATTTAGTTCAGGACGGTGTTGTAAACAAATTAAAAAAAAAAATGTAAAATTTTTTCTACTCACCAAGGTTCAAATCAAAACTAGTTGCATGTACCCACGGTTGGCCTCTAGTTTCTTCTCTTCCCTTTTTTTTTTTCGTTAAAGGTGATTTCTGTTGTTGTTTTGGTTGATTAGTTACTTGGGTTGGGGTGGGCGGTTATAGTTGATAAATAAACAAAAAGAAAAAAAAAACTATCACAAAATTCTTCCTCTTCCACTTCCACTTCGTTTACATTTTCGTTAATCGTCTATTTCGATATACGACAAATGCAACGCACATAACTAAACAAAACAAAACAAGAATTTTTCACTTTGGGGAATTTTTTTTTATGATATTTTCAGGACTTTTAAATGGAATAAAACACTAAGACGAAAGACTTTTTTTTCGTATAACCGCACGAGATTTTTAAAAGTATTTTTTAAAAATTCTTTCACATTATTAAATTCACTTTCTTTCACCATTCATGGGGGGGAGAGGAGAGGTTCATAAGTTTTTTTTTTAATTTTTTTAAAAATTTGTTTTTTTATTTTATCCCCCCAGTATTGGGGGTTTTTGTTTTTTTTTTTTTTTTTTTTTTTTTATTTGAGCAAAATTAACTTTTTTTCATTTTTTTTGATTCTAATCTAAAAAATCAACAGTAAATATGGAAGAAATACAAAATTCATGAATACAAATGTAATTTTTTTTTAAGATTTTAGGAGAGAGTGTGAATTTTTTTTTTTATTAATTAAATTAATCAAAACGAAAGATGATGAATATGATAAAAAAAAAACGGGATCAACACAAATAGTTTTATTAAAAATAGAAAAAATTCTCAAAAATCATCAAGGAATTTCATCTCTTCTGTAAATTTATTAAATCGTTGACTTCCATACAATTTATCATCGTTATCAACGTTGTTTTTGTTTTGATTGACTTTTAAAACCAAAACAATTTGATTCGTAACTGATTTTCGGAAATATTTCCAGAATCAAAACTCACAATTCCATCCAAAAAAACAAAAACATTCTCAAATGCACACCGGAACAAGAAGTAATTTTACTGAGCAAGTGAAACAGTGAAAGTTCACACAGTAAAATGCATAAAATTCAACAGATTTTATGAAATTTTATTGGCAAACGAAACAACAGACAAAACAATAATGTTTTTTTTTTTTTTTTCGTTTATTGTCCCCCCTCCATTTATTTATATATTCATTAATTAAGAATGAAAAATTTCTTTGCGTTTTAAAGTGCACGCGAATTTCCTTCTTTAAATAAAACAAAAAAAAAAAAAATTTCCGCGTCTTCTCTGTAAACTCAAATAAATTTCACATTCATGAAAGAAAATCACAAAAAATAAAAAACTT
This sequence comes from Ptychoptera albimana, assembly GCA_961205885.1. Classification (NCBI taxonomy): domain Eukaryota; kingdom Metazoa; phylum Arthropoda; class Insecta; order Diptera; family Ptychopteridae; genus Ptychoptera; species Ptychoptera albimana. The sequence goes on along the minus strand of OY540807.1, from coordinate 379,202 downwards.
TTGCTTCACATTCATTCAATGTTTTTTTTTCCGTAATAAAAAATTTATTTGACTCTTTTAAACCGAACAACACATCATCTGACTGATGTGAAAGAAAAAAAAAGAAAAACGAGAAAAAAAAAAAAATAAAACCGACTACGACAACGACGAGGATGATGCTCTGAAAACGTGAATTTTTTTTTTTTTTGGCAGGATTATCGTAATAAAAAAAATAAAAAGAAATTTTTAGTGAAAAACCAACGCAAATTCAACGTAAAATAAACGTAAAAATGCGTAAAAAAAATAAAAAACAAGCAAACAAACAGAAAAAAAAATATTTCTCAAGCGTTTTTTTTTGTGGGATTCTACGAAAATATCGTAAACAAATAATAACCGAAAAACTCTGAGAAATTTTTTTTACGTTATTTACGCTAGATAGAATTTTTCCGTGTTTCAAAAAGGGTACAAAGTAGACAACGACAATGAAATACCACAGCAGCAGCAGCAGTAAGCAGCAGCAACAACATAAAACAGCAGCAGCAGCAGAAAACAGCATCAAACAAAAAAAAAATTATTTATTTATTTATTTCTTTTTTTTTTTCATTTGACCCACCTCTTTATTTTTGAACCGTTCATCCACACGCACTTTTTCCATCGCAAACAAACCAAACAAAACATCAGAAATAATAAAAAATAATAAAATTTTGAAGCCACAAATAAAACCAAAATTTATTTATTTATTTAGCTTTGGATACAAATTTGGGGGGTTCAAAAAAATAATTCGAAAAAAATGCGAAAAGAAAACCAAAAAATAAGTAATAAAAAAAATTAAAACCGACACTGTATAAGCTGGAGAATCGCAGTAGCAGCAGCATCAACCATCATCAGACAAAAATAAATTTTTCAAAAACATTTTCAAACTTTATCAACCACCAATCACAACACAGACTCTTATTTTGCCACCGATTTAATTTATTTAAATCAGATGATTTGTGACTTAAAAAAGCCAAAACAGAAAAACAGAAAATTTATTTACAGCCAGACATGTCTCTGTCCCTTTATAGTACTCTAGTAATAATCACTGTCACAAAATTTCAACATTTTTTTATATATTTTATTTTATTTATTTGTATTTATTTTATTTATTATTTTATTTAGTTATTTGTTGTTCCTTGCGTTTTCGTGACTATATCGTTCAAATGTCTGACTCAAACTGATCAAACATTTCGATTGAATGTTGTCTCGAAACATAAGCAGAAAGTCAAACAAAGGCAAAGAGAATGTTCGACCGATACACATAGAATTTCTTTGGTACGGTTTCTCTTGGAAATAAAATTTCTGTTTTCTATTTTCTCGCTCTCTTATATTTAAAATAAATTCTTTTTTTTTTTCGATGATATTACAGTAGAAAATAAACGTAGAAGCACAGCACAGCGGCAATTACAATGGACAACAAACGATGAGAAACATTATCATCATCATCAACAGCAACAGCAATAGCAGCAGCAGCATCTAGACCCCAAGCTATAGTTACTTAGTGGATTTTACTGCATACAGAACATTTTTATTTTTTTTTTTTTTGTTTCTCACATATACATATTCCCCTTGTACTCCATGTATACCATACCATACCACACAATACCACACCATAGTCATAGCCATAGAAATGAATTAAACCGATTATACTTGGTTGGGTTGCGCGGGCTGCCTGCTTTATACAACAACAAATAAGTAGAGTTTTGCTGCCGGTTTCTATATCACAGAAAAAAAACTACTCAGAATCTTTTTCTTTTTTTTAGAAAATAGTGGATAGAAAAACTAGAAGAGAAGAATTAAAATCCCATTCTGTGTTTTCTGGTATCGATGTGTGTTTGTTACTCTCGACTTGTAGAAAGATGGTTGGAGAAAGTTTTCAACACTCCACACTTGACAGGTGATTACAACCAGGAAACAACATTTTTTTTTTTTTCTGTTTTAGTGACCATTAACAACAACAACAACAACAACAAGGAAATTTTGGTTTATTCACCGTCCGTATCCCAGATAGAAAACTTACTAGGACGGATATCTTTTCATCCATTCAAAAAAAATAAATTTCCCCAAAAATCTAATTCATCGAAAATTTTGGCTGGTGGTGGTGATGGTGGGTTAAACTAATAAACGCGATTTACCACTCTGTAGTAGATTATATGAGGAGAACAATAAGCTTTTTTTTTATTGTAATAAGCTCAGCCCCTACATCTACCACTACCTTTACAAAAACTATCTCACTATCCAAATTCTCTTTCTCATATATACGGAATTTATTTCGGTTTTGTAAAAAAAAATTTTTTTTCACTATAAAACGCTGAAATTAAAGTTCAATTTCAACAAAATAAAAATGAAAACTTCCCAAACTCAAACTATCAATCAATTGAATGTAAAAAAAAAAAAAAGGGCAACGGTGAGCAGGATTTGTAAAAGCTTTTACCTTGCATTACCTTGCAGCATCATCATCATCAGTCAGCAACAGCAGCAGCAGCACCGTTTTATTGTCAGTTTATTTATCTCTATTTTGCCACCTCTTTCTTAGTCATTAACATTTTTTCGGTTTAAAATTAAACAAAAAAAAAATTCATTGTATGCAAATTAAATCTGCATCCGTGGTGTACATAGAATGGATTTCAGTAACGATTTTCAATGTGTTTCGATTTTTATTATTATTTTTTTTTAATAGATTTTTGTAGGGTCATTGGGTTAATGTGACAAATGCGTTGGGGGTTTTTAGAACTGTGGAATTGACGGTTGAATTTATGAAACAGAAAGATAAAGCAATCGTATTGAAGGGTGCTGGGTTCTTTAAGGTGCAAGATAATCCTGTTCCCTTAATCCGTTACTAATTTTCTCTGCCCTCAATCCGATAATTAAATATAAGAAAAAATCCGTTAGTATTACGTTAAACCAAAACAATCCATAAAAATTTCAGGTGACAACCTGAAAACAAGACAAAAAGTAGGCACTTCGTGTGGGTATTCGCTAAATAATTAATTAATTTTGGCGGCTATAGTGAATGTTTACCGATGAAACAAACATAAGAACAGTAATGGTGTGCACACATGCACACAAACAAACATACAAAAAATATCATCACAACACAGGTAGACACAAAATGACAAAGACATCAACCAAATGTTGTGGAAACAATAGAAAAACCAATGAAATACCCAAATCTCTCTACACACTCTCTTCACTCACTCTCTCTCGCACACTCTATTTTGCATATTTTTGTTTTGCATTTGGTACAAACTGCATTTGTAAACCCGACTAATGGTGAAAAAACATTTTTTTTTTATTTGTTGTCTAAAATACAGGTAAAAATCGTTATAAAGCAACATACCTATGGTGTGTTTTTATAATGTTTTACGCACACCAAGATACACAGTAATATATATATAAACACAGAGCCACAGCCACATATACATACACATAATCATACATGCATGTCCACAAACATTATTATTATTATTATTATTATTATTATTATTAACTGCATAGTTGTGCTTCATCAGCCTAATTATTATTTTATTTTTTCTTACCTTTCTTATTGCCGTATATACCGTACCGTATGTATGTACCGTACGTGTGTACGTAGCATTATTCAATTTTATTCTTCTATTACCTTTACTTCGTGTTATTTTACAAGACGTACAACGTTTATTATTTGTATGTGAAAACTACTAAGAGATTTTTCTATAAAAATTTATATTTTAACGCGATTATTACCTGTAACGTGGTATTTTTTTTTTACCTTTACAACAAACAAACAAACAAAATACAGAGAGATAAAGAAAAAAAACACAGAAAAAAGAATTTTTATGCTGCTTGGTAATAAAAAAAAACATTTCTTTTTTTTATTATTATTATCGCAGGGTTACCTTAGTTCAGCACTGGTTTAAATGGTTTTTATGATGACGACAGCAACATAACACACAAAAAAAAACACACAAAAAAAATGAATAATCGACCGGCTTTTCAGTGTGAATAATGCGTGGATTATTTAAAGAAAAAAAAAAACTTGCGCGCCACGACAAACAGGTAAGAATAAAAGTAGAAAATGCAGCATAATACACAGCATTGCATAAATCAAAAATTTTCGGAAGAAGAAGATTAAAGATGAAAAAACAATTTTTGAATTAAATCTATTGGCGTTAGTGTGGTCAGAGTAGTTTATTCAAAAGTTTCTTCTGAAAATGTATCACCGGCTCATTGTTTTGTGTAACGATTTTACGTTAAATTAATCGGTAATCACGTCAAGAAACGTTAATGGATAGTAGGTTACGTAAGATTTCAGGTAGAGCACTTGAAAATTACCCTAAATGCACCCTTTACACTATTTATGCAAAAATTTGTTGTTTTTCATTCAGTTTTCTATCGCTAGAATTTTACATGCGATTATGTATTCAGGACTAGATTAAACGTTAATTGGAACTCAGGTGGTCATTAAGAAGAGGTCCTAAGGTACAGAAAAAATTAATTTGTTTTTCCTTCTATATTTAACGTTTTTAATTTTCCCGATTAATTAAATTCAGTCGCCAATGTTAACGAATCCGTAATTCAATAATAAATAATTTTAAGAAATCATTTCAAGCGGAGTACCGACAGAGCTCCGGAAAAAACTCTTTTTTTTTCACTTTAATCATTATTAATTACACCGCAAAATGTTTGGATTTAATTAAATATGACCTTGGGGTACGATGCTAATTGGATATATTCGATAATAAACATAAAAAAAATAATTTATTAGTTGGTATAACCGGAACAACACGTTCTAATAGAAATTCTTCTATCCGGTTAATAAGGAAAACAACAAACAGAACTTGAAATTAATTTCGTAGATTAATTTTGATTTTTCTTTCTTTTTTTTTTTTTGTTGTTGATCATCATCATCCCCACAATAACATCTTCTAATTACGTCTTTTACCCAAAACAAATTGTGAAAAAGTGAAATTTCTTTTCTATTTAATCATTTTCTATGTGGACCGTAAAAGAGTTTCTTTTTTTTTTTTTTTTGATAAACCCTTTTGTACGATGGCGATGCTTTCGTTATAAAAAAAAAAAAATAAAATTCAGCAAACATAACAAACCACCCACTACAATCATCCATTCACCATAAATCACCACACCATTAATCAATTAATTAATTAAAATTAACAAAAATTAAATGAAAAAATTCTTCCTTAACTGGAAAAATTGTTTTTTCAACACAGAACACAAAAAAAAATTATCAAAAAATTCAAGGGCAAAAAAAAAAAAAACAGCGAAGAAATAACTGAACGACAACTCTAGGCTAATTATTTACTAGCCTAAGGCACACAAAACATAGCAGAGAACAACTAAACAACAATCAACCAAAAATACCAACCAACCAAAATCCACCACAAAACCATCCCACCACCACCCCCACTTGTATTTATTTATTAAAAACAAAAAAAAAATCTTTTTTTTCCACTTTTTTAAGCGAAAGAATTTTCTACGCGAAAATATAAAAAAGGGAAATATACGAAAAGAAAAATCCGTGCAGGTACGCCAGGTATATTTTTTTTTTTTTTTAATAATTATTGTGTACCGTGCTTAACCCATTTAATAAGATAATTTGTGTAAAGTAAACGCACAGCTAATTGGATTATTAGATGATGGATTTTAAAAATGAAATCTTTTGGTGGTATGGGGGCGGAGTACACAGCTGCCTGATCATAGAAATGACTGAGAATTAAAGTCAGTTCAAGTAGATAAACTAGATTCCAACAGTGATTTAATGAATTTTCACATTATGTTTTACACATTTAGCGATGATTAATTATGCGGTTGGTAACCAATCGACATCTCGTCACAATAATTACCGGATAACACCGTAAACAGTGCTGGAAAACAAGTTGAATCTAGAAGCAGGGAATTTTTATGAATTTTATCATTATTAGTGTTTTTAACAAGAGCCAAGATCTAGCAAACTTAATGAATTTCATTAATTGTTTAATTGTTGAATTTTGAATCGAAAACGTGGCATTTAGTGGGTACTTCAGAGTCCGAATTTTATTAGTTTTGTTACTGATTAGTTGTGAGTGACCACTTCAACTATTTTGCACGTATATTGGCAACACGAAACCTAATACCATTCGTTGTACAGCAAATTAATTTTCAAGTGCAAATTGATACGAAATAAAAAATCAAAAACGACTTAAAGCTGCCGTGACCTTTGTAGAATCTGCGTAGGATTCTGCGTTTTCACACCACAATCACTAGTCGAATTGTTATCGAAATTTCATCCGTTCAATCGTTTTATATGACACCGTCGTCACATAGCAATTAAATAATTTTTCACATCGTTAACTCTGGTATTACGCAGTTGATTTTCCCAATAACTAATTACACGGAATTATAGAACTCAGAACATTTTAAATCACCTGAGCTGTTTAGGTGGCAATTGTTGGTTTTTTCTGAAATTTCCAATTAAATACACAAAGAACAGTGTGGAGGATGAGATTTGTTTAATGCGTGATACATACACATATACACACACACAAAGTCAAACACATAATTTTCCAATTATTTTTTCCAATATTCAAATCACAATCACCGAATTCTAAGATTTTTAATTATTTTTTCCAATGAGCTTTCGGTTTTTTAGACTTCTGCTCGTTTTTATTAAATATAGAAATTCAATCAGAAATTCAATTATTGAAATGAAATTGTGCAAATTATGCTAATGACGAACGATAAATGTCAAACCGATTTAGAAATCAATTAAAAATAATGAAGCAAGTCCGGGTAGGCTTTGTGGGATTGGAGCAACACGAGTGTGGCCCGTTAAATGATTTCGAATCAGTGTATGTCTGTGTAATTCAAGTTGGGGGCAAGAAGCTATCGTGTGGCTATTTGACATACCATGGCTATTTAATGAATTTCTGGAGGTTCCGGGGTTTGAATGTTGATTTCAGGATTGTAGGTTTTTTTTTTTTGTACTTTCCGGAGGTAACATAATAACCGTAAATAACTAAATGAATCTAATTTATTTCACATCAACAAAACAAAAAATTTCAACACATTTTCGTTTATAATCAAAAATTTCACAATCACAAAGTGATATTTAATTATTTTTCCGTTTAAACAACAAACAAACGGAAAATAACAAAAAATAAAAAAAAAAACAAAACAAAATAAATTTCTTTTCTATTTTCAGCAAAATTAATCAAAAACAATTAATTTACCAGTTGGCTAGGGCTAGGGATAGAAAACAAGGGAGGATGAGGAACAACAACAAGGTGAAATAAAATAAAAAAATGCAACAAAAAAAAAATTAAAAACAGAAAATTTCCTCGTGAATATGAAAAACAATAAAAACGCCTTCGGGGTGTTTTTTTTTTTTTTTTTTTTAAACACAAAATTACAGAAAATTTTATTTTATTTTGTAAAAATAGAAGAAATTTTTTTATTTGATTCATATTTGTTGTTTGGTGGTGGAAAGTGTTATTGTGGGTGGTGACATTCGTATCAATTTTTTTTTTTTTACTTTCTCTAGAGTCTTCTATCTCTATGCGGCCTACACAGGTTTTTCTGTTTTATTTTGTTTTGTTTTGTTTTTTTTTTTTTTTTTTTTTGTTTTCAAGAAGCACATATCAAATTTTTATTATTGATACGCACATTATGTGGGTGGCATATGTTTGCGTTGACCATTGAAAATAATCCATGAGCAGCAGTGAGATGATTTGGATTAATTACGGTAATTTAACGGCACCTTAAATTGTAAACCTGATCCAGTATCAGGAGATTTCTAATCAATATTTCTTTTTTTTTTGTTTTTGTTTGAGGGGGTTTCGGAATTAGGGTGTAGAAGAAAATTTTCAATGTGAAACTGATTCCTTCGCTACCAACGTTGACAATTTTTTTTTTTTTGTTTTTTTTTTTTGTGATGGATTCGATTGTTGATCATTAGACACCGATTAATCATGTAATGCCACCCACCAGCACCAGCACCATCACCAACGACACCACCACCACCAATATTGATTAAATACAAGAGGAAAATTCCAAAAAAAAAATGAAAAAGTTAGACGAGTTGTTTAACAACTGAAACTTTCTGCAAAAAACACTTAAAGTTTGATTTAAAATTTTATGAAAACATCAGCGATGCCTGGTAAATGTATTCCAGGACGATTTTTCTACCTGATGATTACCAAGGCGATTCATTCAGTGAACAAGATGACACAAATAGCCAAGCATTCATTCAGAGTTTGGAAACAACCAGAGAACCCATCAACCATCCATACCAACCGCTATTTCCTTCAATATTGTCGTTGTGTCACGGAATTAACATAAAAAAAAAATCAGAGAAGTTTTGTCCCCTTTGGTTTTCAACCTTTAAACCACCAACATCCACAAATACCTAAATTCGCATAATAAGCTAGCCAAAGCCCTTGTTAAAAACACGAAAAAAAAATACATGCCCTAACTCCAGATTCATCCACAAGCGATTCAACTATCCAACAATACGATCACCATACACAGACTAATCAATCAAACGAACAATGCATTCAGCGAACGATATATAAACTTCCATAAACGACTCAATCAGTCAATAATTCATACAGAAGACGATTCAACCACCACTAAAAACATCAAATTATGCAAAAAAAAAAAATAATAATAATTTTCCTCAATAACAAAAATGAAAAAAAAGAAAAAATTCCTCTGCAAACGGAAATTAGGAAAATAAATCATAGAAAATGCAACTCAAAGGATCACAAAATTCGCTATTTTATTTTTTTAAAAGTCAATGCAACGAGGACAGGGAAAAATTCTTTATACGATGATGATGACGAAAATATTGACAAATAAAAATTTCACACGGTAAACATTTCGTGAAACATTTTTCTTCTTCTTTTTTTGTTTTTGTTTTTAGTCATTTTTTCTTGGCATTTAATTTCCTAATCTTTGACGAATGCTGTCTACAGCAGTCAAATTGCATCCCTGTCAATAAGGGATTAAAGTTTTAACCAAAGCATAATTGCATATTCGATAAGAAGAAAAAAAACGAAATGAATCGTTGGTAGCGGTTGGATAGCACAAAATGTACGCGTTTAAAAATTTGAATTAGGGTAGGAAAACAATTGTGAACAGCACCCAATTAACATGAAGGGAAATCATAACAAATCAATTCAATTGATTTACACGTGACAGGTGAATAACAATTTTAACTACCCCTCTAACCATGTTAATACCCACCATCTACTTACTCTATGTGACTTTTAATCGATTAAAAACAACGAGCAACCAAAAGCAACCAACTCTTCACATTAGACACCTAGGCACCTAGGCCTAAAACGTACAATCAGAAAAAAAAAAATAAAAAAAATGTTTTATTCCCACCCTCTTAAGTGTATTCAATGATTTATTTCAGTTTGGCGGCTGCTATGTATTAAAATTCCAGGTACAGCACAACAACAACAAAACTTTTCTTTCGACAAAAAACTTTATTCTTGCACTTTAAATTCAATAGATTAAGGGGTTGCACTAGGTGAAACCATCAACATTTTCCGAAACAGGAGAATATCGGGAAAACAGCAAATTTTTTTCTTTTCTCATCGTTTTTGTTGTTGGTGTTGTTGTTGTTGATGTTGTTGTTGGTGGCACTCGCTTTCAAAAGTTTCTTTCTTTTTCGTTTCGTTTCATTTTCGATTTTTCCTTTTTTTTTTCGTTCTGTTTATTTAAGCTTAAAGCTTTCTTTTTTTTTGCCTGTATACACTTTGGACTGGTTTATTTGTTTTATCGTAAAGATTTTACAATTTAAATTTTCAGGCAAGAAAAAAAAAGAAAATCCAAACACATACACACACACAAATACATCGAGTTAGAGAAAGAGAAAGCGATAGGATAGTCAAAGTATAAAATCGTAAAATGGATAATTTAAAATGAATTTCAATGAGATTTTGGGTGAATTTCAATGAGTTTCTGATGGGTGGTGGTGGTGGTGATGATTGGTGGTGGTTTTGGTGTTACTTTACATTGTCGCTATCATCATTTCTCTCGATTTATGTGCCGTTTACTGTTAGCGTCTATAAGTCAGCGATTTATTTAAAATTTATTTTTTATTCCGTGAAGTTTTTTTTTTTACGAAAAATACTTCGGGATATTCGTACAGCAAACCATACCCCCAATAACTAGAGAATTGATTTCCAAAAGTTACTTCTGAAATTCGTCGAAACTGATTATTATATTTCTGTAAATTCTGTAATAGAAAAAAAAAATCTCGTAGGACAATAATTCGGTCAGTTTAACGAAAAAAAAAAAAAAAATTTTTTTTGTCCTGAAAAACTTCTAAATTGAATAACGGGGGGTTGATGATGACAACGACGGCAACGATAACAATAATTCTAAAGCACCTCATCCCCCCTGGGCATCAATTGATAAATTAAGCTAAAAAAAAAAAAAAAATGTTTTCTTTTTCTTTATTTATTGAAATAAATTTTCTATTTTTGCCCCTTTTAAACTTTGCAAAGCTTTCAATTTTTAAAGTGTTAAAAGCTACATCAGAAGTCATTAATCAAAGAGCAAAAACCAAAAAAAAAAAAAATAGAAAACAAACAAACGAAACGAAACGAAAATTTAAGAAGATTTTTTCCCTTCCTAAATTGTTTTTTATAAGAAAAATGATTGCTTTGGGATGGTGTTGGGTGGTGGTGGTGGTGGCGTTTTTAGTTTGTATTTTTTATTTCATTTTTATTTCATTTTTGCTGTTAAACAATAACAAGCAACATAAAAGCGATAAAACAATGAGAAAAAGTTTTTTTTTTCTTTTGTTTATTCACCTTTAAAACTAAACCCAACCAACCATCCAACCAACCCAATCCCATAACAAAACCCATCCCAAAATATATCACCCATCCGAAAACCACCTCATTAAATCTCATCTATCGTTGATTTTTTTTTTTTTTTAACCAACATTGTGTTTTGATTGGGTGTGATGGTTCTTCTATATATAGGAAGTCGTCGCGAAGAAAATTTATTTAAATAATATTCCTTGTGATTTTTGATATTATTATTGCTTAGGGGCGGTTGTGGAGAGCATTGGGTGATGTTATGATATATTTAATAGGATGAGTAAGGGTAGTAAAATATGATGATGACTTTTTTTGTTTTTTTTTTTGTTTTTTCATCAATACAACTCTAAACGGATGAGACAATTTTAATTATTATTTTTGTCAATCAAGTGTTATTAATATGATATTTCTTTCTCTTTCTATCTGTGTGTTTGTGTGTGTTTAAGGGATAATAATTTGTGGTTAATATGAAATTTAATCGAAAAACACTTTAACAGGTAGGAGGAATTAATATTTATCTAGAAACACAGTTATCTATCCTAATCGCTATTGCTTTTACTTATGCAACGTTTTGCGGTATTTTGTGGTGTCTTGCAATGTTCTATTATGTTTTTCGTTGTTTTGCAGTGTTTTAGAGTTTACGGTATTTTGTGGTGTTCTGTGGTGTTTTGTAGTGTTTTGCTTTGCATGGCAAAGCTAGTTGATTTTTCTAAATAAATCTTTTGATTAGGTTCTTGTTCGGCTAAACCTACTTAGACGCTCGAGACGATCTAGTAAACTTAGAGAATATAATCGGGTATCAATTTAAAAATATAATGAAAAATTATAGTGAAAAACCACGTATGAATTTCCATTTACATTACCGGTAATCGAAAAAAAAAAAACAAAAAACATTTTTCTATGTAAGCCTTTACAAAACTCCATATTACACCGATAATAGAATAATAATAGAATGAAAAAAAAAAACATTTTGCTACCTTCATGCGTTGATTACGATTCATTACCGTTTTGTATGGCGTTATTTTATAAATTTTTAAACAATTTAAGTAGTCAATAAACCATTTGTTGTGTGTTATAACCCATTCTGTATGTTTTATTCAATTTATTTATTTGGAAGTTTTTTTTTTTTCTGTAACCAGACGATTGGTTACCAGACGATTGATCATAGGACGATTGGTCACAACAGAATTTAGATTTTTGTTTCTATGATCAATCGTCCTATGGTCAATTGTCCGTAAAACCTTTTTTTTTCAACCGAAACAGCCAATTATGAACTGTCAATGATACAATTTAATCAGCTTTATGTCAGGCTGACCAATTTATAAAAGCACTCTACGTCAAAATGTTTATGAAATATGGAAAATTTTGGTTCATATATTGTAAAAATATCGTTCCCTGCTCACTTTATCACCCCTCAAAATCGAAACATTATTTTCCTCAAACAAACTAAGAAGAAGCAATTGCTGCTCATGAACCTGAACATTGGTGACTTGAAAAAACATAACACATTAATTGCTAATCCCACTAGCCATTATTCGTTATCAAACCGGACTCCAAACAATGAAGCTACAACATTATTACCGTGACTAGAAGTGGTAACAGCCTTCAAATTTACAAACAAAGCAAACAGAACTACAAACAAGCATAAGAGTATTCGAAAAAATAATTTCTTCTGTGGCCCAAGACTAAACAATTTCCATTCTACAACCCCTGTAATTAAACGAATTAAGATTTACAGATTTAAAAATTTCAACAAATGAATCCTGAAATAGACATAGACCAGAAATTCCGCTATAAAACAGCCATTTGTTGCGGACATGGTGATTTTAAAATGCATAAAAATAGGCGTATAAGTGGTATGAGATTTATATGAAAAAAAAAATGAGCAACAACAACAGCAAAACAATCACTTTGTCGCTATTCATCAAATTAAGTAATGAAACAAGAAAAGAATAAAAAAAAAAAAAAACCTACTTTGTCGCGTCCTAGTGTCGCCATATAATATTGTTAATTAAAAAAGAGAAAAAAAAAATTATAATAATAATATTTTTCTATTATATTTATAACAATTAATGGATGGTAATGGTAGGCACATTTAAAGTAGGAGTAAGTGGATAATATATATATATATTTTTGAACAAAATCTATTCAATTTTAATTATTATTGATTAGGTAATATGAGATAGAAAATTTAGGTTTTTATTATTTATTTATTTTTTTTTTTCTTTGATTTGCGAATAATTAGTTGACATTGATTGGTGGTGGGGTAATGGTTATGATAATGGTAATAGTGGTATTGTTATAACAATATCAATGCTAGTTATTTTCAAAAAAAAAAAAATAAATAAAATTTATTTTATTTTATCAATAACAATAACATAATCAACAAACCATAATATGGTGTCATGATCAATATGTGTATTTATAATAATGTCCTACGTAATAAATGTCTGTTTCAATTATTATTAACAGAAATATCACGATGGTATTTATCTGTAACAACTGACTACCCATTTTAGATTCATCATGTTTAGTTTCTTATATTAAAGGTCAAACAGTTGTTTTATATATAATTTAGAAGTAAAATAAAATAACTAAAAAGAAAGAAAGAAACAACAACCAAGTTTCAGGTGTATTTTATAGGGTTTGTTAGGTAGAAGATAATCTATATTGAGAAATAAATATAATAAATTTTTAGGTATAAGGGGATAAGGGATGTTTTATTTCTATAAACATAAAGACGACCCATTGCATAATTTAATATCATCAAAATCAATATTAATAATAATTGAATAATCCGACGGAAGTTTCTTTTCAAGAAGCCTCCCCAAAAGAAAAGTAAAAAAAAAAATAATAATCATCCCCATCTCACGATTTAGTATGAGTGTTTACCGGGTGTATGGAAGTAAACGAATAAAACTTTAAGCGGGTTTATTGTTATTTCATAAATAAATGATGGATGATAGATTGATTATTGGTTGATAACGGTCAAAATGGATTAATGATGGGCTGGTTAGGTGGAAAATGTAAACAACAACAACAACAACATCAACAAAAAACCTCTATGTCTCTGTTTTACAAGAGATGATTATTAAAATGCCTCCAAGACTATTTATACACGGATAACATAAAAAAATGAAAATGTAGGCTTATGTAGGGGTACAAATACATCACCATCACCACCACCACCACCGACACCACCGCTACAAATATAGGATTTTTCTTCTCTATAAAATATTTAATAAGAAAATTGTCGCTCCAAATATGTTCGATCCAAATCACACGCTTAGAATAATCGAATCGGACGACTAAGACATATGGAAAAAATATTGCGGTCGATTTGATATATAATGGGGTTGGCATGATGTATAATGGGGGGATGTGTGTGTGGTGGCGTTGTCAATATTAATAATTTAATAAATCGTCGTTATATTCATTGATTATCATTTGTACATGTTCACATAAGTGGTAATAATCTAATGGTGGCTAAATAAAACCAAACCCAAAACGAAATATTTTCAATTAAATAATATCAAGAACGGATGAGTAAATTAATAAACGAAGTAAAGCAAAGTAGAAGCGATACAATAAGGGTGTAACAATCAGGTTAGGTTAGGTAAATAAATTTACAGAAGCAACAAAAGTACAGAAGTAACTAATTTAATAGAAATATCAGAAGCAATACAATCAACAAAACTATTAGAAGCAAGAGAATAAACAGGAGTAACAAAAAGAACAGAAGCAACATTACTTCAGAAGTAACAGAAGTAACAGAATCAACAGATGCAACAAAGCACTAGAACTATCAGAAGTAACAGAAACAACAGAACTATCAGAAGCAAAAGAATCAACAGCATCGACAGAAGTAACAGAAGCAACAGAACTATCAGATTCAACTGAATAAGCAGATGCAACAAAACTTCAGAAGTAACAAAAGGAATAAAAGCAACAGTAGAAGCAGAATCAACTAAATTATTAGAAACAACAGAATCAACAGAAGTAACAAAACCAACGGAAATATCAGAAACAGCAAAAGCAACAAAAGCAATAAAAGGATCAGAACAATCAGAAACAACGAAGCAACAGAACATCAGAAGTAACAAAAGCAATAGAAGAAACAGAAGTAACACAATCATCTTATTCAACGAAGCAACAGAACTTCAGAAGTAAAAGAAGCAACAGAACTATCAGAAGTAACAGAATCACCAGCACAAACACAATGATTACACAAAAAAAAAAAACAAATTTTGCTACATTAAAGAAAATCACCATTTAATTCTTCCATTAAAATTTTGAGAAAAATTAATCACAAAACGTTTTGTCGTGAACAAAAAATCAAAAAAAAAAAAAAAAAAAAATTAAGAAAAAAATCTTTAAAGTCTTCAAAGTGATTTCTATGAATGAGTCACCCAATCGTCTTATTTAAAAATTCAATAGAATCAGGGTGTAAAAAATTGTTTATGAAAAATTATCATTAAAGTACATAAATCAGCTTAAAACTTGGTAAACATGATGTGGGGATAAAATGGATGGAACCTTGAAATTTACCTGTGGGTTGTTGTGTTCGTTGTTCGTTGTAACAAAATTGTCGCGTGAATTTTTCTATTCTATTCTGTTCTTTGTGTCTTTCTTACATGAACAATTAAAGTGAGAGTTTGACAACAACAAAAAAAAACACAAAAGGATTAATAAAAATTTACGTACCTTTAACCAGGCGTCTCCGCTTGATTCACTCCTTTAATTAATGTTTGACCCTCTTTAGCGCAGTGATTGTTAATTCTTAATTTTGTTGATAACTCCTGTCTCATATATCGTAACACTTTTTTTTTGAGATGCTTCAACACCAAATTGATGGCAGAAACAAAATCTAAATAAAATGAAAAAAAAAAAAAATGATTTAATTGTCTTTTGGTGTATTATTCAGGTGGACGAATGCTTCTAATCAGAAGTGTTCACGTTGGCGTTTGTTATTTAATCTTTAAATGTTGCCTCAGTGTAAGAAAATATTTTCTCTACCAAACAAAAAAAAAACAAAAAAAAAAATATAAAAAAAAAATTCGTAATTACAGATGAATGGTGAATTAATGTAAAAAGAAATGTTGATGGGTCATGTTCAGGTGGTGCTCAAACGATCTAAATCCATAAAGGTCATCAGGTTGTTATGTTTTCTTCATTTCAACAACATTTCTAAGACACGTGTAATAAATATACCAAAACAAACATATTTATGTTTTCACAGAAAAAAGGTAAAAAAATAAAAGTATCGGAATCTTCATATTTCACATCTTATTCACTTTATCGGGTTATTCGATAGACAGTTTGACAGATCTATTTTCAATGATGATGCAAAGAAACAGAAAATACAATGTTGAAAACCTATTTATTAGTTTTATTAACGATTTATAGGAAACTAGGTATTTTGGAAAATACTTTAAGTTGATTGGTTATTCCTTAACCAATCAGCAAACGCATAAAGAAATGACAAAAAAACATTCGACTATCGAACCATCATTATCGAACCATAGCGTATAATTCGGTTTTATACGCTGAAACAAAAAGTAAAAGTAAATTTAGAATTCTTCATAGCGATAAATGTGGGCCATGGGGGATGCGAAATAAATGGACAACAACCAGACACCGATTAATTTATTACACAGAATAAAAAACTTCTGTTCGATGATCTATTTTCACATTTCGTTCATTCGTTTTTTTTCTGTTTCTGTGTCATCAATTTTCTTCTCGAAAATTATTTTCGCTAATAACGAAAGTTTTTTATTTTACTTTCTCTATTTTTGACGAATTCACAAAATTTCCAGTTTAATTAATTTTTCAAACTGAATCTTCAAGTTTATTTCGGGTATTAACACACAACAATAATATAGCATGAAAAAACAAAAAACAAAAAAAAAAAGGAAAGAAGGAAAAAAAAACTCATATATCGTATTTCGCATGTATATAAATAATGGGGGTGTTGTATGGGCAAAAAGAAAATAAAATTATGGTGTAGGATTTGCTAAAGATAAAACACAATGATGGCCATCAGGAATAATAAATTTATTAATTCCATTTGGTAAACATTTCCAAAACATCACACAATTCTCGCTTAAAATAGAATTGAAAAAAAAAAAATTAAAAAACAATAATTATTTGTTTTTTGTCTTTACAGAAATGTTCACCTGAAATAAGTTTGAGGACAACAAAAACGGATTTTGGGGAGAATTTTCAATAATTTATCCCGATAATTTTGTGTTTTTGAATTTTTTATTTTGTATTCAGATGATTAAAGAATTTGAGACGATGTAACTTCGAAGTTTTAAACTAAAATCCACAAGTTTCGGTACTAGTCTAGTTTTCTGATGAACTTTACTGAAAAACTACTAACCCATGACACAGCAAACATTTACAAAAATTGATTTTTTGCCCGGTTTATCTATGGAGACCGAATTTTCTTTAATTAAAATTTCTTTTCAAACTTTTTCCCTTATATTGTATTGACGAAGTCTCAGAAAGTCCGCAAAAACACTTATTTTACCAGGGTTTTAAACGTAAAAATTCCACACTAACACACTATTCACTACAAAATTCTATTAAAAACAAAAGAATTACAGGTGCTAACAAGGTGATTAATTAGAAAAAAAGAAAATAATTTTTAATGAAGAACCGCTAAGCAATTACCACCTCACCCTACCCCCAAAAAAAACATCAAAAATTCATTCATTCATTTAAGTAATTTATCGCAAACATTTTATAAACAAATTTATCGTTTTATCTATTTACTGTACTTTGTTTATCACGCGGTGTCTATTTTAAAAATAAAAATATATTACTTGTTGGTTTTAATTCAATTTAAACAAGCCAGCAGGTAAACCTTAATTACAATTCTTAAGAATTTTGCGATTATAAATATATGAGAAGAGAGAAAAAAAAAACATCGTGCAAGACGGTGGTTAACGCCAGTGAAAAGCACTTATAAAGGCCATAAGCAGGCTCTGTCTAATCGTGGTTTTTTATTTTTTATTTATTTTTTTTTTTTTTAAAGGTACGCAAAATTCATAAAACAACCGTTAAAACCACTTATAAATGAATTAATAAATGAAAAAAACAAAAAATCCTATCGACCAGCAGGATATTAAGTGATTAATTTCAGACCACCTACAACCACCAACATTTTAACCCACCGACATCCCCAATACTCTCATTTCTATCACATAAAGTGGTGACGTAGAAGAAAATCATCAAATTTTCAGTATTTATAAAGGAGTTATTCAGGTGTTCAGATGAATTAAATAATAAATTTTTGGTGACCCTGTTGGTCTTCCCATTATATCACCGAGTGCATTTTTCACGTCTTTTCTATCTTGATTGAGAATTTTTTTTATATAAAGTACGACATGTACAAGCTATGTAAATAAATAATAAATCGAACGTGTTCTGTGTGTTCGTTTTCAGGTGATGAAACCAAAAAGTGTTAAAAAGTCAATGGGGATTGGTAGACAATGGGAAAGAGGGTGGTTGGTTGGTTAAAGGATTATTTTTTTTTATTTCTTGTCTTGTCTTATAAAACAACCACCTTAGAAGAAATGCTTTAATTACACAAACACAATGTTATATTGGGCAAACAAACAAACAAAAAAAATGTTTTTTTTTATTATTAAAGCACAGTTTGGATAGATGAATATAAAATATCACATGCTCACCACCTAAAAAAGCACAACAACTTTAACATACATTGAAAGTAGAAGTAGAAGCAAATGCTAAGAAGAAGAAGAAGAAAAAGAGCACACGAAGGGGGTGAATTATTTATTAAAAAAGAAAGAAAAAAAAACAGCAGCAGCAGCAACAACAACAACGGCAAGAAGGTTATAAAGTTTTTTTTTTTGCATTAATTTCTTTTTTCTTATGTTTTTGTTGTTGATGTTGTTTGTTGTTATTGTTGTTGTTTTTGTTTTTGTTGTTGTTTGTGCTTTGAACCGGAACATCAACATAAAAAGAACAAAAAAATAAAAACATAGGAAGCATAGAAGAAAGAAGAAAAAAAAAAAGAAACGAAACGAACACCGACAATAACAAAAGTGTAAGCAAAATAAAAATGTTGAAATGAGCACATGTATTATGAAGAATTCACCCTTACACATTCTCACATATGGGGTGGTTTTGTTATACAGTTATACAAAAATAGAAATATACATTCAATGGTACTCAAACCAAACTTCAAATATGACCACCCAAACACACATAAACCCCACATTAACAACACAAAAATATATTTTCTTCTGAGACAAATAAGTGGAAAAACAGTGAAAATAACAACGAAACTACGCATAACATAGGACGACGACAACGATGATTATAATCAAAACGTAGCTAAAGCGTACAGAAAAAGAAAAAGGCAGAGAAAATAAGAATTGGACGGTGTTGCTATGCGATACAAAATTTAATGGTACTGTTACTGTTACCACACTACCACTACATTCTCGGTGGTAGTTTATCTAATAATTTTTACATTTTTTCTACTGAAAGGAAAAAGCATAAATAAATGCATGCACGTGTGCATAGGTCGCTTGGTATCCTTGATACATAAAAAAAAAAAAAAAAAGCGAAAAAAAACATCCCTTAAAGTAAGAATTTTTCGTCTTCTTCTTCGTCTTTTTCTGATTATTACGCTCTGCTAGAGAATTATTTTGTTGCTTATTTAACTGGCCGCTATTATAACATGGAATAATTGTAATGTTGTCGCCGCCAGCCATCACCATCACCATCACAACAACCACCACCACCACTTTCAGGTTGTTTAGTAGCTGTGTGTTTTGGTTGTGAATTATTTAGTGGGTGGTGGTGTTTTGGTTTGGTGTTAAAACAACGCATAGTGGTTTGTGTTGATTATTAACGCAATCACTACTGCAGTTTATGATAGATTTATTCAATAATTTTGTTTGGGTGTTTAAGGGTTGATAAGTGTTTAATGGTGGCAATCGTTTTTTTCTTAACATAATTTAAGCACAAATCATCGACGTCACCTTAACTTGCAGGTCGGTAATTCACTACAAAAATCGTGTGTAAATGTGGTAAAAAACGTCAGATCTACTTGAATCGCATTACCGGTTAACAGGTACCGGTACCGGTAATTAAATTACAAGAAAAAAAATCCTATGGTCAACTCATT
The DNA here is from genome assembly GCA_961205885.1 of Ptychoptera albimana. Taxonomy (NCBI): domain Eukaryota; kingdom Metazoa; phylum Arthropoda; class Insecta; order Diptera; family Ptychopteridae; genus Ptychoptera; species Ptychoptera albimana. Next base: position 359,207 of record OY540807.1, on the reverse strand, counting down.
GACCTAGTGTGGTCCAAGTAAACCAAACCAATTCCTCTAATAACCGATATGTGGTCAACAACACAATACAACGGAATTAAAGGAATAATAAGTAATAAGGGATGATGGTCTATGGTAATATTAGGGTCTATTCATAACAGTGAATAATAAAGAGTCAATAATAAAGAATAATAAAAAATATAATAAAAAAATCTCCATTTCGGTTTAAAATGGTTAAAAAGGCAAATTTTGCGGATTATTAAAGGAAAAAAAAAAGAAATTTTTTTTTCCCCTAATTATCCAATCAAATCAAATCAATAAAGAGAGATGGGAGGTGGGTGTGTTACAACACCCACCCTTTAAAAATTAAGATACTGAACCCTTTAAAAAAATTATTAAATATCTTTAGCAAAAAAAAACGTTGGAATTTCTATTAAATCTCATCACACTCGTTGCCGTTTAAATAAACAGAAGCAGCAACAGCGGCCCAAACCGAAAAAAAGGGGCAAAAATACTTTTCAATAATGTTGTCTTGTCTTGTGTTGTGTGTGTGTGTGTTGTTTTGGAAAAATATAAAAAAAAAAAAAAAACCAGAAATATGTCAATAAAGTAGAGAATACGTCTGGAAGCTATATGAATAGGAAAACCGAGAATAATTTATCGATCACCAATTTATTTTTTAAACCAAAAAATTAATACTTTGATGCTAACAACCTAACAACGATCAAAAATTCCATAAGATTCTATATAGAAATTCTATATTTTCAATACTCTACCACTCCCATCACATCTTCATTACCCCAATCTATTTAACATTCCATAGAAGACAGAAAAAAAAAAATTCCCAACAAAATTTTTTCGCTGCTAATTTTCAATTTTTTTTTTTTACTCTAAAACTATTTCCGTGTTAGTAGCACAAGGATTATTGCTACAGGATGGTTTTGGTTTTTTTTTTATTAACTGTAATGAAGGAAACTAGGATTGGTGGTTTAATCAATCAATTTTGTGATTTTTACGCAGAATAAATGTTCCAGAGAAGTGTTTAAGGATTTTTAATGGCTTTTCGGTGATAATTTAAAGAAAAATTTGAAACAATCCAGTCTATCGATTACGATTTTACTAGGCGATCATAATAATTTTGTCTAGTGACCTACTGTCCACCGTTGATATTAGTTTAGCCTAAAGACCCTTAGAAAAAATCAGGAAAATAATCCTGAATTCAACATTTCGATTTCATTTGAATATTTAAATTAGCTTTAAATTCTAATGTCAGTGGAGGAAAATAATTAATTTTGTTTTATATTTTGTTGTTTGGTCATAGGTAGTGGGGTTTTTTTTTTATAAAACCACCCCCCTGACAACCAACGCTGACTGAATTCAGTGTTATGGGTGAAATGTTGGTGGCGGCTGTTTGTGTACACAATTTGGCTGCAGTTGGTTTTGTTTGAATTTTTTTAATTAAATACACAAAGAACAGTGTGGAGGATGAGATTTGTTTAATGCGTGATACATACACACATACACACACACAAAGTCAAACACATAATTTTCCAATTATTTTTACCAATATTCAAATCACAATCACCGAATTCTAAGATTTTTAATTATTTTTTCCAATGAGCTTTCGGTTTTTCAGACTTCTGCTCGTTTTTATTAAATATAGAAATTCAATCAGAAATTCAATTATTGAAATGAAATTGTGCAAATTATGCTAATGACGAACGATAAATGTCAAACCGATTTAGAAATCAATTAAAAATAATGAAGCAAGCCCGGGTAGGCTGTGTGAGATTGGAGCCACACGAGTGTGGCCCATTTAAATAATTTCGAATCAGTGTATGTCTGTGTAATTCAAGTTGGGGGCAAGAAGCTATCGCATTTTTAACAAGAACTTAGACTAATCTACCCTACCATGGCTATTTAATGAATTTCTACGTTTCGGGGTTTGAATGTTAAATTTTAAATCGAAAACGTGGCATTTAGTGGGTACTTCAGAGTCCGAATTTTATTAGTTTCGTTACTGATTAGCTGTGAGTGACCACTCCAACTATTTTGCACGTATATTAGCAACACAACACCTAATACCATTCGTTGTACAGCAAATTAATTTTCAACTGCAAATTGATACAATTTAACAAAAACGACTTAAAGCTGCCGTGACCACCTTTGTAGAATCTGCGTAGGATTCTGCGTTTTCACACCACAATCACTAGTCGAACTGTAATCAAAAATTCATCCGTTCAATCGTCCTACATGACACCGTCATCAAATGACAATTAAATAATTTTTCACATCGTTAACACAAGTATTACGCAGTTGATTTCCCAATAACTAATTAAACGGAATTATAGAATTCAGAAAATAGAATTCACCTGTGTTGCTTACCACGAATTTCAACAAAATGTCAATGGAAAATCACATAGGACAAATTAAGACAACCATAACAGGTTATATTGGTCTAACTGTTACATGGTTGATTAATTTATCGAAAACAAAATCAAAAAAAAAATTGAAAAGAACAAAAGCAAATACACGCGCTCATAAACTGATCACCCCATCACCAACTGTACTCATTCACAAATATACTCATTAATTTTTCCAAGTAAATTAAACAAACCGAGAAACTGTATGTCACCGAGGAGATTTGTAACAAGCAAACAAACAAACAAACAAAATAAAACAAACAGCGATGACTAAAAATAACATGAGAAAAGTAAGGCAGATGAGGAATAGAATAGAAAAACGCAGGAAATGAATGAAGTAAAATTGGAAGAAACTGGTAAAACAAAGTGGAAATAAAATAAAAAAAAAAACGTCAAGGACGAGTGAAGAAAAAAAGTAAAAACATAAAAAAAAAAATTTTCCTATTCAATTCGTTTTGTTTGTAGCAAAAAGAAAAAAAAAAAACATTTTAATGTGAACGGGTTGGGCGGGTCGGTGGTTTTTACGTGAATGTTGAATGACTACTGATGCTGCTGCTGCTGTTTTTACTTCGGTACGAGTGTACCGAGTGTAGGAAGGATTACTTTGCGTCTTCAATGTTTGCAGTTTTTTTTTTTTTTTTGTTTTATAAAAGATTTTCCTCTGTCTAATGTTTCTTTGTTTGATTTTTACCTGTTCTTACCTCTAGGAAATCATAACAGGAAATCAGTGAATTTTGTATTATTTTCCTTTTCCATTGGCAAACATAAATGTTTAAATAGATTTTATGGGATCAAATTCTGTGTGTGTATGTGGGTGCTGGGTGGGTGGATTTGGAAGTTTTTGTTAAAATTCGTACTTTCAACGCACTTTATGTAAACTTTTTGTTTTTTGTTTATTTTTTTTTTTGTTAAGGACCCAACTGTATTCACTAATACACAAATGAGAGGTAATAACGTAACTTAAGTGCAGAAAAAAAAACAAAAAATTTTTAAAAATTGAAAATAATTTTTGGGTGGCATCCGTTAATGATATCGGTGGAAAAAAATGCTTTTTACAATCATACCACTCTTTATAATATAATTCTAAAGATTATTGAATGCAGAATATTTTCATGGGGTTTTTACGTTATTACTGGGTTATTACTGGCGCCTGGACATTTGTTTTAATTTTTATTGATTACAGTTTGATATGGGAGATTGAATTTCGCATCGCACGGTTATAAATAAAATAAATTTTTTGGTTTTTTTAATTAGTTCTGTGTTAAAAAAATAAATAATTGAATGATGGTATTAAAGTTGGGAGAGTGAAGAGTGGAGATTAACAATAAAAAGTGTCAAAAACATAACAAGGGTCTGTCGTATCACCATCACTATCACCATCACTATCATCATCACCACCTTCTTCACCACAATCATCACCATCCCATCACCATCGCATCACCATCACCATCCCTCATCACCATCATACAACAAGTATTGATTAAAAATTTCTAAAACCTGGCTATAAGCAGTTAAAATAAATTTTTGATTTAAATTTGATGGACATTTGGTTGTCGCATAATTTAATTTTTAATTTTTTTTTTGTACACCGAATTAAAATTAACCAGGTAAACAACTTATGGTTAATACATCACCTGATTTGTATCACCCGTTTGTATTACAAACCAAAGTTATTTTTATTTATTCGCGTGCAAATAACAGCGAAATTCAAGTGGAAAGTCAAATTTTTTCACAAAACAGCGTAAAATATGATTAAAGCTGAGTGTTGAATTTTATTCACCCTTAATATTATATTGAAGGTATTCTTAGAGCTTTTAACGGATTCAGAACAAAAATATTCGTTGAATTAATTATCAATAAAAATCATAAAAACGAAGAAAAAAAAATGAATCAGAGTTTTGAAACTGTTTTGGCCGTGGTGTGTGTGTGTGCTAAATAAGCAAAATTTTTAAAGATCAAATTTCTTCAGTACGTCCGCTAATTAATGTTTTTTTTCCAACGAACAAAAAAGGGTCAAAATAGGGTCCATTTACCACCCATTAATTTGTAATAACGAGATTATTAAATCTGTAAAAGATCAAAAATCGTCGTTCTACAATCAATTTTCTCCGAAAAAACATCGCATGTAAAAAAAAAAAAGAAAAAGAAGGCGAAGAAGAAAAATTCCTCTACTACCCTTACGTTCCCATTTCAGATAGACAGAAACAAAAAAATTTTTGTTCTGTTGCTTAAAACATCAAAACAGCACATAGAAGACGTTTAATACCAGATGTCACAAAGCAAACAACAACAACAACATCGTGAATATGTAGCGATTTCACCATACAAAATAACCACCCCCAAAAACACCAACGAACGAACCATCACCACCAGAAAAAAATCATAAAGCAATTGAAAACACAATATTGCGTTGATTAACACACTTGGCAATATGGTAACGACAATTACATTCACAGTATAAACAACCAAACAGCGTAACACCAAGTCAAATATAATACCAAACCACCCCAACAAAAAAAAAAACAACGATGAAAAATAATTACCATGAATAACACCACTCTTGAACACCTTTGATATGGAAAAAAATAAAAAAAAAAACAAAAAAAACGAAATCGTTAGATTCATAAAACAGCACATGTGGTGAATTCAAGTTATTCACGAATCAAGGCCACATTTATTCCTTAAATCCCATTCCCATTCTTAAGTGAAATTTCTATGCTTTCTCCTATCCTTTTTCACTTCGTTTTTATAAAAAAAAAAATCAAACAGAATCTCTATCGGTGTTTCACACATAATTAATTGTGGTGATGGTGGTGGTGGTGGTGATGGTGATGATGATGATGGTGAAGGTGATGGTGATGGTAGGTTATTGGAACCCCAACTCATCTAATATGGATCAAGATGACAAAATCAAAGGAAAATATATATTTTTTATTTTCTTTTTTATTTAATCTAGGATTTAAACAAGGATTTTGTTTCTAACTTTGGCTCAATTTTACACCTATTATACGGCCTACAAACAGATTATACAAAATTTAGACAAGGTCATAAAACGTTAAAAATCCTTAAAATCTTTAAAATCACAAAATTTCAATCTAATATGGGGCAAGCAAAGCGAGAATTTTTTTTTTTTTTCGTTTCTTATTGAAATATTTATTGAAAATTTTTGGTATTTCGTATATGGTATTTCGCCCTGAAGTCTTAATAATTTCTTTTAACCGAAAAACAGAAGAAAAAAATCCTTTCACATATTTATATCAAACTGCTGCTGCTGCTGCTCCTGCTCCTGCTGCTGCTATGTGGATAAAAAAAATTTTAATAAAAAAAAAATAGAAAAAATTTTTTGTTTATCCCATACACAAAAAAAAAAAAAAAAATTCATATAACCGGGGGGGAATTTGATTACCAAAACAAAAATATTCCATAGTCGATTTTATGATAGAATAACAAAAATTATGACCAGGAAATTTCCAGTACAGAAATTTGTGTGCAGGAAAAACAGGAGAACGAAAACAGGAGAACGAAATCAAAAGAAACGAATAAAGAGAAACAATAAAGGTAGAGACAAGAATTTAACCGGGGGTATAGGTGATTATAGAATAATTAAGGTAATAAGGAACCATAAAAAGGGTTAATGACAATTTTATAATCATTGGTAATTAAATTTGATTGGCTTTAAAGAAACAGCAAAAAAAAAAAATTCTACCGGACTTAAATCGGATTCCGTTTTAATTAAATAATTTTTTAAAAAATAGCAGTAGCGTAGTTACCCGTAATTAACCATATTTAACCCTTTTAGGTAACAAAAATCGATCATAATTAATGCTTCGGTGTAATACTGGTAGTAACGCCACTGCTTTTCTAATTATAAATAAAAAAGAATTTAAATCCACCCTTAAGTCCAATTTATTATTTTATTTATTGTCACCACTGTAAAACCCCATTTACTTTCTTACAGTTTTAAGTAGTTTTATTTTGTTGGGTAATAACCCCAAGCTAATATGAAAACCTAAAGCAAATAAGTAGGTAAAAAGTTAATGCGAACAATTGGCAATAATAATTAAAAAAAAAAAACGAATAAGAAGAAACTTAGTCTCAATTTGTAATTAAGAGTGAAGGGACCCCGTACTTAACATTTGATACAAATACAGGTAAGACACAGGTAATAAAGACAAGAGATTGGGGATGACTATTGGGTTTTCCCACCTAATTTTCTTTATAATCCTTATGGAATTAAAGAAACAAAAAAAAACAAATGTTTTTTCTTTCATATTTCCATATAAAAATGAATAATTTTCTTATCGAAAATTTAAATAAATTTTTTTTTTTTTCGTAATCAATAGATGAATGAAATGTTTGCCTGAAGACAAATAAACGATGATGTGACTTTTGAATAGTTTACATCAGATTATTAAGCGTAAGTGTACGCGAAGAATACGGAAAAATACACATCAAAGTGGGGTTTTATTCAATCTTGAATTAAATGGGGAAAGAAATACTGAAATTCGGTGTTACATTGGTAGTTTCCATCTAGACTATTTTGGAAAACCCATCAGCATCGTTTAACAAAAAATGCTAACGAACGCGTTTATTTACTACAAAGCGACCACATAAGACGTAAAGATTTACATAAGAAATGTCATAAAAACACATCATGCGAGCAAATTCATCGAGCCTCTACCATAAATCAAACGTTTAACGTTACGTTTCGATTTTTTTGTTCGTTATTTGTGTCATCGAATGTATAGGACACACGCAATTCAGTAACAAGAGGAAAAAAACAACAATAAAAAAAAAAAACAAAAACTTATAGAGCTCGCGGTTATTTAAGCACGCGATCAATTTTTCTTTTTCTTTTGTATAAAAATCAAATCAGCTTCACGTTGAGAAGAGAAAAACAGGTTACAGGTAAATTTCAGTGTCCTAGAAAAACAAAAAGAACAATAAAGAGAAAATCAGGTTGATCTACCTACGGATTGTTTGAATCTGGCCTCACAACGCCTCATTATAAAATAAAGAAAATGTCTTTCGTTTTTTTTTTCAGAATTTTTATTGACGCTAATCACTACAAAACATTTTATTATTGAATCCTATAGGAAAACTGTGCCTACAAAACAAACAAAAAACTGTGCGTTAAAAAAACAGAAGAAGAACAAAATTTTCGTGTGTTGGGTGGGTGTAAGACGTTACACTACTCTCCCAAGTATATTAATCACCCATCTACTGTTGCAACCATAATCCACGTAATGCATATTTATCACCTAAATTTTGTAAATAATATAATTCGATTTGTAATTTTTGAAATTGATCGAGAAGATTGTAGTAAACCTTGGAAAAGAAAAACGAAATTTTTTTTTAGTAAAAATTAAAAAAAAAATTTCTCACACATTTTCTAATCCATTTTTATTTTACCTTTGATTCACAATCAAGACGCCACTGTAAACGATCCAAATTACTTTTTAAATCAATTTGCATACGTTCAAAACGTTTCACTTCTTTTGTTAGTTCACCCTTTGTGTATAAAAGTCGCAAGAAAAACAAGAAAAAGAATTTTTTTAATTAACCAATCGACACCACAGTGGTTGGATGTGTTTTTAGGTTGGTTATACAACCAATACACAGTTTTAATTTACCTTTGTTATGCAATTATAATCAATAATCAAATCTTTCATATTTAAGTTACACTCTGTTTCGGTTGTTTTGTAATATTATCAATTCATTATAATAAAATCGCATTCAAAAGCCATAAAAACGAAAACAAAGAAAAAAATTTCTCCAATTAAATTACGCAAATACGCGACAAACAATCATCACTCACCTTTACCACAAATTTGTAAATTTTTTAACGATTGTGATAAATTTGCTAATTTATCTTTAGCATCATTTACCTGTGTGATAAAAGACAAAAAAAAAGAGGAAGAATGAAAAACACACTAATTATAAAACCGTTAAAAAGTTGAAATTTTTTTTTTTTTTTATCGCCTTTTTAATTAACCCACACCTGATTCAGTAAAGTTTCATTAACACAATTCTGTTTGATTATCAATGTGTCATACTTTGATTCTGGCTTAACAATACTCTCATCCATTGTCGTTGTAAATAAATCAATTTGACGATTCAAATCGCTGTACTTTGACTGTGATGAATTTCTAAAACGTGGAAAAAACGAAAAAAAAATTTATTCTCGCGAATTTCTTTTTTATTTCTTATTTTTTTAATCACCTATTTCGGGACTCATCATCTAATTCTAGTTTTAGTAAATCAATTTCATCGTAGCTACTATGCTGCTGTTGTTGATGCTGATGATGATGATGGTGATGTCCCTGCTGCTGTCCCTGCTGCTGCAACATTTGTTGTTGTTGCTGATGATTATTTTGATTATTCTGATTATTATTACTGTCCGATGTCATCTTTGACCCACGTTAATTACGTAATAATAATGGAAAAACCCCAATAAAATTCTTTCTCAACCGCGAATACAAATTTAATTTAACCCACTTATAACAGCAAAAAAAAAAAAATAAAATCACCTTTACGCTTGAAACAAACAAACTTAAATGAGGTGAAATCGAAAAAAAAAGAAAAAAAATTCAACGAAAGGCAAAGCAAAGAACAAAAATCCGAACAAATAGACGGAAAAAAAATTCCTCCACCACCTACAACGTGCGGTGGTTTTTGTTTATAAAAAAATTGATTTTCAATCGTTATGGTGACCAAAATTCAAGTCACCAAATGCTTACAGAACCAAACCAAACAGAATTGTCTCGAACCGCGAGCAAAAAAAAAAATTTTAATCACGACAAGGACTCCCTTCCCATCGTAAACCAATCACGCGACTATAAAATTAGAAAAATCCAATCATGCGACCAATTACAAACTAGAAAAAAAAAATCAAAACGGGTGACAGTTAAAAGAAAAGGAACACAAAAAATAAGAACACAGGGTGATAATACATTTACAATTTTTATTTTAATATTACAAGCAAATTTAATATTTTTTTTTTTTTTTATTTTTTAATCAGTACTCTGTTGATTATTTTTGACCAATTTTACAATAATATTATTCGGATGAAAATGTTTTTTATTCATTTTATTACTTAATGCTGTTTGTGGTACCGTTGTACCGGATTGTTTATCTACAGACGTTCCAGAATCATCAACGTTTGTATTATCTAATCCAGCGGACCAGGTACCTAGTGGCACATTTGAATACGATGATGGATCCATTGGATCAATTTTCTCCGATAATAATAAATTTTTTTTCAAAAATTTTTTATCCCCCTTATGATACGGATGAACTTTTTTATTGTTTTGATTTTCTGCTTTTAATGTTTGACGTTTGTATTTGTTGTTTGCATCCTTTGTGTGCTGCTGCTTTAATTGTTGATACTGTTGATGTTGCTGTTGTAATTGATGTTGATGCTGATTTATTGTTAACAATGGAATATTCTCGGCAGTCTGATGTTGTTTATTTGACAGAGACTGTATATCATAGTCATCGGTTATATTATTACAATTCAATAGTAATAAATCATCGATTTCCTTCCTTAATAATCCTGCTGATTTGGTTATTATCGCCTTTGGATGTTGCGGTGGTAACCATGATACCACATCGTCATTGGCATTAAAATAATAATAAACACCAAATGCATAATCGTACATTTGTTGCCAATCCCTTGTCAGTGGATACATTTTAATCAAACGTTCATAGCGTCGCTTTATATTTGGTTTTGGCTCTTTTTGTCCCTCGGTCCACCGTGTAATACAATACGTTGTACACTTATGATAAATATTATATTTATTTTTACACGATTTATAACCATTTGAAGAGTCAATAATGCGCTTCTTTAAACGATCCGACCATGAATTTAACTCATCCCGTTTCTTACGCGGATAATATTCAAAATTTTGTAAATCATTATTATCATCGTAGTCCTCTGCGATTATTTCCTCGTGTATCTCTAAATGATTACCTTTTTTTATATTATTAACACCACCACTTTCAATTATACCACGATTTTTTAACTTTTTTTGTAATGCTAATGGCAAAGGCATTTTTATTTTTTTTCTCTACGTATTCACTTGTGTCTAACTAAATTTTTAATGACAACAAAACGATAGCCCGCTACGGTCCACTACAATAGAAACGTCAAAACGAATTAATGGCCGACCATATGGTGATTAGCCTGACATTTTACCTGCTACGTTATATATTACATTATTTTTTTATTTTTATTACTTTGTTTTACCCGTAATAAAAGGATTAAAACACGTTAAAAATTCTGTTTTTATAATTAATAAATTACGGAAAATAATTAAAAAAACAAACTCTGTACAATGCCATCTAGTGATTTTACTACTAAAGTAAAATGAAAATCCCGAAAATAAATCAGACATCTGTTGAATTATTGATAAACTAATAATTAGTGGATATCGCTAATTGAAAATAAAACTGAGTGAATTTCGTGTTCCTATATGAAAACATGTGAATTTTCTATAAAAACATAATATACAAATCTTGAGATAAAGCAAAATGATTGATGATGGCAGTCGTACAGGTGAAAACTTTGATAAGCCAATAATGGTGAATCGTAGTACAGGACTCGTTAAAATATCGTCACCTAGTAACCAACATCAATGTTCATCGTACCTTTTGTTGATAGAAACAAGGAGGGCAAAATAATAAAGAAAACTCCTACACAATACAATCTCATCCCTTATTTTTGTTTGTTTTTTTTTTTTTGCTGTTCTTCCCTTATTCACGATTGATTCGTTCTTGTTTTCTGCCTTATAGGCATTTTTAATAATAAATAAATAGGCAAATTTCATGATAATTTCTATTTTTTTTCTACCTTTGTGTTTGTTCTCCGTAAATTTTCACTTCAGTAAATCGAAAAAATATGGAAAATAATCATCGATTGTTATATTTATTGTAAGCCAATTAAATTTTGATAAACAGAAGTTAAAATAAATAACAGCAAAAAATAGAAAATAGAAAATAGAAAAACAGAAAAAAAAAAAAAAACAGAAAAACATAAACAGAAAAATTGTAAAATATGAAAATAGAAAGTAAAGAAATGCGGCACGTGTCATTCTCTTTCATTTTCGATGAAAAATCCAAAAAAAAAAAATTGAAGCCACAAGCTCACACAATTTTTTTTTTTTTTTGTTTTTCATTAAGTCGGATAGGTGGTGTAACGATGTTATTCAAAAAAAAAAAAAAAAATCAAATTTCAGGTACATTAATGACTACAGAGGAAATTTCCGTTGATTCCGTTTGAATCTAACGTTTTTATCCCCTATCATTCTTAAAGAGAAAACAATCGTTTCTTTGCTAATATTGTAGCAGATATTGGGGAACCTCGTTGAGGGATTCACATTATGTAAGGAACGTTCCAATGCCTTTTTCTACCATTTGTGTAGGACCTGAAACTGTTCAGTCCCAAGTGTAATCCTACTGGTAGTTGGAAGTCAATCGGTTTACGTACGTAAATCGTAAAACAAAAAGTGCAATCCTACTGATAGTTGGAAGTCAAATCGTAAAACCATCGTAACAAATGATCTGAGAAGGACAATCTCATCCCAAATACAATCCAACATCTAGTTAAAACTTTAAATTTCAAAATAAACAGAAATTTTTATCACGACTTTAACACAAACTGATGACAAAATTTCGAATAAACATCACGATGTGTCATGCGATTTTAAATAAATTTTGCCTTTCATTCACCTTTCTCTATAATTTTCATAGGTAATTAGGATATTACGACGCGAAAAAATGTGTTTTCTTTGTTTTAACAAAAAAATTCAAATTTGCCAAACAAACAGAAACAACGAGAATGAAATTTAAATTTTTTTATTTTTCATCATTGCTCATTGACTTCTTTACTGGTTGTTTGTTTTTGTAATTCGGAATGAGATCATCGCTTCACACGGCCACTTTTTTTTTTTAATGGTAAACATCTGTTCAATACTGGTCACTATGTGTGGAGAGTTTTTATTGACAATCGTTTACGTTTAAAATCGTTGGTCATTTTCACGATTTATTACTTTTCGGACCAACGTATACATCATAATGCTGAATAATCTGTATTTCGTCATATAATTAAATAAACTGACCGTCCCACAATCATGGTCCCACAAAACCGCGACGCATCACATTTGGTTTTTTATTCTCTAAACAAAAAAAAAAAAAAAAGAAAAAAAAGATTTTCTTTACGACTTTGTTTTCATACAGAAAAAAGAAAATTATTATTTTTTTCCTCGAAAAGTTATTTTTATAACACCGATGTATCGCAACTATGTAGGCCTATGTAGGCATAAAATACATACGAGACACGCGCTCGGGAAAAAAAAAACAATTTTCATTCTTTTTCATTCTTTTTTCTATTTATAAAAACTTTTCTTTAAGAAAAATAAACGAAACGTAGAGAGCGAAAGGAAATTTAATTAAAAGAAAAAAAAAACGCAAGAAAAACAGCGAGACGACGAAACAAAGAGAAGTAAAAAGATTTTTTTTTTATTTTTTCTTTTGATTTTATAAAGAAAATTTCACTTTAATTGTGAAGACGTTGTGAATAAACAAAGGAATTTTTTTTTTTTTTTAATTTTATTTTTATTTTTTTCTTTTATAATTTTATTATTCGCGATATTTAATTTATTTTTGTTTTGTATAATAATTTGCAAGAAATACAACGAAATAAAAATGGGTGGAAAACAAAGTAGTTTTAAAGAGGATAGAATTGTTATTAGCAGTAGTAATAGAAACGGGACGTACAGTAACACCATCAGTAACACGATAAACCCAAATAACAACAACGATCAAAACGTGAATAATTGTATAAAGGAAACGAATAATCAATTGGAACAAAGTGATGAAATTGTGACAAATCAATTGAATTATCATAAAGAAACAACGATAAACGAAAAACCAGAGTTAATTGAGAATAAGGAATTAGTAACAGAAGACGTGATAGAAGAGGTAGAAGCAGAAGAAGAAGAAGAAATCTGGTATCAAACAATGGATAATTATATGGAAAGTGATTTAAATAATAATAATAATAATAATAATAATAATGGGATAAGTAATGGTGATAGAACAGAAACAATAATTGCAACATCATCATCACAATCATCACCACCACAATCATCATCACAATCAACAACAACAACATTATCTGATAATCAAAGTGATAATCTAAGTGATAATCAATTAAATTTAAAATTATTTAAATTAAATTTATTAAAAAAACGTGAAGAAAGACATTTAGCAATTGATTTATTAAAGAAAAAATTAAATAAAATGAAAAATGAATTAATAAATGAACGTAATGATAAAATATTATTAATAAATATAATTAAGGATAATAATATAGATATATGTAATAAAAAATTATTATTATTTATTGATAATATGGATAATGGGGATACTACGGATAATGTTGATAATGCGGATAATACAATAAACCATTTAGTAACAATAACGGATAACGTAACTACAATTACGGATAATATAATTACTGAAACATGTAACGTTATAACAGATAATGTAGCTACTATAATGGATAATTTAGTTATTGAAGCCACTGAAACTAATAACGTAGCTACTGTAACGGATAATGTTGTAATAGATAACGTAGCTACCATAACAGATAATTTAGTTACTGAAGCGAATAGTGTTGATACAGATAACGTAGCTACTGTAAAGGATAATATTGTAACAGATAGTGTAGCTACTATAACGGATAGTGTTAAAACAGATAACGTAGCTACTATAACGGATAGTGTTGAAAAAGATAACGTAACTATTGTACCGGATAATTCAGTTACAGCAGCAGATAATTTAAAATTAAAAAAACAAATTGCCCATCTAAATCTATCATTACAATTATCAAATGCTGAATGTTTAACATTAACAAATGAATTAGCCGTTGTACAAAAACAGGTGGACTCCTTAAAAGATGTTATTAAAATAAGTAAAGAAATGATTGATATACGTGAACAGCAAATAAATCAGGTAAAAAAAAAAACACATAATTGGTGATAATGTAGGATAATAAATAATCAAAGTTTTTTTTTTTTGTTTTTGCTCTTTTTAGTTAAAAAATAAATTAACCGAAATTGAAGCATCCCTTGGTGAACGTGAATTAAAAATAATGTCAGATAATTTACGTAAAGAATATGATCGACAATTAATAAATATACGTAATTTACGTGGTTTATATGAGGAACGGGCACGGGTATGTGCAATTGAACGAGAAAATATGATGCGACAAATTACTGAACAAAAACAACAATTGGAAAATGAATTAGAAAAGTAAAAATTTTCTTATTATATTTTGATTCAAAGAAAACGAAAACCATGGGATAACGTTTTTTTTTTATTTTTCTTTTTTTTAATTTTAGAAATAAAACTCTAACCAAACAAACCGATAATTTACAGGATGAATTAGAAACATCAAATGTTGAATTAACAAATATTAAACAAGAATTTACTGTAACAAAGTCTGAACAACAAGAATTACAAGAGGAAATGTCAATAATAAATAAGGTAAGATGGATATGTTTTAGGATAATCTAAGATAATGGTGGATAATAATTTTCTATTTTCTTTAAAGATGTTCTCACAAATGTTGATCGGATTTAATAGCGATAAAAAATGTTTAAATATTGATCGTTTAACAGAAGTTCTAGAAGAAAATCGTGAACTGATAAATGATATGACAATTAGTGAAATATCAACTGGTGGTGGTTCAACATTACCAAAATTATTATTAGATTTGGTAAAACAGGCAGAAGCGACAACAGAAATAAATAAATTAAATGAAACGATAAATGATAATGACGTGGTTGAGGATGATAATCAAGAAAATAAAACAATGGAAGCTGGTAATAATCTGGATAATTTACCATCAACAAGTAATGTAATGGAAATAAATGAAAATGTGCCAACGACAACAACTATTGAGGAGATAATCCTTAATTTACCAAAAGTATGGAGAATTCTTATTGAATTATTAGGGCATCATAAGGAAGTTAGTCAGGTTCCATTTATTGTAAGTTTTTATACATGAATCACACATAAATATCTGTTTATTGCAAAAAAAAATTTATTTTATAAAGGAAAATGGTGAGGCGGAAGACTGTTACAAGTCTGTACAGACACCAAACGGTACCGAATTAGTACTAAGCGTTAGCAAAACTTTTATCAAATTAAAAGATTTAATTTTGGAAAAGAAATCCCTACAGAAGGAAACGACACGTTTGAAAACATTAAATGGACACTTGGAACGTCGTTTAAATACCCAAGAGAAACGTCTTGGTGCTGTCAGTCTTGAATTAACAAAAACATGGCATTTAGTCAGTCGAATGCAGGTTTGTTGTTTGTTTTGTCTTAACCACTTTTATCGAGTGCATTAAATAATTGTTTTCTATTAATTAGCGTCAACATCGTCAGTTGCACACCCACGAGCAAATACTTCGCTATCAATTACAACAGAAACGTCGCCTCCTGAACGAACTCAAAGATGAATTAGAATATTGTCGTAAAAAATGGTCAATGGCCCGTGAGAAAAATAACGAAACCGAAATCCAATGGAAACATTTACAAAATGAATTTGCCCGACGTAAATTAAGTGATTTAAAATCCGGGAATAAAATCGATGATAGTAATTCAAGTACAGAAACACAAAACAGTCAAATCAGTGATGAGCAAACACTGAATATAAATAATTCCGCAGAAAGTGGATATTCCGGTGATGAACAAATAAGCGATGACTCTGATAATGATATTGCTAAAACGAATTTAATAAATATTGAGATAACAACAAATACCCAGAATATAATTGATGAATTATATTTAGAAAATGATTTACAAATACATCCGGCACCTGTATATACAGCAACAACAACAATTTTACCACAATTACAACAGGCAGCCGTTGTCATTGTTGAGAATACGGTAGAGCATATAAATGGTAATAATGGTAATAAAACGATATCGGGTATTGTTAAAAAATCAACACAAAATAAATTACTGGGTGCTCGTCCTAAACTATTAAAAGGAACAAATCCGACAACGGTAAAATTATCGACTGAGGTAAAAAAATTATCGAAAATCAGTTCAAGTCATAAAATGATGGGTGGTAAAGGAGGTAACGGTGGTAATACCAGTGGTATGGTTAAAGGTAATAAACATGAGGAAACATTAGAGGAAATGTTTTTACGTTTAAGTGGTGTTGAGACAGATGATCAAGATCCAATTGTAACAGATATAGAGGAAACAATAATTTTGGATAATATTACACTGGATGAGGAAACAGATATAGATGCTGATGATGATGATACAGATCATAGTGATGATTTAGATGTAAATCATTTAACAATGATTAAAAATAATCCAAATTTACCATCAACATCTGGTATCAAAACAATAACACCAATCACATCCACATCATTACCATCAACATCCATAACGGATAATAATCATTGTGAAACAAATTCAATTATAATTTTGCCACAAGCTAATCAAAAAAATTTACTAACATTTAATGAACAAGAATATACGGAACGTCGAGCAGCCAGATTAAAACGTTTAGAGGATGAATGTAATCAATTAATGAATAAAATGACAAAAAATTTAACACGTGGCAATGTAATTAGTGAACAAATTGATGATTTACGAGTACGTTGTGCAAATCAAAATCAAAATTTAAATCATAATCAAAATCAGGTGGTGGTAACAGTAGATGAAATAAATCCTGTGGTAATAAATGTTAATGAAAATGAACGAATAGAGATTAGTAATGAGAATATAAACGATATTGTTAATACAGAAGTAGAGGAATCTCATGATAATAATGATAATAATGAGTAATCTTTAACCATTTATTTTTATTAAATAAAAAATAAATTTCATAACTTGATAAAAATGTTAATAAATGTTGTAACGTGGTAATACCATGCCACGCATTTAAATTTTTGTAATTTTATTTCAACAATATTTATCCAACCCTACAAACTCATAAAGTCCCCCTTTAAAGTCATCCATTTCTAATGGTAATAATCCAGATGGTAAGATATTTTACGAAGTTAAATTTTCTGTAATCTTTCCTGTAAAAAAAAAAAACAACAACAAATTTTGTGCCTAAACCGGTGGTTCTTAAAAAACGTTTTATCAAATTCAAATTCCAATAGTGGGCGAGTAGTGGTGTAAATGTGTAGAGATTTGTAGGGTTTTGTAAAGATACGTAGAAATGTAAAGATGTGTAGAGATGTGTATATCTGCTTCAGAATAATAATAAACAAAAAAAAAAGTCCCAAACTATTCATAGCATTTTGTATTGAAAACGTAGTTTAATGTGTGAACCCCATAATTAAATTATCAACAGGTAAGAACAGGTAAGGATTCTGTAAAACAACAGAAAAAAAGGCAGAAAAACTGATGGAAGTAACCGTAATGGGAAGTAATCGTAATGGAGATTAATCGCAATACGAAGTAACCCTAATAGGAAGTAACCGTAATGGGAAGTAATCGTAATGGAAAATAATTCTCATGGAGATTAAACCCCACAAAACCGGTTTAAAATATTCCCATCAAAATGAACAAAGCGCCTTTTCGATATCAATTTTTCGATTTAATGGGAAGTAACCCTAATAGGAAGTAACTCGAATGGAAAACAATCATAAGAAGAAGTAATCCTCATGGGAAAATAAAACCTCACAAAAACCTGCTAAAAGAAAAAATATTCCCATCCAAATGTACCAATGCCTTTCCGATAATTTTTTTTTACAATTTTTTAATTGAAAATAAATAAAATTTTCTATACTACTTACCAACATAGTTTTCTCCCCCAATTTTTCACCACCTTCTATTTAATTAATTAATTAATTCAATTCTAGAAACAATGGAACAAAAAACAGCACAAAACTTCACTGATAACTTCACTCTTCAAACTGCAAAACGCTGTTAACACATGTGCGGTCTTCTGTAATTAAAAGAAATTCAAATTTTAATTCATTTATTAATTAACTAAGTAATTAACGTATTTATTAATTAATTAATCTATTTATTTACTTATATTTTTAACGTTAATTTTAATTTTTGTAATGCAGAACACTGTTGAACAGAACTAACAACTGGTAACTAGTAAAAAAAAAAAAAGAAGAAAAAAAATGTTAGCCAACTGACTGTACTGAATGTAGCTAAGCAACATTTATGTCAACAAGTCAGATATTTTACCACCCCCAAAACAAAACAATTTCGCATCCCTTTAATTTATTATTGCGTTTTATAAATAAATTTCTTAGAAAATTTATTTATGGAGATAAATGTTATGATTGAATCCCGGTTTATTCTCTAAAGACAACGACGACATTGTTCGTTATTAATAAATAAAAAATAAATAAAAATTTTTTCAAAAAAACAAACAAACAAACAAAACTCTTGAAAAAGGGTAGAGATTTTTTTTTTGTTTGTTTTCTATTAATAATTTAAAATTTTGTATAAAAATCAAGTGTAAATATAAAAGTGAATTAATTAAACACAACCCTTATCTTCGGGCTAAAGTTTGATAAGGTGATTGTGAGCTAATCTGGTCAATTTATGACCGTTTTCTCACAAACAACAACGTACGTTTGACTATTCAAAACGTGGTCAAGTGGTAAATCGAAAATTTTTTATTTGACCAGTGGTCAGGTTTGATTAATTTTCAACGGTCAAATGTTGAAATTTGAACATAATGACCTACAGAATTTGCCTAAATAAAATTTTAGTGTCTGTGAATGTGTTAAAAAAAATCCATAAATATTGTAACCTACTTCCAAAAAAAAAAAAACCGGACGCCACAAAACCATTTCTATCCGAAAAACTATTCTCCTACCTCCATCTCAAAAACAGGATGACATAATCACTAATTAGACTTTGTTTTGAAAATGAGAATTAGTAGAATGGCCATGGTTATTTTGAAAAATCATCCCACAACCCCTTGAAAAGCCTTGTATCCAAAAATAAATTATTTTCCACCGGGGATAAATGTTTTTTTTTTTTGCTTTTGTTTTTGTTTTCCATTTTCTATTTTCTACTTTTACCGGTTATACAATTTTCATTTGACCTTGATTTTAAAAATAAGTGAGGTGAATTTTTTTTTAAATTTAATTGAAATATGATAACGATAGCGGGGGTGATAGGGTGCTTAATTATTTATTTATTATTTAACCCCTTTTTGTATTTAAATTTTTTGGAAAAATTCGTAAATAGAAAGAATATTGTTTTTATTTTCTTTTCGATTTTAATCTCAATTAGAAATGATGTGATTTTGTTGATTCTGAATTTTATGGATGGTTAGATGTGGGTGTGGTTTTAGGTTTGGGGTATAGATAAATTAAAACAGCAAGAAAAGTATCATAACATCCTATGATTATTCTGGTTAATTAGTGATAAATTTTTATTAAATAACTGAAAAATCATTTTATTCCCTCGTTTTAAGATTTTCTATAAGTTTTTGTTTCCGAATTTTGAGTTGAAAAATCACAAAAGTAGGGAGAAATAGTTTCTTAAGGATTTTTAGTAAAAGTTTTTACCCTAAACACGTGCATGAAATGTAATTTTTGCCTTTAAATCTATACTCTGAATGGAGTTTCCATGGAATTTGTGAATTGACAGAATCCTTTGATAATGACAGAAATTCACTTTGAGTTCCCCTAAGAGATTTTCATAAATCAAAATTTTTTCTTCTTATTTCAACTGTTGAACTGTTAGCGTCTTTAATTCGTTCGAATATTAGAGGATTTAATTGTAGGTCAAACAAACCAACAAATGACCGAAATAAATCGTGAAATTTAATTATCATTCGTAGTGTTGTTGATAAAAATGGGGGCCATCAGATGTCTGGTCTATTAGATAGAAGTTTCCGGTTATCCGAGAAACTTAATTGAAGAAAATTAATTATAATTACGATGTGAAAATATTGTAGAACCGAAAGAAAAAATTAGACCACGCACATTTTTCCCTCAATTTAACACAAAAACTTTGTTAATATTTCCGGGTAATTATTTCAAATGTGTCATCTCACTTAAATTTACACCAACCCCTCAAAAAATGAGAAATTCTTATTTATTGAATTTAATTTATAACAATTTTGGTTTATTTGCTTTGTTTTTGACAAATAAAAAATGGGCAAACGGTTTTTTGCAATACTTCACCACGTTGTTAAAGTGGTACAGAGAAAATTCCAGATTCCAGTTCCAGATTGTTGTGGCAAATGTAAGGGACCTTAAATGGTTTTATTTTGATTTTTTTTTTTTTTAGTAAATAAAACAATTTACAAGGACAAGGAATTTTTGATATTTGTTTTCCTATTTTTCTCAGGTATGAAAAAGTACAAAACGGTAACAATGGTTGCAAAAGTTGTTTCTAAACAACAAGAAAACAGCAGCAACAACAACAACAACAAGAAAACAAAATAAGCGAAAAAAAAAACAAAAACAACGAGACAATTCACGGTAAAAGTCTGGATGTCTGGAATACTCTGGCAACCAAAGCATAAATATTCCTTTTTTTTATATTTGTCAGTCATATGTCAGTCATCTTAATATGAACAGATTAGACGGCCCCTTAAAACTTAACATTCAGATGAATAACAAAAGTCAGAAAAAACTTTATGTCAACAAATAATAAATTTCACTGCCTATTGTGTGTGTGGGAGGATGAGGATGATGATGTTTTGTTTTGGTTAATGGATTTTTTTATATATTACAGGAGAGATTGAAATGTATACTTTGTATTATGTTATTTTGGTTTTTATCTATTATTATATGGATTGGGTGTAATAATGGGAATAAGTATATTTTTTTTTCTTTTTTTTAATTTCTCACCCAATTTTTGGGTTTTTAAAATTTTCAGTTTTTTTTTTTTTTTAATTTTCTTATATTAAGTGACCATTTTAAAGGAGTTTTAAACGGATTTTAAAAGGTCATTTAAAGACAGTTTTAACGGTGTTTAAAAGATGTTTTAAAGGGGGTTTTAAAGGAATTTTAAATATGTTTCAAATGTGTTTTAGAGGAATTATAAAAGGGGGTTTTAATGGAGTTTTGAAGGGGATTTTATAGATATTTTAAAGATGTTTCTAAGGTGTTTCAAAGAGGGTTTTACCGGTTTTTGGAAAGAGTTTTAAACGTATATTAAAGGAAAAACAAATCTATTGTTTCTATAGAATTATCCGTATTAGCCACATAAAACAAAAAACATATTTTTAAAACGCAATAAACAAATAATAATTTTTCTATATTTTTATCATAATGGATAAATCCATAATTATCCATTAAAAGAAAATTAAAATTTTACTTTTCTCATATTTCATATAATTTTCTAACCTTTCTAAATAAATATTAATAATAATAAGAATAATAATAATAATAATAGTACAAAATGTGTCAAATTTTATGTATGATTAATAAAAACATAAACAGATTTAATTACATAAACAGACTATTGTTATTCATTTTATTATTACATTATATCATTCTTATCATAATTACGATACATTTTTCAAAATAAATAAAAATATATCGAATAACGGATTTTGATTGATTTTTCTTTAAATTTTTCCATATTTATATAAATAAATAATATGAAGTAATTGATATTTAATGTCAATATATTGTGATGATGATGATTTATGGAAGAAAAATAACTTTTACTTTCTATTTTTTTTTTTTTGTGTTTTTGTGTTTTCTTTTCCTTTTCATATAATTCATCTACGCAGTTTTTGTTTTGACAACAAATTTGATTGGTTGAACTGAAAATTTTCTATTTTTCTGTTGTTGATGTTTTTTTTTTTTTTATCTTTTGTGGTGGTCCAATTGCGCGTTAATGAGTAGGCAAGGCCTAGTTTTATATATGCGCATGATTTTTTTTTTTAATTTATCTCCCTTGTGTATACGTATTTACTATCCAACAGAATGTATGTTTAGGTAATATTTGTCTATATTTGTAAGTGAAATTCTCTCCCCTAATCATATATGTATTAGGTAGGGTCGTGTGTGGGGTTTTGTTAGGCCTCTATTTATCTAATTATGAATAAGGAGGTAATATCGATGGTGGTTTTTATGATAAAATAAATAATTTCTATGCGTAAGAAAAAAAAAAAAAACATTCATTAGACGTTTATTCGTTAAAAATTGTTTGTTTCTGTTTTTTTTTTTTTTTTGCATTACTTTTATCCAATAATTTTTATTTCTCCAATACGATTTAAGAGGAGCATATACAGAATATACAGAATACAGTGGGCTTTTTAGCTTTTAGCTTTTAGCATTGTTTTTTCATTTTTATTTCTATTGTTTTGTGTTGTGTTGATTTATTAATTGTATTGCGTATTGTGATAATACTGGGTGTTATCACCACTCCTGCTTATTTTTTTCATATAAATAAAATACAGAAATACACAATACACAAGTATATAAGAAGAAAAAAGAAAAGACAAAAGACTTGAGTAGGAAAAATATTTCATCTATAAAAATCGTAACAACTTAGGAAAATTCATCAGTCATTAGTAAAAATTTTTCGTGAAAACATTTCAGCTCAACTGTGACAAATTTATTTCTATGTTAAAAAATATTTTAATTTTTTTAAAATCAAGTGTAAAATTTTGTGTGATTTATACAAAATCGTTAAAACGTTAAACCATTTTAAACACGTTTAACCGTTTATTAAATAAAACCGCAAAAAATTCGTTTCTTTTCTTGTTAGTGTTTTAAAACAAAAAAAATAAAAAAAAAAAAAAAAGCTTTTAAAATTTTATGTTGGTATAACTTTTTTTTTCCTTGTGCTTGGTGATTGGTGTTTTAAAGTTTTCAAAAGTTTTCCTGTGTTTTGATTAGTGAATTTTCAAATATAAAAACGCTTCTATAATTCAAGTGAATGGTATTAAAAAAAAAAAAAAAAAAAATAATAATTTTTCTGTTTGTTTTTGAAACATTTTGAGAAATTATTTTTTTTTTCTCTCTTATTTCAGGTGTGTGGTGGTGTGTGTCTGTGTGTGTTTTTTTTTCTTATTTTTGTTGTTGTTGCAATAATAATCATTATTGCTCCTGCTTACACCTACATGTATTTTTATCTGATTTTTATATATTTCATACTTATCGTTTTATTTTATTCAACAATTGTTTTAATACATTTATTTTTTGTATTTGTACCATTTATTATAACAATACTTGTCTCACCAATATTTTATTTTGTTTTTATAAATATTATACAAAAATTTACCGCTGTCTATTTATATATATATTATAAAAATTTCTTTGCACAAGCCCAAACAAATTTATTTTGTTTTTTATATTATTCATTGCCTATATTTGTTATAATTACATTATATTATATATATTTTATCAATTTTTTTGCATATACATTTTAAATAAAAAAAGAATCAGATAAATCAGGATAAAAAAGTACTATAACAACAACAACAACAACAACAATTAAATTTTTTTTTTTCTTCTTCGTTTATCCATTAATTCATCAAAATTGCGCTTTTATTTTTTGCTATGGATTGTTTTAAGGGTTCTAAGTGTTGGTAAGTTATTTATTTATTAATTTTTATTTTTTTTTTTTGTTCATTTGTTTCACATTATCGCATATTATTCATAGTCGTGACAGTCCAGCATCACCGTCTTATGCAATGCGACCAACAATAACATCAACAACACAAACACCGCAACGTAATGCAAGACCAAATACATTAAATATGTCACCATCACGTTATGTACGGCCAATGCTAAATCGTCCGGATACCCCAGTTATTGATCGGGCCAAAGGTTTTATTAACAAATAATTTTTTTTTTTTAATTCTTTAGTAAAAATGATAACTTGTTAATAAAATTTAGAAAAGGCATTGAAAAAGGAAAATTTAGGTTTGCCAACAATTGCCGGTTCACCAGAGGTACCCGATATTATTGAAAGACATTATGATTCGGTTTACAATATGGCAGAGATACGTAATGTATCACCGATTGAATATCATGAGGCTATTTATGAATCGCCAACATCACCATATCCATTTTTTGATAATGCAACAGCGACGACCAGTCGTACCGGTACCATTCATAAAGCCAAAGGAATGTTCGGACAAAAGAAGAAAACATCGTATGGGACACCAATTTATTTTGAGCCCGCATGTATTACAACGGATTATGATGATGTGAATAAATTACCAAAACCACCATTACCACCAATATTAAAGCCATTAGCACAAAGTACACCATCGTCACCAGTAAAAGTTTTCTCGCCAAAGGCAACAATTCTCGAAAATACGACATCGGTACGTTATATACGTAACCCGTATAAGGTGCCAAAGAATCACGGGGACTTCGGTATGCCGCATTCTTTGGAAGATTTTGCAACGGTACCAAATGCAGCACGTTACAAAAGGAATCCACCGCCACCATTAGTATTGAAACGGTCAAGTGGTGTCCGAAATTTTTCAGAGTTGCATATAACACCGCGACTAACACCCCGGCTACCAATCTCACCAACAAAAAGACGACCAGTAAGTCATACATTGATGAAACAACCATCATACCGATCATCAAACCGATCGCCAAACCGATCACCAAAACGTTCACCAAACCAATCACCATCGCATCGTCTCTACTTAATTAAACCAACCAATTATAAGATTTCAACAACTGCTCGGTATAAAAAGCCAATTAGAAGGGCCCCAATGTGTAATGGGTACGTTCATTTTGCAATTTCTAATAATGATGCAGCTACATCACCAATTCGTTTATCACCACCACCACCATCACCGGTATCATCACCAATACCAGATTATCCACCACTACCACCGCCAATGCCGCCCCCACCAAAACCCTTACCACCATTTAATGATAAAAAATTTTTTTTAATTAAAACCGGTAAATCACGTCCCGTTTATTTTATGCGTTACTCATCTGGAAGAATTGGAAGGACTGTTATGTGTGAGACGTGCCTCTATAAAGATTGGCTTCGAGAGCAACAAGTATCCCGTTTAACATTTGCAATCAGAAGACTTCTAATAAATCCTGAATCACCAAAGCCAACGTCACCAGATCCACCGACACCAAATCCACCGTCACCAGATCCATCGTCACCTGATCCATCGTCACCAGATCCATCGTCACCAGATCCATCGTCACCAGATCCATCGTCACCATATCCACCGTCACCAGATCCATCGTCACCATATCCACCGTCACCAGAACCATCGTCACCATATCCACCGTCACCAGAACCATCGTCACTATATCCACTGCCACCAGATACACCAACACCTAATCCACCGACACCTAATCCACCGACACCAACTCCATATACTCCTGAAGCCTCCTTTTTTTCCAATTATCTCTATTCACAGGGACTACCAAACAACGTGGATCCAGATTATTTACCAATGAATGCTGTAAGAACACCACAAATCACCATATCATCAGCATCAACAACACCAACACCGGATTATAATACAGAAAATCCAGAATATGTCATGAATTTTTTTAATAATTCACCAATTTTAACACGACAACCAACCGTTATTAACAATAACCCAAGGCATGGTAATGATGCTGTTGCTGTTGCTGTTGCTGATGCTGTTCCTGATAATGGTGATACTGATAATGGTGATACTAATAATCCTGATGAACCAAGTGAGTTTATTTTAACTTCCAAATCGTCCCCGGGTACGATTAGAGAGATAGAAATTTAATTAAAAAAATTAATTAAAGAAAAGAAAACGAAAACGAAAAAAAATTCTTTTTTCTTTTTTAACGGGTTCGGGGTGGTGAATTGATTGGTTGAAGGTGAAACCGGTAAAAAAAATTTATTAGTTAATAAAAAAAAAAGAATTTTTTTTTTTTTTACGGTTTTTAACGGGTCATGGGGGATGCTTAGGTTTTAGGTTGGGGGTAACAACCCCAAAAATAATTTTATTTATTATTTTGTAAATTTTTAGAGAAAATATTTCCAAAATTTTTATCTATTCGACTTTGGTAAAAAGCTTTAAAAAAATTAGAATTAAATTTTTATTAAATAATTACATATATTGTGGGTGGTTGGGGTTTGGGGTTTGGGGTAGTTTTGAATGGGGGTTGACATATTGAAGGTCACGGAATGGGTGTGGCATATATACATTGTGTGTGTGTGTGTGCGTGTTGTAAAATGAAAAAATGACTTTAAGGCTGTGTTATGGTGATGAAACGAAAAAAAAAATTAAATGCGTAGGCGTCAAGTGACGTGATTTGTTTTTTATAAAATCATACACACACACACACACACGCTTATAGAAAAAATAATAATAATCAAAAAAATTTATGTTTTTTATTTGATTTTCTACAAAAAATTATCTCACTGGCTGGATAAATTTTTAAAAAAATGGGAGGCCTTAATCGATTCGATGTTATTGATAACAGAGAATTTAACCCCGTTTATTATATTTAAAAAAAAAATGTTTTTCTTTCATAAATCAAATTTCTATTTAAATATGGGATTTGCTCACTTAAGGGTTGTGGAAATAAATTAGTATTTTATATATAAACTTTAGTTAACTTGATGTAATAAATTATTTATATGGTGGGTGGGTGGGTGTTATGGGGTGACAATTGGGGTGGTAATGGGGTGGGGGTGATAGAAAATATTTAAAGGAAATTATTACCAAAAAAAAAAAATTTTTTTTTTAGAAAGAAAATACAAAGAAAACACAAAAAACAAAAAAAAAACGTTTTTTCACGTTTATATCGCATTGAAATTACCTAAATTCTCTCTTTCGGGATTATTCTCAGGGTTATTTATTGTTTTTTTATTTTATTGAGGTAATATTTAGTATTTTGATAGTCTAGTGTGTGCTCTATTTTAAAATGGTGGCGAATTAATCAATTAATTAATCTTATTTGTTTTTTTTTTTTTTGTTTTTTATTAAAATGTTGTTTTGTAGTTGAAAATTGTATCGAAGATTGTATGGAATTATGGCCAGAATTTGTAATTCCAATAGTAACATTTCATATTTGTAATTTATAAATTAAATAATATGTAAAAGAAAAACAAAGAAACAAACAAACAAATTTCCTGCATGTATACAAAAATAACAACAACAACAAGTTACTAATCTTAATTAAATTATAAAAAGACCAGCTATACTAACCATTATATATAATTAAAAAAAAAAAAAAAAAATTTATGTGAAATTTATGTAAAGAAAAAAAAAAAAATTATTTATTCAGTTTTGTAGTAATTTATTGATTGATTGATCAATAAAACGATAAAAAATTCATTATCGATATATGCGTATGATAAGATGAAAAGATTATTAAAGATGATGGAATAAAAAAAAAAAATTATTTATCTATTAACTAAACTAATTAACTATGAATTAAAATTTAATGAATTAAAAAACAAATAAAAAAAAAAAAAAATATATATATATATATCTATATTGATGTTTATTCAACATTTATTCAAAACTAATTATTAGAAAATTTATTTAAAAAAAATATATTGATGTTTATTTAACCAAAATTTATAAAAAATATTTAATGGAAATTTGATTAAAAGAAAATAATTTAATGGAATATTTATTAAAAAAAAATATATTGATGTTTATTTAACCAAAATTTATAAAAAATATTTATTGAAAAAACATTTAATCGAAAATTGATTAAAAAAAAAAATTAATGGAATATTTATTTAACCAAAATTTATTTAACCAAAATTTATTTAACCAAAATTTATAAAAAATATTTATTGAAAAAACATTTAATCGAAAATTGATTAAAAAAAAAAATTAATGGAATATTTATTTAACCAAAATTTATTTAACCAAAATTTATAAAAAATATTTAATGAAAATTTGATAAAAAAAAATAATTTAATGGAATATTTATTTTAAAAAAATATATTGATGTATATTTAACCAAAATTTATAAAAAATATTTATTGAAAAAACATTTAATGAAAATTTGATAAAAAAAAAAAATCTTGTTGTTGACCAAAATGTATTTGAAAAAAAAATTATTTAACCAAAATTTATTTAACCAAAATCTATTAAAATATTTATTGAAAAAAATAATTAAATTAAAATTTAATTTAATTGTAAATCCAGTAGAAAAAAAAAAGATTTATTTGTACTTTTATCTCTCTTTGTGTGATTACTAAAGTAATTAAAATTTTCATAAAAACTTAAAGATCTAAAAAAAAATGTTGCAAAATTAAATGAAAGCTCAATAACAAACTAAAGAACCGTGGGAATTTAAAATCAAAGGGTTGAAAAAAAAAGAAAGATTTTTGACAGAAATTTTATTAAGAGAGAGAAAGGAGAGCTTTCATTTTATATTTTTATATTAAGGCAAAAAT
This sequence comes from Ptychoptera albimana, assembly GCA_961205885.1. Lineage (NCBI taxonomy): Eukaryota > Metazoa > Arthropoda > Insecta > Diptera > Ptychopteridae > Ptychoptera > Ptychoptera albimana. Next base: position 330,435 of record OY540807.1, on the reverse strand, counting down.
GATGCCACCCTAGTATTACCCAGATAACATAAATGTAAAAGCAACAAAAAAAAAAAAAAAAAAAAAAAAAAAAAAAAAAAAAATTAAAAAACGTAAAAAAAAATTAAATAAATGTTTGGTGTGAGAAAAAACAAATTTTTCATTAAATGACAGAAACCCACCCAAAACCTATCGAAATACACCTCAGTACCCAACTCTATCGATTTTTTCTACTCTGTTTTTGCTTCTCTACTTCATCTCGGTCTTGTTCTACATTTTTTTTTTTTTTTTGCTGAATAAATCTTTACAGAATGTTCGTACACCCTGCTTTGGTACCCTTTTAGTGCCACATGGTTTGTATACGAAATTATTCAAAAACTTAGTCATTCCAACGACACAAGAAAGGTTATTTCTGGATAAAAACTATTCGTAGTTATCATGGAATCAAGTGGATAAACTTTGCACAACGTCTTTTGTTTAATTTTTTTCCGGAAGTCGGAGTTGTATTCTTCGTCATATGACTGACAATCTGTTAGCCGAATCCATCACATGAATTCCAGGTGATAATTTGTGATTTTGAATCAGATAGGAGAAAAATTGCTTTGATTTCTTTTTAGGAACCGTTTTTTTTTTCCACCAAATTCTTACAGAAATCAACGTATTGCCACGACGACTGTTTAACGTGTCTATCGTGACAAACACCAGCTACTTGTTTTTCCAATATTTTTACATTCATGACACACATTTGACTGGAACAGTAACGAATCCATAGAAATTTTTTTTTTATAATTTTTCTGTTTTTGTTATACCTGGGTGGTGGGTGGTGGCTTTACACCAATTTCACCCCTATTTTAAAAAGTAAAAAGAAGCAAAAAAAAAAAAAATGTGAAGCAATCATTTCACCTTTTTTATGGACAGAATTTTATCATTTTATCATTTCGCTGGTTGTTCAGCTAATAAAATATCTAATGGAAATTTGTTTTTTATTTTTTTTTAGATTCTATTTGATTTTCCAATCATCGAAAAACCTGGATAAACCGGGATAGAGAATTATGTGGTGACTATTGGTTTCTCTATAAAACCGACGACTTTTTAAATGTTAAATCAGGTGACACAAAAATACCTGTCTGCCATGTTATTGACCCGTTATTGATTGAATTAAAAAAAAAATAAAAAAATAAAAAGAAAAAAAAAACCTAGGGTTGAGAATGGGGTGGTGTGGCTGGACAGGAATTTTTTTTTTTTTATTTTAATTTAATTTAATAAGTCAGAAAACTAGTCGAAAATATTTCGATTAGGTATCGTTACCGTTGGTATTCCTCTTAAAAAAAAGAAAAAGGAATAAATTTTACCAACAACTAACACCGCATAAGCCTACCTACCACCCAACACGAGGGGATTTTTTTTTTATCTGTTTTTTTTTTTCTCTGCTATTGTGGTGTCACGTTATCATTTTCACGATTAACGCGTAGTGCGTTTTTGTTTTGTTTTGTTTTTTTTTTTTATTTTATTTTTTTTTGTTTCTTGTGATAGGTAATTTAGGGGAACACAAAATGGTGCAGTGGATTTAAAAAGATAAAACAAAACACCAATTCATCACCTTTGTTAGGAGTTGTGTTTTTTGTGTTGTTCACTATTGTTCACCTGTTCAATGCAGACAATAAAACGTTATCCAGTTATAACGCAGCGTTCTTATCAAGTATACAAAGAAAAAAACAACAAAACTGAGGTGTGAAAAGTGTACGAAAAAATTAAAAAGTCAGAAAATCCCCACGGAAGCAAGCAGTGATCAGTGATAGTAATCGTTACAGTAATCAGTGACAGAAATATTTATCAGTAATCAGTGACAGTGACAGTCACAGTTATCTGTAACAGTTATCAATAACAATTAGCAGTAACAGTAACGCGAATAATAAGAAACGAAAAACCTTACCTTATAAAATCTTTGTTTTTACTTTTATCTTGTTTACACAGGGATTAATTATGAAACAATTTCATTTTTTCACAATTTTAATTAATTGTTGTCTGTTCGATAAGGTGTCCTCTACAAATACCAACAACAACAACAACAACAACAATAATAATAATAACAACAACAACAACAATTACAGGTGAAAACAAAATAAATCAAATAAATCAATCAAACAAAAAAAAGAATTTTTTTTTTTTTATATTTTTCGATAAGCTAATTTTGATGAGACGAAAACAAAAGAAAAAAAATGTTTTTTAAATTTTTTTTAAAATAATATAATCACCCAACCACCCCCAATTTCCCTCTATCTATGCCTTTCTATCTTTCTGTGTGTGATTTAAAAAAAAAATCTTTTTTTTTTGTTTTTATTAAAGAAATAATTCTGAAAGTGCTGAATTAGTGACAAATTATGAATCAAGTTTATCATTACCAGATATATTACCGATACGTTCAAAACAATATGATAAAAATCGGGCACCAAAATTATTGGGACAACCAACAATTGTTTATTTCCATGTAACTGTACTATCCTTGGATTCAATAAATGAGGAGTCAATGGTTTGTATGCAAATTTTGTATTAAATTAAAAAAAAAATAAAAAATTTATTTTCTGTTTTCATTTTTTTCTACTTCTTCCGCTTCTTCTACTTCTTGATGGGATTTAGACATATGTTACAGACATTTTTTTAGCACAAAGCTGGCGTGATCCACGTTTACGTTTACCAGAGAATATGAGCGAAGAATATCGTATATTGGATGTTGATTGGCTACATAATATATGGCGACCGGATTGTTTTTTTAAAAATGCAAAAAAGGTGACATTTCATGAGATGAGCATACCTAATCATTATCTATGGTTGTACCATGATAAAACGTTACTATATATGTCCAAGTAAGTTGGGAATAATTTTATTTGGGGATAATTTTAATAAAACAAATGGATTCTAAATGGATGTTTAATTCTATCATGAATTATTGCAACAGAAAAGAAAAGAAATTTTTTTTCTTCTATTTACAATTGGTATTAACATCCTTGGGATAACTTCGAAGATCCTAGTCATTATGGATGTTGGAGTTTTAAGTATTGGGATTTTCTCCGATAACCGATTGACGTTAATTTCATTGCGTCATTCTTTACAACCTTAACCATGATAACTAGTGTCCAACGATGTACGTGAATTTTGTATTTTAATTCCATAAACTTGGTTTCCGGTGTTTTTTGTTTAAAAAGAAAAAAATTACCCATTAGTACGTAGTTTAACGTCATGTATGACCCTGATTTTCAAAACACAAAATTTCCTCCTTGGTATAACGATTTCCATTCGATATTGAAAGTAGTTTAAAGTCTGATAAATGACTCTGAGTTTTCTTGGAAGATAAAATTTGTTGACAAAAAAAAAACACAAATTACTAAAAAATCATTCAAATGTTACACGGAATTATATTTCTATATTAATCTGACAAGTTTTAAACTACCCAGACCTAAGTTTATTTGTTCATACAAATTTCAATTAAACACAAAACAAGACAAAAATAGTTTAATTTAATTTTTTTGCATTGTGTAGGGACGACGAAAAACCAAAAAAAAAAAAAAATAATAATAAATAAATTTAATAATTGACAGCAGAAAAATATTATGATTTACACCCAACACAAATAATTTTGTATACAAAAAAAAAATACTCACATTTCTCCGTTATAATGTTATCATGTTATCATGTTGAAATTCTATATATTTAATTCGGTATTGTATTGTTTTAATAAAACACTGACACATCACAGTAAAATCACAGATAAATCACAAACAAACAAAATAAAAAACATTATCCTACACAAAATTATTAACCGAAATAAATAAACTAAATTGTCTGGCACTGAAATTAATACTAAAATTGTTGATAAACAAAAAAGTATAATAGAAAAAAAAAAAAAAAACCACAAAACATTTCAATTCTTTAAAATTTAATAAAATTAGAATTTTTATTTATTTTTTTTTTGAAATCTTACGGTTTTTTACTATTATTTATTTGTTATTTACTTGTTATTCACTTATTATTCACTTGTTATAATAGATTAACCTTGGTGCTATCGTGTGCAATGAAATTTGAATCATATCCCCATGATACACAAATCTGTTCAATGATGATTGAAAGTTGTAAGTATTGAATACAAAAAAAAAAAAAGCGAAAAGAATTTTTTATTTTATTTTTTTTTTTTATCTCTCTGTTTTATTATCCCAAGTATCCCACACCGTTCAGGATTTAGTATTTATATGGAATATGACAGATCCATTGGTTGTTAATACAGAAATTGAATTACCACAATTGGATATATCAAATAATTATACAACCGATTGTACAATTGAATATTCAACCGGTAAGGATAATAAAAAAATTTGTTTACAATTTTTTATTTTTTTTACAAAAATTTCTTTTTTTGTTGTTGTTGTTGTAAAACAATATAGGAAATTTCACCTGTTTAGCAATTGTATTTAATTTACGACGTCGCCTTGGTTATCATTTATTTCATACATATATACCATCAGCATTAATTGTTGTTATGTCATGGATATCATTTTGGATAAAACCAGAGGCGATACCAGCACGTGTTACATTAGGTGTTACATCATTATTAACATTGGCAACACAAAATACCCAATCACAACAATCATTACCACCAGTCTCTTATGTTAAAGCAATTGACGTATGGATGTCATCATGTTCGGTTTTTGTATTTTTATCATTAATGGAATTTGCTGTTGTTAATAATTATATGGGACCGATTGCAACAAAAGTGATGAAAGGTTATTCTGATGAGGATTTACGTTCAGATGTTGATGATTTAAGGGTATAAAAAAAGACTTTAAAAATTTTATCCTTTTCTAATTTTTATTAAAATTTTTTTTAAATTTTCTTCTCTTTTCATGCCTTTTTCTCATAAAGAATGAAGACCATCGGCCATCAGTTATGTTACCACAATATGATACATTTTGTCATGGACGTGAAACAGCCCTGTATATTGATAAATTTTCCCGTTTCTTTTTTCCATTCTCATTTCTTATATTAAATGTTGTATATTGGTCAACATTTTTATAAATTTTTTCATTCCTTACATATTTCATATAATCGCCACTAAAATTCGCTTTTTTTTTTGTGGTTTGTTTTGTTGTGATTTTCCGGATAGTCCGGAAAATTAATTTAATTTATATGTAGGCTCCGTTTCTTATACCTTACCTGCTAAATTGTTTTGGAAAATTTTGTTTGGTGTTTTAGTTGTTGTTATCGTTGTTGTTTTTTTTTTTTCTTCTCATACTGCACCACCATAGTTATCACCATTGTGGAAAATAATAAGCAAGGAAATTACTACCATAGTGGACCATAAATACCACCGTAATTTTCAAAATTGTGGACCATAATTGTCAACGAAATTATCATCATAGTGAACCATATTTACCACCATTATTATCACCATAGTGGACCATATTTATCATCATACTTACAACTGGAATTATTACCATTGTGAACCATTAATTACCACCAGAATTATCACCATTATGGACCATATTTACCACCTGAATTATCACCATAATTATCACTGAAATTATCATCATAGTGGACCATAATTATCATCATAACTATCATCATAGTGGACCATAATAGTGATAACTATCATGAGAGTGGACCACAACATGTAACCATAATTACCACCAGAATACACCGCAATTATCACCATAATGGACCATACTTACCACCCATATTACCATCAATCTATTTCAATCCATAATTTCATCGAAATTATTATAAATTTCAGGTCATACACAGACGAAAATTGTTATTTTTTTTTTAATTAAAAATATTTAAATATTTTGTGATGAATAAATTTTGCCAGAGTAAAAAATCAATAAAAATTAATATGAGAGACAAAAAGAGAGAGAGAGACAAGCCATTTTTTCTTCTTTTTTTTATTTATTTAATTATTTATTTATTTATATAATAATAATAATAATAATAATAATAATAATAAAGCGGGACACAGCAAATGTTCTTCCTTTTTATTTTTTTTATTTTAATTTTTTTTTTTCGAAGTAACCATAAAATTGAATAAAATCGTCCTAATCGCCCAATATTTATAATAGGACTGTGTAGGCTAATGACGCTAACACCCTCATACTTCATATAAAATCTTCATACATTTCGTAAATTATTCGTTAAATAAAAATCCCTAAGCAACAAGGGTGTGGGATAATTTTTAATTTTTTTTTTTTTTCGTTTTTATCCCAATCCCCATGTGGTTTTTGTTTGTTTTTTTTTTATACTAATCACCACGTGGTTTTCTGTTTGGCTTTTTTTTATCCTAACCACCACGTGCTTTTTTTTTTGTTTTTAGATAAAAATCACAATCACCACCTGGATTTTTTCGTTTTTTTTTTTTTTTATTTTTATCCCATAATCACCACGAGATTTGTTTTTTTTTTCTTTTTATCCCATTCACCACGTGTTTTATTTATTTGTTTTCCTTTTTATGTGATTAGAGCGTATTTTAGGGGTACATTTAGTTTAAATAAGAAATTAGACAACGATAAAAAAAAAATGATCACACCAACGAATAACAATCGATTAAACATAAATATTACGTGAATTAAACATATAAAAAAATAAATCATAAATAGGATAGAAAAAAAAGATATAAAGTAGGTTAAAAAAAATAATTAATTTTTTTTTTTTATAATTTATTTTTATTTAAATAAAACCACCCGGTTTTGGTGTGTGTGGTGGGGTGATAATTTATACATAAGCCTCGTTTCCTTTAATTAAAGGATAAATCAATAAAAACAATGAACAATCCATATTTGTGTAATATAAATAAAAAGCATAAAAATTACATAAAGATAAAGAGAGATAGAGACGTAGAAAGAATAAAAAGGATAAAAACGAAATAAGAACAAAAAATAAAAAAAAAGCACAAAAAGCTTTAGAAAAACAAAACAACGTTTCGTTGGTGTACATAATCGATAATGAAATGGCGGTTTTTAACGGTTATTTTTCTCCATTTTTTTTTTCGCCATCTTCTAAAATTCAAATTTCAAATTTAATTAATTTGTTGGCGGCATTACGTAATCTAGCGGAAAAAAAAAGAGAGAAAAATTCGTGTCCCACACACAGTGAACAGTGAATAATCACGATATCGCTAATTTTGTTTAAATAAAAATTTTATTGTGTGTGTGTGACGGACCACCAACCGATTGTTTTTTGAATTTTTAAAAATCTGTATACGGCATAACCGTTTGTTTTGTTTTAAATGTAATCGGACGATAATAATCACGCATTTGTGTCCAACCAAGTGCCGCAGTATTATAATTACCCCATGTTGATAAATCAAGTGATAAACGTGAACTGGGTTGTGTTTTTGTTATATGTGAGGTGGGCGAATAGGAACCAATATAGGTGTCATCTCTATAGGTTTTATTAATTGGTGGTGTTGCTGGTATTGGTGTTACTGGGATAGGTGTTTGTAGTTTTTGTTGCTGTTGTTGTTGCTGTTGCTGTTGATGATGATGCTGTTGCTGCTGTTGTGAAAACATTTGTTGCTTCTGTTGAAAGTTTTGATGAACTGATTGATGCATACCAGCACCACCACCACCAACACCACTGCCAAATGGAGTTGGTGAAACATTTCTAACTTGTTGCTGTTGTGGCACCCCAAGTCCATGATGTTGTTGTTGTTGTGGTTGATACGATTTTTGTACCAATGGCTTTGTTACCTGATTACTTGTAGCAACACGCTGTTGTTGTTGATGCTGCTGTTGTTGTTGTTGTTGATACGATTGACGTGTTTGTGTTTCAACAGGTGCTACAGGTGGTACATAACCCTTTAATGATATTTGGGGTGGTGTATAAATACCTATAAAGAAAAAAAGGGGAGAAATTTTTCGTTTTTTTGTTTTTCGTTTTTATATTTCCATAGTGATAATGGGTGTGTAAGTGAATTAAATTTAATAAAATTAGTAATGAATTAGTAAAATTAATTTTCTTGCCTTCATCGTCATGCTGTAAATTATTATCCGTCCTTGGATAAAAATTCTTTTCATATGTATTTATTAATTCTTTAACCGGTATCGGTTTATAGTCATCAACATCCTGATCATGATTCTCATCCTTTTTAACATCATTTATATTTTCATTTATTACACGATAATCATTCTCCTGATATTTTATCAATTCATTCTCCTCCTGTTCATAATCATTACGATTTAATGTCACCACATTCTCAATTTTTTTTGTTATTCTATCCAATTGTTCATCAGCATCAGCCGCATTTGATTCCGGTACATTAATCACATCTTTAGCAATATTTGTCTGTGAATTCTTTTGACAGTTCTCATCATCATGTCCCGATTTTATGTCCTCATTATCTTTTTCTTTTTAGTTTAGTAAAATTAAAAAAAAAAAAATTTTGTTTTGGTTTGTTTTGATTTTTCAGTCGTTGTCTCTCGCTGTGTTTTTTTTTTTTTTTTTTTTTTTGGATAAATCTTGGTTGTTTTTGGATAACTCTTTGTATAAAATGTAGTGTAGTGTTTAGGACTGATATCAAGTTACCACAATTATAATCCTAAACTAAATGTTGTGGGGTCATGCGGTGTATAATTGTTGTATGGATTAATCAGGATAATTATGTTGACTACTGATGGTTGGGATAGTAAACGTGTTATTGTTGCTAATGTGGAAGTTCCAGTGTATGGATCTGCATTCATTTTTTTGATTATTTTTTTTTTTCATTCTTTTGTTGTTTGTTTGTTCGTTTAATGGGGTTAGTTAAGCGAGTTTAACAAAAAAAAAGAAAAAAGTGTTTTTTTTTAAGGTAATGCTTACCACTTGGTAATTTTGGGGGTGGTGCCTTCCATCCCTGTGGTACACTTGGTTTATATGCAAGAGCACGATTACCATAACTTGGTGATGTTTGCTGTTGAGAATTTTATAAAATTTTTTTTTTTAGTTTTAGATGGAAAAAATTAAAACAAAAAGCAAAGAAAATGAATTTTTTTTTTTTCTTAAATTTTACATTACCTGAGTAAAAGCGACAGGTGTCTGCGGTTGTTGTTGCAAATTACTTGAATTACTGCTGTACTGTTCATAACTAGATGACGATGTAAATGTTGATGATGTTGTCGTTTTTTGTTGTTGCTGTTGTTGTGTAGAGGAGGTGATTGTCTCCTGAAAAGCATTATCAGAGTAACCAGTTTCTAATGCTGCGTCCCATGGTGAACGTACCATTTTAACACGTGGCTGCTGATATTTCTCCTGTATTTGATTTTGTTTAAGATTCTGTTGTATACGCTGTGTACCAACATCGGTGAATGCTGATAAATTTGATGTTGGTGTACCCGGTGTTGCAACATATGTTAAACCCTTGCCATATGGTGCCGGTGCGACACGTGTATGGGCCGCATTATTCTCATCGATAATCCATTTTTCGGACTTTTTACGTCTTTTTGCGAAAAGTTCGGCTCCTGATTTGGTTATAAAAAAAGAGAAGAGAAAGAGAGAGAATAGAGATCCAACAAGATAAAAAAATCCGAATAAAAAAAAATTAAGGAAGCGATAATTACAAAGCGGTAAAATAGGATTCGAAAAAAAAAAAAAAGAAAAAATGTGAAAAAAACCTTTTCCTTTTGGAGCGTTAAGTGCGTTTACCACCTCGGCGGCAACTTCCGGTGATAACATTGAAGGCTCATAGCTATAACCCTGTTTCTTCAATGTACTCAAATCTTGTACCTGACCCCGGGGGTTCATAACTAATTTCAATGGCATTTTATTAACTAGATCGTGTTCATGATAAATTCCACTGCCGCCACCATGTACACCATTCTCTTTCGTCTCCTCCATTGTTGTATAATAACCGTTATAGCATCTGCCTAATAAATTTTTTCATAAAATTGTTTTTCATTTTTTTTGATTTTTCGGAATTTAATTTTTTTTCATCTACTTCTTCTTCTTCTTCTTCTACTTCTTAATTAATTAATTCAAAAAAATAAAAATTAATTTTTAAACTCTACAACCCACATAATCACTGAACAATAAACACGATAAATGTGTGTTTGCTCAGTGATCGCGTGAAAAAATGGAGAGAGAAAAATTAAAAAAAAAGAAAAAAATTAAATAAAATTCCGAAAAACACAAAAACAAAAAAATTAGAGAAATTAAGAGATCAAAAGTGAGAGAGAGAGAAATTATTTTTTTTTCGCTCTCATTTTTCTGTACCTAATTCACCGCCCTCGTGTACCCATTTAACAGAACGTTTTTTTCTATTCGAATACATTGTTTGTCCCTTAGATAAATTATTACTGATATCACTTAACGAGTGTGATATACGTCTAGCCAACTCGACCTGATCCTCGACGGTCGGATGGAGGACGGGTGAGTAAAATGATGATGAAGCAAACATTGTTCCTTTGGAAATTTTTTTATTTTTCATTTATTTTATTATTCATTGGTTAGATTTTAGAATTCGATTTCGTTTCAGAGAGAGTGTGAGAGAGAGAGAGAGAGAGAGAAAAAAAATCAAAAATAAAAAAAAAATTAATTAAAAAATTAGAAAAAAAAAAAAAACAAACGAAAAAGGAAACGGATACAAAAACAGAAACAGAAACAGGAAAGAAAAAAAAATTGGCCATCGTGAGAGTGTACCAAAGATAGTGAGAGAATAATAGAGAGATAGAGAGGAATAGAAAGAGTGAGAGAGAGAATTTTAAAGTCTTTAATCAAGATTTTAAATCATCCCCCAAAACATAGAGATTGGGGATTTTCCTTACATAACACGGAAAGGATATTTAAACAAGAACAAAAAAAAATTAAAATTTCACTTACACATTGTACTGTTGGTTTTGGGTTTGTTTTGGGGTGGTTTTAAGATTGTTTTGGGTGGGGTTGGTGGATGGTTAGTTGATTAACAAAAAGAAATTAAAAAAAAACCAAAAAGCTTTGTAAATAAAAAAAAAAAAAAAACAAAAACAAAAGAAACAAACAAAATGTGATCCGCGGTGGGTGTTTAATCGTAAATAACGAAATTTTGATAACTGGTTATTTTTGTAGCACGTTACAAGTATTTATAATAATTGAATTGCTGCGATATATCTAATTTAAAAGTAAATTAATGTAAAACTGTTTTATTTAAAAACTACGAAGAAAATGAACGAATCTTAAACGCACCGGTTACTGTAAATAACTCTTATAATCACCTATGCATAGTTTAAATTAATTTTTCGTTATTTTAGGACAGATTTTTTTGTTTAAATATATGATATGAATTCAAAAATTGTGTTTAGATGGTTTTACCGTTTCAGTTAACGGTTATGCTTTAAACAGTTACAATTTCCCTGTTTACAACCCGTTTATTAGTTATAACTCCCCCATAATTCCCATTTCGTTTGTTTGTTTCTTTATTCAATTTTTTTTTTCTTTTTTTTTATCAACGTGATTCAATTGTGCATTAAAAAAAAACATCAAGTCACAGTCAGGTACACTGAATCATAACACTAAATCAAATCACTAGGAATAACATATCAAACGTATGATTGTTTTAATGTTATAATTCGTTACCACCGGTTGTTCTTTTATTTCATCAGACACTTACTATGTCTATTCGGCATTATTTCTTCACCATCCGTTGCTGGTGTAAATATTTTTTGTAGATCAACTTGTTTACCGGTTGTTGTTGTTGTTGATGATGATGATGCTGTTGTTGCTGTTGTTGTTGTATGACTTTTAATGTCATCCTATTTACGTTATTAAAAATGGTTGAGTTTTGTATTTTTTTTTTTTTTGTGTTTAAATAAATAAATTAATTAAAATAGAGAAAGAGAGAATGTGAGATAGTGAAAGAGAGAGAGAGAGAGATAAAATGAAAAAGAAAAAGATAAGCATTTCCCTTAATCACAAAATCACCCTTAATCGTGTTAATCAAAGATTTTGTGAAAGGAAAAATTTCGTTTTTTTCTTTTTCATTTTTCTCATTATCTCATTTTCTTTTGAGTCTAAATAATGAGAAATGCGTATAATATGAGTGTGTGTGGGTGTGTGGGTGTGAATATGTGTGAGAAAATGCTTGTGATATTTATTAAGGGTAGGTTATAAGTGGCCGATGGTTAATTTGTTTATATTTTATCCATGTGTAAAAATTATGGATTGTACAAAAAAAAATTTTTTTTTGAAGCGTTTCGAAGTTTTTTTTTTTTTTATATTTTGTTTGTTAGTTAAATTTATAATCAATACATACACACAGCATACATACACACACAGACGCATACACACGCCCACACAACACAATACGCACACACACACACAAAACATGTTTGGCTGATATAAAAAAATGTTTAAGCCCGAAACAATCGAAAAGAAAACAAAAAGATGAAAAAAATTTTTTTTTTGTTAAAACAGCAAAAAAAAAAAAAAATGGGGGCGAAGGTTGTAGGCGTTGGTAAGGGGGGTGGTGGTATTTTGGGGTTTATTTTTTTTTTTTATAATAAATAATCAATGCAATCAACGCGTTATTTGGTTCATTGTTATTTCCTTAAAACCGTGATTAAACATTTTTATTGTCTAGATTCATCAGTTTTTCGCGTGTGAGATTTTGAAAGAGAGCAAAACAAACCAACAGAAAAAAAAATAAATAAATAAAATAAATTATAAAAATTCCTAAAAATCCTAAAAAAACCTAATGATAATTCTTTCTATCAAATACCTCGATATAAAACGCGATAGAAACCACGATATAAAGCGCGACACGTTAATAAAAAAAATTAAAACACGAAAATAACCCTAGAATTCAAAGATTTTTTTTTTTTGTAGGACTCTAAGGTTCTTAAGGTTCCGAAATAATTAAGAAAAAAATTCGCGGTTCCGTTTTTATGGGTAAACGTGGTGTATGCAGCTACTGCTTCTGCTGCTGCATCTGCTACAGCTGCTGTTGTTGTTGTTGACTGTTGACTGATGACCTCTCCATGGTGTTTTCCGGGCGTTTTGTTGTTTCTTTCGCGTTTTGCGTTATTCTTTATACAAGAACTTGTTGTTGGACACATTAATCATCGCATATGAACCAAAAACGATTAGTAAAGAAGCAAAAAAAAAACAATTGTTCTTTTTTGTTTCTATTGTTGATGTTGTTTTTGATGTTGCTGTTGTTGTTGTTGTTATTATTTATCATTCTTACCATGTGCCAAAATTTTTTACTTAAAGACGTTAGGAAATCATTTGTAACTGGATCATTACGATCAGATGGTTTAAAACCCCGTTTATTTACAATAACACAATTATCGGTGCTAAACGATCGTTTTATATTTTTATTGTTTTTCATATTCCCATGGATATTCCTGTTGTTTTTGTTATTATTGTTGTTGTTGTTGTTGGTGTTGTTGTTGATGTTGTTATTATGACGTAATTGTGGTAAATGCATTGAGCTTAGGCTACGTTGCATGATGATCGTTATTTGATCACTATGTAAAATTATTCTGGATACAAAAATGAAATCTCACGAAAAAAAAAAGAAATTCTTTTTTTTTTAAAACGAAAAAAGAAAATCTTCGTTAAAAGTGATCAAAGTGCTTGGTGATCATCAATTCCATATAAGTCGATCACTTTTTAATATATGAAAATTAAAATTTATAGGGTTGCACCACTACTACCACAACAACAAACAACAACAACGAATAAAGAAGAAGATGAAAATTTTATTTCGTTTTTTTTTATTAATTAACGCGCTGCACACATTTAATACCGCACTCACGCACGACACAAATAATCTGAAGCACTTATTGGGAGTTTTAAGAAGTAGAAATTAATTTTTTTTTTGTTTTCTTTATACAAAGATTTTGGTTTATGTGAGGCTGAGAAAAATCAGTGAGAAGAACAAATTTTTTTTTATTCAGAAACGACAAATGGTGGTCAAATGTCCGACGACAAAGACGAAGGAATTTTTTTTAATTTTTTATTTCTTTTTCATTGTTTTTTCCCCCCTTTTGCGCTGTTTAAAAGAATTTTTTTTTTAATATAAAATCACCTAGCTGGCCGCGACATCATCGTTTTTATTTTTGGATTTTTCAATTATTCGCGTTACTCGCGGCTGTATTTTTATCTTTTACGTTGCGTAACATTTTTGGTGTTTGTGATGCGAACAGATCACGATCATATCGCGAGTCTGCTTACGTAATGTAACACGACGATGTAACAGAACATCAGCACCTGGTTCATGCAATTGGCCTAATTTCATTGTGTGTGGAATTTTTTTTACTTTTTACTTTTTTTTTCCTTTTTTTGCTCCCACCCATCCCATACGCCACCCATTAAATAATTTTTTTTTTGTTTTGTTTGTTTGTTGCTTTCAATTAATTAATTATTGGGAAATAAATATTCTAAAAATAAACCGAATACAACCGGGTACAACCGGGTACAATAAAATTTTTGCATTTTTTTTTATTTAATTGCAACGGTGCTAGGATTTTACAAATAGGTTTTTTCTCGTTTCTAGCCTTAGAGATTCGTTAAAATTTAATTAAAAGTAGAAGAAGAAGGAAAAAAAGAACAAAATCGCCGTGGGTGAGCGTATTGTGGGTGTATAAATATCAAATTCTGATAGAATTGGCAACAAAATGCAAATAAAAAATTTTGTTCTTCTTCATATAAATTTTTATTTTTTTTTTGTCGCATTTAAATTTGCATGAACCCAGGTGAATAATTTTTGTTTTGAAATTAAATTAAATTTCCTGTCTTTAACAAAAATGTGTGCCCCATGGGTAAAATTATTATAGCAAAGCAAGATAAAAATTTATTAGAAATTTGCAATGAGGGCGTTTTTTTTTTTTTTTGGTGTGTATTTTGTGATTTTTGTTTAATATCGCATATGGGAATTAAATTACTAAGGGTGATCAATCTAAACACCCCTAATTACCTGTCTTGTTGACATTTTTAAATTTCTATGTTCATTTGTTGTTGTAGCTGAAATTTTTTGAATTTCTGTTAACTTTGGATAAATTTGTTGATTTAAATTATGATGATCGTGATCGTGATTATGATGATCGTGATATTGTTTGTCTGTGTGTTGATTGTATTGTTTGTAGGGTTCATCTAGGGTTTTATAGGAATATTGTCTATCCTGTTGTTGTTTCTGCTGATAATATTGTTGTTGGTTCACCTGTTCCTGTTGCATCAACGGCTGCTGCTGTTTATAATTATGTGTTATTTGTGTCTTTATTGGGGCTCTATATGATCGTGCATCGTGTTGTCGGTTTTCATCAATTAATGGACCCTGAGAGGATATGATTTTTTTTTTTTTTTTTTGTTGTTGGTTTGGTTTTTTATGTTAATAAATGGCGCAAAAAAAATGGATTTTATTTAAATTAATTTTTTTTTTTTTTGATTAATTCAATCACAGCAGGTATGCAGCAACAAAAGAAAAATAAAAATTGGTGGAATGGCAAACAAAAAAAAAATTAATAATTGGGATACAAAAAAAACGGGAAATTGATGTGAAGTTAGTTTGTATGTTGATGGGGAATAATATTTTGTTGGTGTTAGGGGTGGTTTTTTTTTTTTTTTTGTATGATCCTAGCTGATGATTGAATAAAAAAAAAAAAGAATTTTTTTTTCTTCTTCTCTTTTCTATGGTTAAAAAACTATTTTTTTTCTTGTTTATTTTTTTTTTGTCTACTACATACCTGATATTCGTAGGGGCTCGGATATTGTACTTGCACATAGGGACCACCATGTTGTGGTTGTTGTTGCATACGTAATGGTGCCTGATATTCTGGTAATTTTATCTCATGCTGTATTTGTTGTGGCTCATCCTCATGCTCGATAACACGATCAATATCAGAGATTATCTCCTTTAATTGATTTTTGATATTTTCCTGTTTTATTTCAGTTGCCTGCTGTTGTGGCTGTGGACGCTCCACTGGTTTCTCCTCCTGTTTTTATAATTTTATAGAAGAAGAAAAAAAAAATCAATTAAATGATTGGAGATGGAATTATAATGGGGAAATATTTTTTGTAGGGAAATTTTTAGGGAAATTTGATGTAATTTATATATTTTGGTGAATATATTCTGGTTATGATTTATTATGGGTATATGGATGAATGAATGGATGATTATCAATGGACGGTGTATGGAACATAAAATGGATGAATGGTTGTTTTATGAGACACAAACAGAGTACAGATAGATTAGATAGAAAAAGATAAAGAAAATGGACGATAATGTAACAAAGATAACGAAAAGAGAAGAAAAGAAGGAAAGAAAACATTAAAAAGAAAAAGTTAGAAAGTAACATAGAGAAAACACAATACATTTAATGATTTGATGATTAGGGGTTGGTGCTGCTGGTGCTGGTGCTGTTGTTGCTGTTGTTGCTGTTGTTGCTGTTGTTGCTGTTGTTGCTGTTGTTGCTGTTGTTGCTGCTGTTGCTGGTCTACCTGTTTCGGCTCTACCGGCAACTCGAATTTTGTCGGAACATAAATTTCCTGTAAATTATTAATGGCATCACACGCAACAGTATCGTCTGTTAAAATTGTTTTTACATCCTGTTGTTGTGATTCTGACTGTACTAACTGTACTGACTGTTCTAACTGTTCTGACTGTTCTGACTGTTCTGACTGTTCTGACTGTTCTGACTGTACTGACTGTTCCTGTGATTTTTGTTTAATGATAGGAGTTAATGTTGTGTCTAATGTTCCTGTTGATAACGCAATAATTGTCTCTTTATCAGCATTATCATTATATGATTGGGATATGATTAAATTGGTAGGTGTTGATGATCGTGATTTATTTTTTTGATTAACCGTTGTTATAACCGTTGCAGCTGTATTTTCTGCATCATTTTTTATCACCTTTATATGTTCTTCCTCTTCGTCATCGGTTTCCTCAATTTCCTCTTCAATTTCTTCAGTTTCGTCATCTTCATCGTCATCATTTGCATCCTCTAAAATAACTTTATCTTCCATTTTTGGCATTTCTTCTGGTTTAACTTCTGGTTTCTCGTCTGGTTTCTCTTCTGGTTTTTCTTCTGGTTTTACTTCTGGTTCAGCAACTGGTTTAGCTATTGGTTTTGTTACTACTTCTTCTTCTTCGTCTTCATCATCTGCTTCTTCATCCTCTACTGGTTTCTCTTCTACTTTCGCTGGCACTGATTCTACTTTTGATTTAGGTTTTATAGTAACCACAACTTCTGCCTCTTCTTCTTCTTCCTCAGACTCCTGTTCTTGCACTTTTTGTACTGGTACTGGCGCTGATACTGGTGTTGGCAAAGGTTCTGGTTTCGGTTCTGGTTTAGTTATTGGTTCGGGACTCTTCTCCTTTTTAACGGTTTCCACTTTGGTAATTGTCTCACCTTTACCAGTGGTTGTGGTTGTTGTCGTTGTCGTTGTTACAACCGGTGGTAGTTCAACTTCAACAACTTCCTCTTCCTCGGTTATTTCCTCCTCCTCTTCCTCACCATCGCCACTGCTTGTCACAATGCGTTTTGTCTCAACAATCGTTTTACTTGACTGCTTCGGTTTCAGGACAACCGTTTCAACAACTTCCTCCTCAACTTGTTTACCATTATCTACCTTCACCACCTCACCATCAGCATCAGCATCATCAGCATCCTCCTGCTTAATTACCAATTTCTTTTTTGTTGTTTTCGTCGTGGTCGTTATTGTTTTCGTTGTACCCGTTTTACCATCACCAGTATCATCATCAGCGGTGACCACTTGAACATTTTTTGTCACAATTGTTTCACCATCATCACCCTGTTCACTTGTAACGTCCACAGTTGTACCAACATCACCGTCACTGGTTGACTTTTTACTGGCTGCTGTTTTTGATGTCTTCACCACAAATTTGGTCACTTCTGGTTCTTCCGTCACGGTCTCAGCCTCAGATGATGGTGTAGACGCCACAATGGTTTTTTTTATTTTTTTCGTTGTTGTCGTTGTGGTTCTTGTTGATGTTTCGCCCTAGAGAGGGATTTTTTTTTTGTTTCTTCTTCTTTAGTATATAATAAATAGAAAAGGCGCATTGCATTGCATTGCATTGCATAGCATAAAATAGCGAAATAAAATAAACAAAACAACAGAAAATAAATCAAATCAGAAAGCACTTTTCACAAATATTTCTCCCCCATTTTCCGGATAATAACTCCGTGACTAAATTATCGTTGCAAAAGCATCGCTGGTTGTTTTTTTTTTTTTTTTGAAAGCTTTGCGAAGCGTACGACACTTTTTTCGTTTGTTAAATTTAAACCTAAAAGATAAATTAGGATGTCCAGGAATAATGGAGTCGCATGTAGTTGTTTTGGGTAAAATTTTGGTTGGTTCATTTATTAATGTATACGTGTGGATGGGTTATTAAAGTTTTTTTTTTTTTTTTTAGAAGTTCGCGCAAGAAGTAGTCGCTAGAATTTCCTTCTAATAGAATCTTCTAAAAGTTTCTAGTGTGTGTATATGTGGATGGGTTTTTAATTTTTTTATTTCTTAGATTTCTCGCTAGGTGTTTTGGCTAAAAGATTTTGCTAGAAGATTTCGATAGAAGTTCCTTCTAGAGGTTTTTACTAGAAGTTTTCATTACAATTTGTCGCCAGAAGTACATTCTAAAAGTTTTTATCATTTGTGCAAGTGAATGTAAAACTTTTCACATTGAAACTTTCATTGAAAAATTTCTTCTACAAATCAAACACAAGTGAAATTCAATTACTTTGTGATTTAGCAGCAATTTTATAAAAAACAAAAAGAAAGAAGAAAATTTCTATAAACAGAAACGTGACCTCCATAAACCAATCCATACATAACATAAGTTGGTAATAAAACCGATTGATTTTCATGTTGTTTCATTGTCGCTGTTCTAAATTTCTATTTTCTTTTTTCTTTTATTTTTTTGAAATTCTCCTAAGTTAGACGCCTGGTTTATTTGTGTTTTTCATAAAAAAAATTTTCTATTTTTATTCCGCTGCTGTACAAAAAAAAACACATTTTTTTTTCATATAACGAAATTAACCGGGCAATGTGAAAATTTCGTGTTGGCGAATAACAACGTCAATGCGTAAAATAACAACGAGAAAATAGCGACGACAAAGTATTTTATTACCACCCAAAAAAAAAATGAAGAAGGAGAAAAAGAAGCAGCAGAATTTAGAAGCAGAAATTTACGTTGCTTGTTGTAATTAAGAGAGAAAACAAAAAAAAAAAAAATCAAATAATCTAATTTCGTTAACCGCCGTTAACGTACGTAAAAACGTAACACCCAGAAAATAAATGAAAGCCAATGGTTGATAATTAGCAATTCCCAGACACCCCATAAACCCCAAAAATAATTGATTAAAAAAATTTTTATTCAACATTTTTTATTTTATTCAACAAGAAAAACATTTTTTTATTTTTTTTATTTTTTTTTATTTGATTTTGATAAACAATCCAATTTATAGTGTGAAAGTGAAATATTTTTTTTTTTTTTTTATTAGCGAATTAAAATTTATTAACAATTAGCGGTTGTTGTTGGTGCTGATGTTTGTTGTTGTTGCTGCTGTTTGCTGTTGTTGCTGTTGCTACTGTTGCTACCTACTTCTACCTACTACTCCTACAATTACTATTATTACTACCACTACTACTATTACTACAACTACAACTACTACTGCTACTACTACTAATACGATGTGATTTATATGATTTGAAAGCGTTTTTTATCATACAATACAGAATATGCACAAGCACACACATCCACCCACGCATACACCACCCACACAGAGATTTTTTTTTTTCTTTTTCTAATTAATTTTTATGCCATCGACTAATGTGATTTTTATATTTCGTGGTCTTTTTTTAATTAATTTGAAAAATTTATTGGTTTTGTTTTTTTTCTTTCTGTGTGTTTTTAGTGCATTTTTGCATGGGATGTGAAGGGTAAGAAAATTTGTGAATGGATGTGGGTTTGTGTGGCTGTGTGTGTTCTTTGTTTTTGTTGTTGTTTTATGATTTTTACTTTTCTTTTATTCTTTGTGTGTAGGGTTTGCAATTGGTGGTAATGAAATTCAAATTTTGTATACGAATAAAAAATAATAATCAGAAGCAACAGCAACAATAGTAGCATAGAGATAATAAAAATTCTACAAAGTCTCCACATAAATAGTCCATAAAGCCCATCAAAAAAAAAAAATTTACCCACTGTACCATAAAGATTGTATTTATAGTGAAAAATCAGAGTGGACAAAAAACTAATCGCGAACCCATAAATCCCAAAAAAAAAAATTTAATCTTTTTCAGCGGTATTTATAGAAATTTTCACAAAAAAAAACCGTTGTTATGTGTGTGGCTGTGTCTGTCTAATACATTTTTGGCATCGTTTTTTTTTTTTTTTTCTTTTAATTAGCCAATTTTATTTCCATGTTCCAACACAATCGACGTTTAATTTAAGCAAAAATCAAGGCAACAAAAGGTTTCTTTTTTTTTTTATGTATTTTTTCCCCACACTTTCTCTCATTTAAATTCTAATTATAAACAAGAAAAAACAATTGAGACAACTAATTAAAAATACATTAAAGATATTAACGGTTGTATTTATTACAAATAGAAATTATTTACTTATAAACGGGGGCAGGGATAAATGATTAATCCCGTGATACGTATACCAAAATTACGGAACGTATAACACATATACCGCAATTATGGTGGCACAACATTGTGGCTCAAAGTTTAAAATAGAAATTTCAGTTTTAATACCGCTTTTCTTGAGGAGAATATGGATATACATAGAGCAGAAGACAGAAGACAGAAGATAGTAAAAATAAATAAAATTTAAAAAAATTCAACAAAAAAAAAAAACGCACACAAAGCAGGACAAAATTTTTTTAAATCACAACACAAAATTTATTAATAGCAAATAGCAAAATTTTTCTATCTTTTTTTATGTGTATTAGTGTGTATATGTATAAGTGTGTGTCTGTGTATTTTTATTATTATCCGTTAATTCCGTTAATTAATTAAAACAGTTAATAATCCGCGTTAACAAAAATAGCGAAAAAAAAAAGAAGAAAAATTAATTTATTTCCGTTTTGTTGTCTCTATGGATTGTGTATGTGTGTGTGTTTATTGGTGTAAATATTGTGGGTGGTTAGGTGTGATGATGGTTTTATTATTATCATTATTATTATTATTATTATTATTATTATTATTTACTTCTTTATATTGTTTCTTATATTTATTTATTGTATGAAGGATGTAGGAGGTGTGCATTAAAGTACGAGAAATATTTTAGTGTTGAATGGAAAGTTTTGCTTTGAAAGTAATTTTTTTTTTTTTTATTTTTATTTTAGAATAATTTTCGTGTATTTAATTAATGTGTGTGGTGCTCTCTTACCACCCGGTTTTGTTTTATTTATTTATTTATTTTTTTATGTTTTGTTTAATTTTATTTAATCTTCATCATCATCAGCATTAGTAGTATAATGTGTTGCTTTAATTGCAGCAACAGCAGAAGCAGCAACACCAGTTGTTACACCAATATTAGTTGATATACTACTACTAATCGTACTACTTGTTTTACTACTACTTTTACTACTTATTTTAACACTGCTCATCAATGATTTTGATGATGTTGTTGATGTTGATTTTTTTGATGATAATGAACTCACCGATGTATTACCACGTTCCTCCACATCATCAACAATATTATCGGTAATGGCAAAATTATTTTTATTTATTAATTTATTAAGGCCACTTATTAATTGATCGTTATCATCATGATCATGTACATGTTCAATACGATCACGATCATGATCACCATCATCACCACCACCACCACCACCACTAATAAATTGTTGATGTTCCGTCTGCTCCTGTTGATAAAACTTCTCGGTTTGTTGTTTCTTAACAACTTGTTGTACACTCATCATTGAATTCTCACTTTTTATTTCCTTTTCCATTTTTTCAACACTGGCCGCCATCGTTTTATCCATACATGATTTACTCTCAATAATTCCGTGCTTTGTTTTTTCAATGCTATGCTATTTTTGTGATGCGGATTTATATTTTATTTAAATTTAGTAAATAAATACAAGAAAAAAAAAAGAAATTATCAAATTTCCCATGATAATTACAAAAAAATTTAGGAAATTTCCGCGTGGTAAATAAATAAATAAATTAATTTAAAAAAAACAATTTTTTTTAACGTTTAATTTACCTATTAAGCAATAATAATGAAAAAAAAAACATAATCAAACAGAACTAGATTTATGAAAATTTTTTTTTTCTTGGAAAATTTTTCTTTTTTCTTACTTTTAAGAGGGTGGTTAAGTTGTTGGTAAATGTGTTACGATGATAATTTTTTTGCATCTATTATCCGCGATTTATTTCATCAAAAAATATTTACTCTAATCACTTTACCGTGTGATTTATCATTTCAATTTCAAACAAAAATTTTTAGAAAATTTCCATAAACCACGTTTTACATAAAATTTTTTTAATAAAAAAAAAAAAAAAAATTGAAAAACTGAACATAATAAAAAAACAAAAATAAAAGGAAGGAAAAAAGAAAAAAATTCTCCAACAAATGAACAAATTTTTTGTCACAAAAATATAGTGAAAGCACAAAAAACAATTGAAGCGAAAAAAGCTCTTTTTTTTTTATTTGTTTTTGTATTTTTCGTTTCAAAAAAATTAAAAAACATCATTTTAGGCAATTTCTATAGGGACAATAATAAAAATTAGAACTAACCTCTTGTGAACTTTCGGACATGGCTGTTGAACTTTTTTGTACACCATCAGCGGGCTTCGCTTCGGCAACATCCATGTTTAATTCTTTTTCTTCTTCTACAAATTACGTATCTTTCAAAATGATTGGTTTATTTTTTTGATTATCCCTCTTATAAGAAGAAGAAAATAAAAAGAATAATAATAATAATTTTACAAGGGACCAACGTCTTTAGACATCAATATCCAAGCGCTGGTTTGGTGATTTGGTGTAATAAGAAACGTTTAAAAAAAAAAACAGAAAACAAATTAATTTTTATATTGAGGATTGTAACTTCGATCACTGAATTATCAATAAAATCCATACACACACAGAAACACACACACACACACATCAGAGAAAGAGAGATAGAAAGATTCATTCGAACAGATTCAGGACACTAAATTTATTGACTTTCACCAAAACACACATGTAACTCCATCATAAAATCACAAAAAATTATTACTTTGATCACTAATCGGTTGTTTGTTGAAATGTTTCTTTTTTTTTTTTTTACTTCCGAGATTCCTCCTTGGGTTACGGAAGTACACTTTTTTCTTTGACTAGTCCGCGACCGCGTCGTCGTCGTCGTCGCTGTTGTTGTTGTTACAGAAAAAAATATTATTTTCTTTTTTTTTTCAAAATTCCACTTTGGCGTATTTATAACGATTTCTTTCACTGCCAGCGAGACACTAAACAATTCTTAACAAAACCAATTTAAATTTGAGATGATTTCGATTTTTTAATTCTTTTCTTTTTTTATTTATTTTTCCTTCGGTTTATTTGTGTTCTGCCTTCTGGTGTTCTATTTTCAGGTTTTTTTTCTCTGCTTTGCTTCTTATTTTATTTATTTTTTTTTCCGTTTTTTTTTTCTTTTGTTTAGAAATCAACGATGATGTGATTTTTGGGTTTTTTTCTTTTGTTTTCACATCAACTATCCTTGAATTTAGGGTCTCATCATTAGAATTGGATTCTTGAGTTTTCCGTTTTTCAGAAAATACTCCGCTCAGAACGTTTTTTGTCTTTGCGTATCTTTTAAAAATCAAAATTCATTCAAAAAAATTTTCTGTTTTTACTTTAGGAATATACTAGTGGTGATTAGGATACATTTGAAGAGTTTTTGAAGAGTTTTTTAATTGTTTAAAAACCCTACGTAACGACAACACAAACACCGTAAACCTTGATATTTTGGAAACGATAAAAAACCAAAACAATGAATAAATTTCTTCTTTTTTTCTTTTTTTTTTTGGCACACAGGTAGCAATAATAAATCAAAAACAAAAATTAAATTAATGACAGTTTGATGAACTTAATTAAAAGTAGGCGAGAAATGATTTAAAAAGAAAAAAAAAAAAACAACAAGAAAAATATGATTTATGAAATTTTTAATTAGTAACTCAGCTAACAAGATTTGAGTGTTTGTCTAGCTTCCGGACGGTTGTTTTATTATGTTTCCTGTGTTCATGATTTAGTTATTCTGAGAACATGATACGGGTAATTGTTTATTCGGTGTTTTAGGCACAAATCACGATGTAGGGAAAGGTTCAGATACAAATCCTGACCTGGATCGTTGTCGTGATCTCGATCCTAGAAAACTGCTAATTAAATCATTCGAGATTGAACTTATCGAGATTGTTCGAATCGAGGTTTCTCTAATTGATATTTAATTTTCGTACTTTTCCAACTGTCACCAAATCTTATCAGCATTTTGAACAGTAAAAACTGGTATCCAGTAATGAAAACCGAGATTTATCTAATAAAGAGAAAGTCGATATTTTTCTAATCGAGATTTCTTTAATCACGATTTCTCTAATCACGTTTTACTAATCAAGATCTGTAATTGTGAAAACCGTACGAAAATTCACCAGCTGAATTTAGCTAAGTTTTCACCGTTCTCATCGTTGATTTGACCAATATTTCTTCTTCATCTTTGTCTTCGCCTTTATTTTGTTAATTTTAGAACAGTAATTTCAAATGCGTCGGGGTTTATTTTTTATTTTTGCTTTGGTAACAACAACAAAACAAAAAAAAAAACGCAAGCAAATTGACGTAGTAGCGCGTCTTGTGTTTTCCTAATTTTTTCTGTTTTTTTTTTTTTTTATTTTGGCACAAGAAGCGGGTCTCAAAAACATAAATAACTTTTTTCTTAGCTGTATAATCATAATAATAATAATAATAATAATCATAATCATAATAATAATAATAATAATATAAAACGCAACAAACAGTTACAGGCACAGGGCACTAATAGTAGAAAAAAAATAAAAATAATTATTCCCATACAGAAAAACATAAAAAAATTGGGAATAGGATAGCAATTTAATGGGCGAGGGGTGGGCGGACGGACCACTAACACACACAAAAAAAAAACAAAAATTTCTAGATTTACTGTACGCTTTTGCATTTAAATAATATTCCTCTTTTAATCCGTCGCCCCCACGCATCAGAGATATTAAATATCCGCGGCATTAATTAATTCATTTTGTAGACACACACGGAGAGAGAGAAGAACAAAAAGAAAAAAAACAACGACGACGACGTTGTGCTTCATAAATTAATTGTCGCACTAATTGCTAATATTTTATTGCTTTGCAAAATTTTCGATTTTTATGTTTTTCTGTGTGTGTGTGTTGTGTTCCACAAATCCTACATGATGATGAAAAATAACTTAAAAAGTTTTCCGTGTACTTTACGTGTTTCATTGTGCATGGCGATGGTTTATAGGATTTTAGGATGACAATCGTAGGAATAGGTAACATGGAATCAGGAATTACTTTCCGGTGTGTAACCCTGAAAAAATTGCTACATTCATACAACCTGTCTTAACCAGAACCAGATATCCCAATATTCGGATAAAAACTAAAAAAAAAAAAATCCATTTTCATTTTCCTCCTTAATTGATTAACGAAATTTTAATTACAAAATTTAATTGGACACATTAAAATGTGAGAGAGAAAATAACAATAAAATAAATAAAATGCTGAAAATAAAACAGTTATTTGCGTCATTGCATCATTCAATTTTCATTTTCATTTTTTTTTTTCGTGTTTTATTTTGTAAACGACGCGCGACAATGTGGCGAAAAAACAAAAAAATACTGTGAAGGCGTTAAAGAAACAGAAACAGAATTCACACAGAGTGTAAGTTATTGGGGATATTAGAGTAAAGAATTATTTTTAAAAAATGATTTCAGGAGTAACCCTAACAGGGGTTAGGGTGGGTATTATACGCTTTAAACGTTTAAAAGTTTTTCAATACAATTTGATACAGTTCAATTCTGTGTCTAATATCCAGTGATAAGTCCTAAATTTTAACAAATCTGATTGTATGAGTATTTGTTAAATGTAGGAACAAAACTTTAATCAAAGCTTTTAATCCTGAAACCTTAATCTAGCGTTATTACTACAGATTTTAACGAATTTAATCGTTTAAAATGTTCAAAAAAGTTTGATTTAAGATACCTAAAGTTCCTAACTACATTCCTAAGTGAATAAGAAGTACTTAAATTATTTCTTATTTACCTTGTAATTGAGTTTTGAGCATTTTTTGTATCATATTCAATGAATAGAAATTGGATCTGTGGTCTGCAAAGAAAAAAAAAAAAAACAAAAAATTGGTGGGGTCCGATTTATTATCGTCGGAACCGTAGGACTTTACTTATTCATACTTTTAAACCTATTTGAAAAATTACAGAATTTATTCATGATGTTTTCTGTTATTTTACGGCTTAAAAAAGGTAAAAAATTCGCTTAAAAAATTACAAAATTTATTCTTGTTATTCCGTAGTCACTTTTTAGTCACCCAGTACCCCAGTTGTTTTAATTGTTTTTCTCCTGTCCCTAATTATTTTATATAAAAAAAAAAAAACAAAATAATAATAAACACAAAACAGTTGAAGTGTAGTGGAAAATCCGTGTTGATCATCTCAATTCTTTTAATTGCAGTTAAATTTAGAATTTTATTCGTTTGTAAAAATTTTCCATTAGCAGCATCAAGTTGAGAGGAAATTTTTTTTCTTTTATTTTTTTTTTATCGTTTTCTTTTGTTTTTAGTCAGCTGTCAGCGAAAATATAACGCCAGGCGCGCGTGCACAATAAATGTTTACACAAAAAAAAAGCGAAAAAATTCTTCGTTATAAATATTTACATAAAATTTGTCGAGACGCGAGATTGAGATGCGAGTTAGAGATGCGAGTTAGAGAGGCGAGTAAATAGGCGAGTTAGAGACTCGAATAACAAAAGAAAAAAAAACTTTTTCTACTTGATTAATACACACAGTGGCCAGGACTATTCGTAATTATTTTGATTCTCTTAGAAATCTCTTAGGAATCACCTAGGGACAATTTTATGTGGAGCCAAATGTTGTGGAGAACCTTTGGTAAACCTTTATCGCTTTAAATCAGTACATTTTTACCGGTCGAAATTCTGTGTATATAAGAGTTCCACAAAAATTTTTCATCCCATAGTCTCAGATCTAAAATCCTCGTCTTAATACCACCATTCAGGATTATAAATCACAAAACCAAAGAAAAAAAAAATTTCTTTTTTCAAATAAAAACTTAACCCAACCCAGCCCACTAGGAATTATTTTTAGTTTTTCATCTCTCTGGTTCCGTGTGCGCCCACAACATGTCACCATCATCATCAACCACAACATTATTATCCATTGAAACCATCAACATGGATATTATCCATCCATCCATCAATATTCATCGTCTAAGAAGAACAACAAAAAGAAAAGAATTTTTTTTTTTGGACTTTGATGCGCTGCTATTCACAGCTCCTCATCTTTAGTTACAAAGAAAAAATATTTTTCTTTTTGTTGTTGTTGCTATTGCTGTTGTTGTCTATCATTCACTATTTCAGCAATTTGCTCCATTTTTCTAATATTAGTAACGGGGAATTCGTAGCGACACAACATCAAAAGACACAAAAAAAAATCGCATCGTCGATGTTTCAATGAAGCAGAAGAGGCAGAAGAAGAAGAAGCAGAAAAATTCTTTGTCTTTTTGTTTAAATAACTCACTTATTGCACCTTCCTCCCGACCGCTTTGATTTCTAATTAATTCAGCTAATTAAAGCAGAAGAAAAAAAAATTCGATCTATACAAACAAAACGAGAAAAGTAAACGGAAAAAACGACATGAGAGACGTGAGAAGCCAGGTTCTATTTTTTTGTTCACGTTCTGTTCAAGTTCCGTTCTAATCCCATTCAAGCATCCAATGCCAACGGACTTTATTTTCTTATTTAGCCACCAAAAAATAGGTAAAAACAAAAGGGAGAAAAAAAAGTTTTTTTATTGCTTAGTTGTTGCAGTATGGGTTGCACCCATAGTAAAGCGACGGGATCATCAGCAATTAGAAATTTATTGCAACAATAAATCAGTTTGTGGAGCAAAGGGCAAAAGACTCCACATCGGAATGCTAAAAATTCAGATGGTAGATGTCGCACTTAATAAAACCGGGGGAGGGCAAAAATAGACAAACCTCTCACCTGGGTTTTTCACTCTTTTTTCCGTTGTGCTCTTGTGTTATTGCTTTTTATTGGGTAATGAATCAAAAAGGATGAATGTGGGGTCCTTTTATGTCATCA
The DNA here is from genome assembly GCA_961205885.1 of Ptychoptera albimana. Classification (NCBI taxonomy): domain Eukaryota; kingdom Metazoa; phylum Arthropoda; class Insecta; order Diptera; family Ptychopteridae; genus Ptychoptera; species Ptychoptera albimana. The sequence goes on along the minus strand of OY540807.1, from coordinate 302,148 downwards.
AACAAAACAAAACTTTTGGCTAAAAAAAATTCAATGCAAATTCGAGCACTGCACATTGCAGTATAGTAAACATTTTGGCGAAACAGTGATACCATAATAAAAAATAAATTCAATCGCTGCCTATAAGCACTCATGTATGTATGTAGTAAACATTTTGGCGTAATGTGTACAAAAAAGAAAATGTTTCCGTCAAACCACATCAGAAACTCCATAAATCCGGAAAATTACACCCCAAAAACACTAGCTAAAAACTAAAAACAAAAAAAATGTTTTTTTTTTTTTTATTCTGTTATTTTCACATTTTTCTTTTTCTTTATTTATTTAATTCATCCATTCATTCATTCTTTTATAAATAATTTGTTTAAAGGAAAATTATTTCTCAGCAGTATCCATCCAACATCCCTCCATCCAGTGTATTCAATTTTTCTTGGTTTTCATTTATCAACGATTAATAAAATGTTTTTATATGGGGGGCTTGACGTGTGTATGTGTGTGTGTGTTCTGTTTGTTTTATGGACAAATAAGAAAATTATTGCACCAAATATTATCACTCTATCCATCCATTATCCCCCCAAATGTCCCACAATATATATATATATAAATAAATAAGCCATTTAGCCATAAATTGCCGGTGGTCGGTCGTGGATAGTTTTTAATGTGCGGTATGATAATAAAGAGGCAGAAATTTTTTTTTTGATAAAAAAAAAGAAGAAATTTTAGCTGCTGCTGTTGCTGCTTCTAGTCATCGTCGTCCTCATTTAAATGTAGCATCGTCACTCTTTTTACTTGTTTTATCCATTAGTGGTGTCATTGTTGTCGTTGTGGTTGCTGTCGTCAATTTATCAATTTGTTGTGGCGGTATGATTATGCAGGAACGTAGTGTAGCCTCAAAATGCTAGAAAAACAAAAACAATTTTTTTTTTGTTGTTTTTCCAATAATTATTCATGTGATAAATTGTAAATTGAGATAGAAATGTATTTAGTTACAGTTTACAGTGGAATAAGGGCTCAAGGATCCAGTGTAGGGTGTTAAATGGAGAATATTTGGTGGAAGAGATTTCATTTAGAATATTTGGTGTAGGATATTTAGGAAGAGATTCCATGTAGGATGTTTAGTATAGGATATTAAATAATGACAAAAAAAGGATTTTAGTTATTCAAACAAAAAAAAGGACGAAAAAAAAACACACACACAAAATACTAGCGACGACTATATAGAAGGATTGGGGGTAGAGGGGTGTTGTTGTTGTTTTATTATTTTATCCTCTCTCCACCAGTCCCCACAAAATCCCACACCCCCTTAACTATCATTTCGTTTATTATTCATTCGATTCTTAATAAAAATTTCTTTTTGCTGCCTTAATGTTTTTCCCATTACCTAGTTTTTGTTTGTTTTTTTTTTTTTTGTTATTTCCCCCCCAACGAAAAGGTAAAATTAATTAACCAGGAGATATAGAAGAAGATAGATATTATAGAAGAAAAAAAAAACATTTAAGTGGTATGGTATGGTGTGGTGTGGAGTGTATTTGGTGGAGACGATGGGAAAAGAGGGAGAAAATGTGAAAAAAAAAAAAAAAAACAAAAAATTAAAACAAAAAAAATAAGAGAAAAAAAAAATAATTAAAAATTAAAACCAATATCATAAACAGGATTCGGATCGAATCAAATTAAATCGAAAACGATCCTTAATAAAAGACAAAACAAAGAAAATTAACAAAAATAAATAAATAAGGGAATCAAACATAATAAAATTCCTTACATTAAATTGTTGCAATAAATCAGAAATTAATTTTAATGATGTTGCACGATTACTAGGTGTCATTGTTGGTCCTGTTTGTATATTAACACAATTTGTTGTAATACCAGATGCACCTAAATTATTATTTAAAAAATTATTTGTATCCTGCTGTTGTTGCTGCTGTTGTTGTAATGTCAATGCACCATCTACACCTACTCCTAAAATGAAATTTGTATATTTTGTTAAAAAATTAATCCAAAAAAAAAAAAAAAAATAGAAAATGGATAATGATTTTACTTTTATAATTATGATTTAAACTATTATTAATTGTTAATTGTGTTGTTGATGGTCCTGTTGTTGCTGGTATTATATCAACAGTGTTATTATCAATATTATCATCACATATAACATGTGTTAATGTTTGTATTTTATGATTTATACTTGTTGTTAATATTGGATTTACAATTATTTCTGGTTCATTATTATAATTAATATTATTTATTATTTTTTTATTACATTCATATATATCACTATGATTATTATCATCAATTTTTAATTTATCATTAAAATTACGTGTTGGACTACGATTTTTAATACTTAATTCTTGTTTTAAATCTAAAAATAGAGAAGAGAAAAGAAAAGAAAATTAATTAATTAATTAAAACAACAGTAAACAAAGTTAATTAAAAATTTAATTAAAAAAAGCCAACCTCTTGTCTCATCCATTAAACGTTGTAATTTAACTTGTAATAATTCTCTTTCATCAACCTCTATTTCTAATAATGCATTCTTTTCATATGCTTGATTAAGCATTTGTTCAAAACTAATTGCACTTTCACTAACAATACGATGGGCACGTTTAAGATCATCATTTTTTTGTTCTAATTCTCTTAAATAATTACGATACTGATCACGTTCATTTTTTATATTATGTAATTCTTGTTCTAATTTATTATTTTCTGTTTCATATGTTAATAGTTTTTTCTAAAAAAAAAAAAAATTAATTACTAACAATTAAAAATTAATTAATTAATCTGTTTAATCCAACCTACTTTAATATTATCATTTTCAATTTGTATTTGTGTTATTTTACCACGTAAATCTTTAATTGTTTTATCAGATTGTTCTAATGATGCTTCTAATTCCGATTCTAATTGTTTTGATTCTTCTGTATAATCTTCTAATTCTAATTGTACATCAATTTTACTACAAAAAAAAGAAACAAAATTACTCAGTTAATTCGTTGAACAATTAACAAATTTTTTACTCTTGATAAAAACGTTTTGCTGTTTCCTTCCAATAACAACATTCCTCCTCAACACTATTAAATATTTGTGGTACATCCATCTCTTTATTTAATATATATATATATTTTTTTTTAATTAAATAGAAAAATCCTTAATTGATTTCTGTTTAATTTTTCTCCTGCACTAAACAATCCAACAAACACACACAAAAAAAAAGAAAAACCACACTCAAAATTTCACTTGTGAGAATTAAATCACCTTTTAATAATTATCGTCGTTTTGCAAATACTACTGAAGCGTAGAGCACATTTATTGATTTATTAAAAAAAAAAAAAATGAAAAAAAAACACCCTTGGAACACCCAGTGAATCTACCAGTTTGGGGAAAAAAAATTTTTTTTTTCGTTCGTTTTATTAGAATTTTTGACAGGCAACTGGTAATCGATTTTTTTTTAATCGATTAAAAAACAGAATCGTAAATGTGTGTGTTGTTAATTAATAAAATTTAGTGGGTGGTAAATTACGTGGATTAATTAAGTGAAGGCAATATTTCCACTGTGTTGTTCCCTGTTCTGTAAGTCCCAAAAAAAAAAAAAAAATTCCTTCTTGATTCGATACGATACGATTGACTCACACTCTGTCTGTCAAATTTCGATTAGCAGGGTGTAACATTTTTGCTATAAAAAAATACAAACCAAACATTTTTGCTATAATTTTTATTTTTTATAGCCTTGTTACTGCCAGATTTGAGTTGATGTAACGATGATTTCATTTTTATGATATTTACATCTGAGCACAATACAATTATGGAAAACTTAAGAAAAGTCAGTTTTTAAAGTTGTTTTGTTTTTCATTTATAAACACTTAGCTGATGTTTCTTTAAGATAATTGACTTGTAAATTTCATTAACTCTCACATAGCGTTTTTTAAGTAATTACAAAAAATCCATGGTTTCAGAATCTAATATCTATTGTAATTCATACATTTTACTAAAGAGGCCACTTAGAGCGCGAAATTTAAATACTTCAAAAAACATTTTTTTTTTTTATTATTTTGCTAATTATAGGTCTCAAAATGCTTCCGTTTTGGTTTAAATCTGGCTTAAGTGTGAATAAAGAACACAAAAAAAAAATTCAGTAACTTATGAAGCGTAATGGAGCTGAGAGGTCTTTCAATCTTTATTAGGTTTCTGGTCATGATTTTTTGTTCATCTTTTAGACATATGCAATGATTGTTGGGATGATTCTTTAAGGAATCCAACGTTTCTTTGTGCAAATACAAAACAATTTTAAACCACAACAATCTGAATAGGAATAACGAAGTTTCAGGATTCGTCCCTGCAAAATATTTCGTTTTTAGATAGCTGACTACTGCAGCAAGAAACGTTGGTGTAACGAAGACGAGATTCTAGAATACAAAAATTTTAAGAATTATGAAATCATTTCCGTTAGAGGATCATTTCTATTGGGAAGCATTGGATACATCTTGAAATAGCGCCTTTTCTTTATTGTAAATCAACATAGATATCAATGTCTGATCAAATTAGCGATTTTGAGGTTATAAGACCACGTTGCTTACGTTAATTTTTTTTTATTCATTTTTTAAATTAAATTATATTTAATTAATTAAATAAATAAATAAAAAAAATGTCTTTCCTACATAATTGTGTAAATAAAATAATTTATCTATGTGGGATAATGTTTATAAAGCATCTGATACATTTGGTAATTTTATTGGAGCCCGATAACAATATGATTATCGAGAATTACATAAAAATTCATTATGATTATATAATTGGTGAGTTTGAAATTATTTAATAAATATAATAATGTATCTAAGATAAGAATTATTAATAGTTGGAAGTGGTACCGGTGGTTCAATGATATCCGGTAATATAAATGGGGATAATATATTATTAATAGAAGCGGGTGATTATAGTTTCTCATTACTCGATACACCAATACTAAGTCCATTATTACAAAAATCAGTATATGATTGGGAATATGTAACTGTGGAACAGGAGAACGGATGTTATGGTTTAAAAAAACATCAAAGTTTATGGCCAATGGGTAAAATATTTGGTGGTACACATATGCTGAATAATATGTTACATTATCACGGTGATTATAATTATGATTTTAATCAATATTTCCATGATAATATTGGTCCATTTGTTAACTATGACTTACAGTAAGTTTTTTTAATCGAATTTTCATTCATTTAATCAACTGGTTTTTCTTACAGGAGCGTTGATGAGTTCCTATCACCAAAGCAATTAATTTATAAAAGTGATTTTGCTGATGATTTTGTTAAGGCGGGGAATTTATTTAATCAAGGTAATAGAATCAGTTTATTAAGTCACTAAGCCACTAATTTTGTAGAAACTTTTTTTTTTTTTTTTCAAGATAAATTCTTTATTGTAAATGTAACACAGGATAATAATGGGAAACGTTATACCGGTGGACATTACATAAAAGAAAAAAAATTAAATAATTTAAAAATATTAACACGTTCCCTTGTTACACGGATAATATTTTCGAAAACCAATAAAAATAAAGCGATCGGTATTGAATTTATAAATAATAATAGAAATTATCGTGTTTATACAAAGTATGGTATTATATTATCAGCTGGTGTTATTGGTAGTCCTAGATTATTACAATTATCAGGGATTGGTAATAGGAATTTATTAAAAAAATTTAATATTACCGAACGTTTAAATTTACCAGTTGGAGATAATTTACAAGATCATATAACAACTGGTTTTGATTTATTTTTAATTAATAAACGTATTGGTATTAAAAATTTATTGGATTTATTCACATTGGAGAATCTACAGAAATATTTCCATAATAATCTTGATAATCCATTGACAATGGTCGGCTGTGAGGCGTTAGGTTTTATTAACACAAATGATATAGAAAAGATGTGTGATGGATTTAATCGAACAAAATGTAATTTTAAAGAACAAAAAAAATCCAATCAACAACCGGATATATCATATATGCTACTCCCGGTTAGTATAACAACAGATTATGGATTACATTTACGTCATATAATTAATCTAAATGATGATTTATGGTTTAATTATTTTAATAAAATTAATAAACTGGATACAGTATCAATAATGCCAATATTATTACATCCAAAAAGTATTGGTTATGTTGAGATAATGAGTAATAATTCATTAGATTTAAAAATGTTAATCCAACCGAATTATTTACAAAATCCTGAGGATGTAAACGTTTTAGTGAAATCAATAAAAATTTTAAAATTATTATTAGAAAATGAGGTTATGTTAAAATGGAATATAACATTAAATGAGAATATATTACCAGGATGTGAGGATTATCTATTTAATACAGATAATTATTGGATATGTTATATAAAACATTTAACATTGACGATGTATCATCCGGTTGGTACATGTAAAATGGGTTATAAATATGATGTGACAACGGTTGTTGATCATCAATTTCGTGTACATAATACAAAAAATTTATATATTGTTGATGGTTCTGTGTTACCAACATTACCTAGTGGTAATCCAAATGCTGTTATTAGTATGTTGGCGCAACGTTTTTTGCGACAATTAAATTACAAAAATGATTTAAATATATAGAGAGATAGAGACTTTTAATAAAGAAAAAAAAAATGGAAAAGAAAAAAAGTTTTAATGTCCAAGGGTCATACATATTGGATTATCAGCGTGTTCCCCTTTATCCTGTAGAACACCATCCGGTGCACATCGCCACGGATCCTTTGTCAACACTAACCAATCGTCTAATTCTTTTTTTAATTCCGCTTGTATCGCTTTCATTGTCACCTTAGTCGCCAGATTATTTAATTCACTGGGATCCATTTTTAGATCGTATAATTCCCATTCTGGCCGATTATAATATTTGGATAAAGTTTTATACCATGGTAACGGCTGTTTGTTTATCGTTCGATTGAGAATATCCTGGAATGTTGGTGAGACATAAAAGTCCTGATCAATCGGAAACTTTGAATTGAAATTTATGTTGTGAATTAATTTGTAGCGTTTCGTGCGAATCGCACGCATTGGATAATTCATTGTGATCTCGTGATATGATTGACTTGCGAATATCGATTTTCTTTTAATACCATTCTCATCGGTTAATAGAGGTAACAGACTTTTACCAGTTAATACCGAATCTTCTTTAATAATTTTATTATTCTTGGGGTATTTCGTGTGTAACAATGAAGGTTCGGTTATATTAAACCAGTCTAGGAATGTTGGAAATATGTCCAATAAACTGGTTAACGTGTACGTAACCTGATTGTTACGCTCTTTATGGAATGGTGAACTGATAAACATTGGTTCCGCCATACCAGGATCGTATAAATTTGTTCTGCCAGATGGTAATGGTGGCCCATTATCAGACGTATAGATGATCATAGTGTTATCCAAAAATTTTGAATCTTCCAATTCCTTTATAATTAAGCCAACACCCTGATCTAAACGTGAAATTGTTTGATATTGTGCTGCGATATCACGGCGTGCTGGTTCCGTATCCGGTACATAAAATGGTAAATCAATCTCATCCCATTGGTAATAAATTGGTCTCCAATCTGGTATAACACCCATTCCCTACAAGAAACGTTACATTCGTTCATTATTTTTATATAAAGAATTAGGAAAAAAGAAACGAAAATCTTACTTCCTCTCCAGAGCCCCAACGTTCACAAAAACTTCCATATTGTGGTGTTACATGCCCACAACGATGCGGATCATGAAATGATATGATGAGGAAAAATGATCTGAAATTTTTGTTTTAAAAAAACGTTTAGATTCTCACATGAATAAAGGGAATAAACGTACTCATTGCTGTGTAACTGCTGAAAGAATTCTCTAGCAAGAAGTTTTATATTCGTTATATTCCTACCAATCTGATTTATTGGATAATTCTCCTCGGTACGTTCATAATCAAATTTAAATACATCAGCTGGGCCAACATGTTTCTTACCGATTATACCCGTTTTAATATTATTTCTTTTTAATACCGTTGGCAAACTATTAATATTCTTGAATACATTAAAATGATGAACACCCTGATGTAGTCCATACATTCCATTCTGATGGCTAGGCATTCCCGTTAATATTGATGCACGACTAGGTGAACAACTACTCACCGATGTATATGCATTATTAAAGATTAAACTATTCTTTGATAATTTATCTAAATTTGGTGTTTGGCAAATACGATTACGGTAGGCACCCAGCTCAAAACCACCATCATCAGCTAATTTAAGGGAAGATAATTTTTTTTGAATTTTATGTAAAGGAAAATAAATTCAATGAACTCACCTAAAAATAAGATAGCGTTTTTTGTAGCGTTTATTTTAATAAACGTCAAAAGTAATATCACTACGGTGACGTACGTCATCATTTTTTTTGTTTATTTTGTTTTTTTTTAATTAATTAATTTTTTCTCTATCTCTCTCTCTGTTTTATTGACACAATTTTAGCACATAAATTTTAATTAAAGTTTTTATTATTTAATTATTGATTAAAAAAAGTGACACCAAGTGACACGTCGGTACTAGACGGTAATCCGGTTTTTGTGTTTCTGTGCCAGTCACTTGCTTTGTTATTTTCTTTAGAAAGTGATTTTTTTGGATCAACGATCACGATTTTTTGCCTTTTTTAAAATTAAAATTAACAAATCAATCAAAATGCCTTTAAAACGTGATGAAATTTTATTATTATTTGATGTTGACGGTACCTTAACTTATCCCCGTACAATGATAGAGAAAAATTTTGAGAATTTTCTATATAATGAGATACGTCCAAGGGCGACAATCGGCATTGTTGGCGGTTCTGATTTAGAGAAAATGTTTGAACAATTAAATGGTAAAACGATTTTAGAGAAATTCGATTATATATTTCCTGAGAATGGTTTAGTACAGATTGAGTATGGTATTGAGGTGGACAAGGTGTCGATAACTGATTATTTAGGTGAGACGGTACTCCAACGTTTTTTGAATTATGTTTTAAATTATTTAAGTACTGTGATTTTACCGTTTAAACGGGGTACCTTTATTGAGTATCGTAATGGTATGATGAATATATGTCCGGTGGGACGTCAGTGTTCGGTTGAAGAACGTAACGCATTTGCGATATATGATGCAAAACATAATGTCCGGGAGAAAATGATACAGGATTTAAAACGTGAATTTCATGATATCGATTTAACGTATAGTGTTGGTGGTCAAATTAGTTTCGATGTCTTTCCACATGGCTGGGATAAAACATATTGTTTAAGGCATTTTAAGAAGACGTCAAAAGTGTAAATAATTTTGAAATAAATGAACGATTGTCCTCGAAATCTCTTAACGTTTTTATCTTTTTCTCTCCTTATTTCAAACAGTTTCAAGGAAATACATTTCTTTGGTGATAAAACGGAACCAGGTGGTAATGACTATGAAATATATACACATCCGGATGTTATTGGACATAAAGTGAAAACACCGATAGACACTAAACAATATTTAAATGATTTATTTAAATTAAATTTGTGATAAAATAAATGCAATAATTCCATTAATAATTAATTTTAAACGTTTTTGCTTTGCTTCCATTCATTTATTCCCCAGTATAGGAGGGTCTACGTTTCTCTAAAAATGCATTTAAACCCTCAAGACGATCTTTTGTTGGTATAACCTGTGCATAACATGCCTCCTCAATTGCATATCCGGTATTTAAGTCAACCTGCATTCCTTTATCGATCGCCAGTTTAGCCATACGTATTCCAATTGGACCGTTTGGTAATATTTCACTGGCCACCTCCAACGCTTTCAAAAATGCGGCATCATTCGTTTTATTCTGTGATACAGCATGATTACAAATTCCTGCAAAAGAAAAGAAACGAAAATTAATTCAATATTTCAACCACCACATTATTACTTCTAATTACCCATTTGTTTTGCTTCGATACCAGTAAATATTCTTGATGTAAATATAAGTTCCTTTGCTAATGATGGATTTAATAAACGGGGTAAACGTTGTGTACCACCAGCACCTGGTATAATCGCTAATTTTGTCTCAACTAAACCTAATTTAGCATCAGCTGTACACGTTCTAATATCGCATGCTAATGCCATTTCTAATCCACCACCTAATGCGGCACCATCAACTGCCGCTATAACAGGCATCGGTAATTTTTCAATATTTGTCAACAATGTACGTAATGATGTAACAAAACGTGAAACTTCTGTTTGTGATAATTTTATACGTTCCTTAAGATCGGCACCCGCACAAAAAATACCGGGAACTAAACTTCTAACGATAACAGCACGAACATTTTTATCCACAGCTAACAACTCGACAGCATTTGTTAATTTTGTAACCAGTGAACGACTAAATTAAATAAGAAATGATAAAATGAAATGAATTAAATTTTTCTGTGTTTAAAATGCGGCTAACCTAAAGGCATTTTTGGCATCCGGACGATTTAAACCAATAACGGCAATTCCCTGTTTTTCACCAGTCAAATAACTAACCTAGAAATTTTTTGGATTTTCCTCATTAAGATTCATTTTATTTAATTAATTTTGATTTTATTTTACCTGTAATTCATCATGATTCTTATTTTGCATACAAAAATTACGTATAATCAAATGATTTCCTCTTGTTAATTTTGTACGTAAATTCATGGTGAAGGCCATTTTTGATTATTCCACGGAATTTTTGCTGGTGTTGTTATTTTAAAATGTTAACACTTTGTTCGTGTTGTTTTGACTGATTAATGATTTTTTAATTAATTAATACGAGAATGTTTTGTTAAGAAAAAATATTTTTTTTTTCTTATATTTATTATATAAAACCCGAAATAAACAATAAAACAATAGATTAGAATAAAAGAAATGAATTCCCTATAATTACTACATGTGACATCTATGAATAAAAAATTTAAATTTTTGATTTTTTTTCTTTTATCTTTTCAATGACAGCATATTTAATTGATTCGCGTAATATTTTTATTAATAAATCGATGTTATGCTTATTTGCATTATTACCCATTAAGCCAATACGAAATATTAATCCAGCTGTTGGTCCTAAGCCACCGCTTATCTCTAATGCGTAATGTTTATTTGAATACAGCGCAACATCTGTCCAATTTATATTATCCGGAACAATAATTGCGTTTACCGTTGATAATCGGGATTTAAACTCGTTCACGTACATCTTAAGCCCGAGTTTTTGGATTTCCTCCTGTAAATACATTGAACAGTCATTATGACGTTTTATTAACGTTGGTAATCCTTCGATGCAGATATTCCGTAATGCTTCCCTAAGGCCATACAGCAACGTTGCACTAACTGTATGATGATAACTAAATTATAAAACGAAAACAGAATACATTAATATCTCATTGGTAAGTACGGTATTCCTTAGGTTATTTTACATTCTTGGACCTTCCTTAAAACAGCCCCAATATTCACCTAATAGTAATGCATCAAAGTAATAAACATTTACGCTTGTACGGCGTGCCCTAATTACTTCGCTAAAATAATAAAAAAACGAAACATGAAATAAAAAAAATTCTAAATAAAAAAAACAGCGAAAAATCTTTATTTACGTTGCACGTGAACTGAATACAATTGGTGTAATCCCAGCTGGGGCACCAATAACTTTTTGTGAACCAGTGTAAACAACATCCAATGACCATTTATCGGTGTAAAGTTCTGTGCCACCCAGTGATGCGACCGTGTCCACAATCAATAAGCAATTGTACCGGTGGCACAGATCACCTAAATTCGTAATATTTTGTAGAACACCTGTGGACGAGTCACCTTGTACAATAAAAAATACCTTGGGCTTGTGAAATTTTATTGCCACTTCAATTTCCGTGTATAACAGTGGTGTGCCTGGTTTTGCATTCACAAATCTAACATCAGCACCTGTGGGATGAGAATTTTTCTTTTCAAATTTATATTTATTTAGAGAGTAAGAGGAATTCGAACCGTATCGTTTTGCCATTTCAGCAGCTCGGTAACCCCATATACCGGTTACACCAATTAATAAAATATCACCCGGTTCCAATAGGTTACATAGTGCAGTCTCCATTGCACCATGTCCGGACGCACTAACACAGAATATTAAATCATTATTTGTCTGAAATATGTACCGTAGGCCATCCTTAATCTCATCCATTATCTAAAATAAAGAAAAAAAAAATCGATAAACAACGGAAAAATCTCTCCCTCACTCACACACTTTTAATGTTTCCGGATGTAAATGTCCGAGTACCTGTTCTGACATTATTTTTAAAACATTTTCAGAACAATTTGATGGTCCCGGTCCCATTAATAATTTTTCACGAATCTTTAATGGATTCATTAATAAGGATTTTGGTGGCTCAATACTCATTTTTTTTTTATTTCTTGCGTTCAACGGATTACAACACGGTTTGGGGTTTGATTAAGACAAATAAGAAAACGAATCTCATTATTGCCGCATTATCTATTTCTATAATTAAAAGCAAAAATAAATATTTGTCTAAGGCATCAGCGGTTAACAACCAATGTTTAAATGGTTCATGGAATAATTAACTTCTGGGTAAATATTTTATCCATTGATTTATCAGCTCTAGCTACGTTTTCTAAAACGGAATTTTTCTTCTTTTTTATTAATAAAAAAATAACACGTTTAACTAAGGTCCTGTGATGGTTTTTACCTTGAAAAAGAACAAAACAAATTTAATCTCTGAAGGTAAGTATCTGATTACCTACTGTAATCTATCGTAACATAACGATCGAATCTGGTATCAACAAAATAATCAGGATGTGCCAACAGAAAAATCATTCAAAGGTTGTTAATCGCTGTTTTGAACAACGCAGTTTTGTTTTTTTTTTCTTTATTTATTTACTTCTCTAATCTCTAATTTGATAAGAAAAACAAAAAAAAATGTTTTATCACCTACGGGTCGGGAACCACATGTTACAATGTGACCAGTGGTGGGATTATAAAAATTAACAATCGGTTATGTGTGGAGTTAAATTAAAAAAATACGCAGAGAAAAATAGTGAGATTACTTCCAAGAAAAATTGTTAATACATAATCCATATTAAGTTCTGATTCTGGATAATTAAATAAAAAAAAATCTAAACGATTTACGGTTTGTAAAACAACGGTTAACCGGTTAGAACAGTTAATGCGATCGTATGGACTTAATACCAATGTTGATAAGTGATTATTAGTGTAACTGATTAATATAACAAGAAGCTCCAAGGTAGCTAAGACTCTCAAGATTTGAATTTTGTTGTTTTATTTCTGATTTCTGCTATAAAAACAAAAAAAAAATTAGGTTAAGTAATAACGGTTACTCAGATTTCATTTAAATTACAGAAGAAATGCCTCCATCTGGATATAAAAGGATTATTTAGAGTCCTAATCTATTTATTAATAATCATCTTAGGGGTTTTATTGAGTTATTCGGGAAATTTTATATTAAAACTTCATTGTTCAGTTTTTGTTAAAGAAGAAAAAATTAAAGTCTTTTCATTCCTAGAATGTTTGGGATTATCCGGAACTTTAGTAAAAAGATAAAACTTTTTTTTTATGTGATAAAAATAGTGAATGTTCATTATCAGTGTGTATAAACTGTATAAAGTGTTATAACCAAAAAAAAACTTCCAAAGTGTCACTGTGCCGATAAGGAAATTATCATTGGGGTGATTGCCAGACAAAATAATAATAAAAGAACCAGGAGTAAAAGTAATTTTTTTTTGTTATTAATTTAAATCATTTATTGCAAATAAATATATAGAATTTTTTTTTTCTTTGTTTACAGGATTTTTTTTAAGCAATAAACACACAGATATTAGTTTATAATTCTGGAACATTAAATATATATATATAGTAAATATTTATTATTGATTTATTTATATTAAATCTGGTAACAGATGCATTGCATCTAAAAATAATCCCATCGGTGTATTACGATTACCTAATGTCTCCATTGTGGTTGCAACTTTATTTTTGATATTCCTTAAGCGCAGTGATGAGTGTACAAAGATTGCTAAAAATGAAAAGAGAGAGATTAATTGATGTTCGATGGATTGATGATAACGTTTGATGAACAAAAAAACTTACATGAGATGACCAGTAGTATTGCAAATATAACAATTAATATTGAATCAAAAACATATAAAAATAGGCAGCTACCAGCAAATGTCATAAATAAAATAATCCACCGATTTGGATTATTTTTCTCTTTAATTAATGTTTGTAATTTAATTGAGTCACCGCTTAATATTTTATTATTATCAGTGAAATAACGTAAAAATATATAAATAATACAGAGGATACATAAAATACCGCAAAACATTTTACCAGGATGTATTATACCAATAAGTGTTAATAAAAATGATGACATTAAAAAATAATTTGTTTGATAATAGATTAAATTTTTAACAACACGATTACCCCATTTTTCAAAATCGGCTAAATTTGGTAATTGAAAACGGGCACTGCCTAATAAAAAATCATCAAGATTCCTTAATGGGGCAAATTGTAAATCATTCATATGTAATGTCATCGTACTTTGATTTCGTTTACTTCTTGTACTTTTAATACACACAGCCACACAAAAAAATAATAAATAAAACACCGAAATTAACTAATAATTAATTTCACAAATAATATTTATGTTTACTTAATTAATTAATATGAGAAAAAAAAATTATTGCTTTGACATCATTTTTATATTTAATATGCGACGAATAAAAAAATAAAATCTGCACACGAAAAAAAAAAAACTCAAATAAATGAAAACAGATGGAGCGACTATAAATAAAGAGAATTTTTTTTATAAGAATTTAAGAGGAATCGCAAAACAAAAGAGATATTCGCTAAAGGAAGGAAGAATTCGTTGAAAATGGACCTAAATTGCAACTTCGGTCCATGTCCTTTGGACTATTTTTTTTGTTATTCATCGTTTAATTATAAAAAATATTTCAAATAAAAAAATCTGCACCTACTAGGTGGGTCTGGTAGAGCTTGCGTTGGCGGACCATTTTTATCCACTAGGTCATTGACAGGCAAGCTGCTGAATGAAAAATTTGAAGACGGCGAAGAACTTTTTCTACCGTAGACGAATAATTAAGGTTTTTAGAACACCATGAAGGCGTCGGAAATCTATGATAAATAACAAATGTATGGAAAAACATAAAATGAAATTTGCGAAATAATTCCTTCGAGAATTAGGACATTATAACTTATGGTTTGATTACAATGTTGTAGCTCAGTTCATGTAACTGCGCTAATTTTCGTAAAGGAATCAACGACTGAATCTTAATTGACAGTCGTTACCACCTATTATGGCCTACAAGTACGATTTTGATCTAAACACAATAAATGTAAGGAAAAGTTAACAGAATCGCTTTTTTTTTTAAATTCAAATTGATATTTATGGAGTATAGAAGTGAGTATTAGCGATTATTGGAGATACTAGTACCAGAACTGACCAATAAAACAAACGTTAAAAAGTACAATCTCATTGGAATTATTATTTTAAAACTAATTGAAGCAGAATTAACGTAGGACTCACATGATTAGACACAGTTGTACACAGATATTACACCAAAATAAAAAGAATTTTTTTTTATGTCACATTAATTACCGTGACAAATATAATTTTTAATTAATAAATATTTTTAGTTTCTGGGTTTTTTTATTTCCATCATCTTCTTCTTCTTCATTTAATACAATAAGGGATTGAGAAAAATAATTCCTGTTTATGGTGTTTTGGAATTTAGTCACCTAAATGTTTAACTTTTTTTATATTCAATACGTTCCACTTTGACTTCATCACCAATTAACTGATAAACGTATGTAACAACGGTGGTACTTTGTATATCCATCAGTACAAATGATGGTATAACCGAGCTAAAATGACAAAAAATTAACTTTAGAAAGAAAAAAAAAATTCTTAGTCAGTTGTATTGAAAAATATCTACGTATCAAGTGGATAATATGCTCCTGTTGCTGAACCAGGATTAATATAAAATTTATTTTCATGTTCGTATGCCTCAAATTTATGTGTATGCCCTGATATAAGTATATCAACATCTAATTGTCGTTGTACTAATGCTAATGCTTCTGGATCACCCCATGGTACAACCTGATGTCCATGTGATAAACCAATACGAAATTGTCCAACAGTTACCACCTTTTGTTCAGGATAATTTAAATTCTAATAATCAGAGTAAAATTATCAAAGATTAATTTAACATAAATTATTACCAGATAATAATACTGGAAAACAAACCTCATCAAAATCACCACGTACAATATGTACATCATTTGCTAATGTTTTTAAATAATCAAAGGACTCTTTTGTACATAAATTTCCGGTACATAATATATGATGTATACGCCCCGGTACTAAAAGTTTTTTAAATTTTGTTGGTAAACTACTGCATCGATGCGGTATATGAAGATCACCCAATACCAATACTAACTAAAAATTAAATGTAAATAAATTAGTTTTTTTGTTTTTAATTAAATAATTTTTTTTTGTGGAATTTACCATTTTGTTGTTTATATGAGAGACCAACGATTGATTTGATTGGGAATAATCGGATGGGTGGTTGGTTGGAATGTTATTATCAATTTGACAGCAACTATAGACAGACTTCACTCTAGTGTTGCCTCTAGTGTAAAAGATGAATCACAATCCACATAAACGAAAGAAAACTTAACGCAAAATTAACAATAATGGTGTAAGCAGAAAAAAGTAAAGTAATTTCAGTTTAAAAACAAATATTTATCTCTTAAATATCCATCTATTTGCTAGAAAATTTCATTTACAATATTTTAGATTTCTTAAATTGTACATAATCCATAGTTTTTGATGTGATAAATCAAAGTAATCATTGAACATCAGCGATAATAAATTCTAACGGGCAATTCTAACAGTAAATATTTACCACTTAAATACAAGAAATTTTTATTAATCAAGTTTTCGATTACATTACTTATGTAATAATTAAGTCAATTATACTTAATCCATAGTTTTTGTTGTGATAAACCACTGTAAATTGCAATGCAACCGCAATAATTTTCAACGAGCAATAGCGCTACCTGTATTATTAAATTAAAAAAAAAACACAAACAACTGACAACAACACAATTTGACGTTTGATTGCACACAATATGCGATACGACACAACGAATGACTAATTCAGTTGGAAACGGAATAACAAAAGGAAAACAAATCACCAAAAAAACACAATAAATCGAAAATAGAATAGAATCATACGTGATGGATATTAAAATAGAGGTGAGTGGTAATATGGAATCACCAAAAACGGAGACAACAAAACAACCATTTGGTCTCTCAAGGTTAGTTCTGTGAATTCCGTTTGTTCTGTGTTACGTTTTTTTCCTCTTGTTGTTAATAAATGATTATCGTTATAGCATCACAAATCTATCAACAAAAATACCAACAATAACTGAATTATTACGGGATAGCCGTAAAAATATACGACCATGGACAGAATTTATGAATTATCAAAATTTTAAAACAATTGGTAATGTGCAACGTCTTACAAATCGTTTAATGAGAAATTTATCATATTTTCAAAGTAATTATTTATTTGTATTTCTCGGCCTTGTCTTATATTGTTTGTAAGTGTTTATTTATATATTATAATGTGTACGGGTGTACGTGTACTAATTTTTAAAAACATTTTTCTTTCAGATTGACATCACCAATTATATTAATTGTTTTAGGTATATTATTATATTTTTGTTATAAAATAAAACAGGCACAGACAACATTAACAATATTACAATATAAATTAAATACAAATCAACAGTGTATTGTTATAAATATAATTTCTGTGCCACTATTATATTTGGCTGGTGCTGGTGCTGCAATATTTTGGGTATTGGGTGCTTCATTCTTTTTTATATCATTGCATGGATGTTTCTATAATATTGATGCAATTGTAACAGAGGATACAGAAACATTTTTACCTGAAAATATTGTTTAAAAATTTTTTTTTTTCTTTTATTAAATCGTTATCGAATAAATATTTTCTCATATTTAACCAAAAAAAAAATATTTCTTTTAATTAACAACAGTGCCATCTATTATAAATTTATTTTAATAAATGGGGTGAAAAGTTTTAATGGAATTTGTAATGGATCTTTTTGAAGGATTAATAAGGATGTTTTGAATGAATAAAATAAGAATCGTTGCATAGCACATAGTTGATGTGAATATGACTGGTTAAGATGCATGCTTGCAGTTGATTGAGAAAAAAGTTGAGAAATTAGCAAGGAAGCAAACAGAAACGGTTTTGATAAGGATTCAACAGGATGAATGATTTAAATAAGAATTGATGCATGGCATTTAGTTGATTTGTCTATCTTGTCTGTTACCAGTTAACTGTATGAGTGATAGGAATTATAAACGGATTTCCCAATGAGATTTTAAATGAATTGAATAGGAATCGTTTCGTTGTTTGCCAGAAAGTAATCGAAAAAAGTTTTTGGGAATCGTTAATTAGCCTAGAAGTAATCAGTAACAGAATTGATAACGATTGAGGTTTGTAGGAATATTATTCAACACCTGGCTGTAGCTGATGGAAAAACTAAACGTTAAGTGTGAGGAATGAGAAATTAATCTAGAAGTAACAATAAATAGAAGGATTAATTAGGATTAATGATTAAAACAGGATTCAAATCATGGATAAAGAGTCATAAATGATGGATAAAGAATGGAAAAATATCTGAAATTAGCCATAAATCTGGAACAAGAAACTACGGGGAAATAATTTAGTAATTGGGGTTCGAATGATTGGAAACAGGAATGGATATGATATGATACTCACCCACCTACAATAAGAACTAGAAACAGGAATTTGTTAAAAAATTTACCAACAAGCTTTAAAGGAATAAAACAGGAATCAACATCAATTAATATAATGACAGATTATTGGAATTTAATGTAAAACCAGGATTAGACTAGAGGTAGACTAAAAATGTTTTTTTTCCTGATTACCATTAAAGTAAATGGATTTTTTTTTCTTTATTGAAGCTCCTCCAGGATTTTCATAATCTTTTACCACTTCTAGATCATCTTGTGAGTGTCTAAGTTGGTTCAAACCGTGTTTCTTAACGTAACAGAGGTGGTAACTGTTATCAGTAAAAACAGATTTCAAAATCGTTAAATTGTCATGTTTATGCATTATTACAGTCCTTGGAATATTGTACGAATACAACTATTACTAGTACGAAATATCCTTATTTATGATTTTAATTGAAATGATTTGATTTAAGTGGACGTATTTGTGGACATTGTGGATTGAAAATTGAAATTTATGGGAAAGGCAATCGTTCGTCTGTGTGCAGGTATTCCCAGTCCTTTGTAGATAATTTTTCCGACGTGGTATAATGAGAATTTACTAGGATGGTTTGGATAATTTAGAATTATCACCGTTCGTCTCTGTGCAGCTATTCCCTGCCTATTCCCAGTACTTTGTAGCCAATTTTCACGAGGTGAGGATAATGGGAATTTACTAGGATAGTTTTAGATAGTTTAGAGCACTTTTTTTTATAATTTATAAAGGTAAAAAACTTTTTCTATTTTTTAACATAACCATTCTTTATTTATTAATTTTATTTTATCCATTATCCATTATCCATTATAAAATTAGAATTAAAAAATTAATTTTTTTTTTTTTGTTATTTTTTTTTTTTCATATTTTTTCTTTATAATATTTATCACATCACATACACATACATAAACATTTATATATAATATATATAATAAATAAATATATACTATATACAGTAATATAATGTAATATTTTTAATTTATTCATACGTTTATTTGCATTTACAATTGTATTTGGATCATCTTTCATTAAATATGTACGTATACCAAATATACTATCACGTATAAATTCAGACCATATTATATCATTCATATTAAAATAAAATATTTTTTGATCATCTATTGTTAATTTCGACCATAATTTTTGTACATTATCATTTGCAAAATACCAACGATTATTATTAAAATATGATATTACCTCACAAAATTTATGTACTTTTTTATATATTTGTAACATTTTTGGTTTTTTACCAATTATTAATAGACCGGTATCAATTATAATTGCCGGTATTATATGATAAAATAATGTTAATATCTGTACAAATAATTTTGATGATGACATTGTTATTGAATAATACCATATCGATGATGATAATGGCATTTTAGAACCATGTTTAACACCTAAATCACAATATTTACCCCATGTTATTGAATTATTAGAACTTGTTACATAATTATATATGGGTATCTCATCATAACTTGAAATATAAAAAAAAGAAGAAAAATAATTAAACTTTTATTATGAAACAGTAGACATAACAGGAATAATAACAGAATAAATAGCAGGATAAATAACAGGATAAATAGCAGAATAAATAACAGGTTAAAATAAACTTACACATTCTGTGATATATCCCATGCGCTGGCTAATAATGAATTAACACACATATCAACCGGTACAATTTCGGCATTTAATTCTTTTGTTACATGTAATACACGTAATAAACCGGCACCAACACCCACCACAATCCCAGTTGGTCCATACATATTATCTATCCAACCAGGTGTCGGTTCTTTATACGTAGGTATTACAATTGCTGGACGAAATACAACAACTGGTAAACTTTTACCCATTGTTTTAATTAAATCCTCTGCTAAACATTTTGTAAATGTATAGGTATTTGGCCACTCTTTTATTATTCTAAAAGAAGAAATATTTTTTGTTTGTTGGGTTAATTACTGTTGATTTATATGGAAATTTTAAGAATTAGAAATAATTACTCTGGCGTTATTGCATCTAATGTTTTCTCATCTAAACATTCAATTAATTTTATTGCATTATCACCACTTAATTTTGGTTTATAAAATTTCTCATCAATATCAATTCGATTACAATTTGCATATGCTGTTGATACATGTACAAAGGCCTACATAAAAAAACAAAAAAAAAAAAAATTTAGTACATAAAATTTAGCAGAAATTTAGTTCATAATTTTCTTTTTTTTACCTTTAATTCAATGATCTCCTTACATAATATTATTATCTCTTTAGTACCATTCACATTTATACCTAATGCTAATTTAAATTTTTCATCAAAACGTACCGTTGCCGCTGAATGAAATACAATATTTACATTTTTAATTAATAATTCACGTTCGGTTATATTTATACCAAGACCCGGTAAATTACAATCACCATTTATTGTTATAATTTTATGACGAAATTTTGGATTTTCACGTTTTAAACGATCAAATAACTAAAAAATAAATAATTTTAATTAATCAGTGATCAGCAAACAAATGCAAACGGTTAAATTACCGCATCATCAAATATCTCCTCAACACGTGAATGAACATCTTTACCCTTTTTATTACGTACAAGTAGATAAATATTCTCAATGTTACATGTTCGTAGTAATTTATCCATAATAACTAGAGAAAAATTAATCAAAAAAATCAAATAAAAATTAACCAAAAAAATTATGATCAACAAACCTTTTCCTAAAAATCCTGTACCACCAGTCATAAATATTGACTTATTATTATAAAATTGTTGCATTGGTGTTTCTGTAAAAATATAAAAGTTTATCTATTAGCGGTTTAATTAATTAATTAAATAATTAACGGTTATGAGGTAAAAGAGTTTTTTTTATAACTGATTAAAAAGTGTGAAGATCATTTTAGAGTTCTACTTTAGTTAAGGTAATTTGGGCAGTTTTGTGGGTAATACAAGTGATAGTGAGTCCATTTCCCTAGGGATCATCCATTTAAGTTACACGACAAATATCTCACGAATTAGTGTCACAGCGTAACATTGACCGTAATATAAATGAAACTATAATTCATTTTCTTCTTCTCAAGAAGCTTAAGGGACTAATCTAGGATAGAATAACCTCCAGCGTATATTGAAGAATCAAGATAAACAAAAGAAAAAAAAAATCGCCTAAAATTAGGGTCATAGACTGCGATTTACGGTAATACAGTCATGTGAAACTGGGCTAATTTTAGTTCTTTTCCTGCTATCTAAGTGGTTCAAATGAGTAAACTTGGATTAATCTCCACGAGATGTATCGGAACATATCTTCGGAACTCCTGACACCAATCAATGGGAAGAGATAGGCTGGAAAGTACATAGACGGAAATAAAATCGATAACGAGTAACAGATTACAGTTCTGTCCTATGCTCCTAAGTGGAATGTGAAGAATTTTTATTTACCGAAACAAACAACGAATACGAAACAGAATTACGCTGGTACTTAGCACATAGTAAATTCAAGCCCAACAAACAACGAATACAACGTCTAATGAAATGGTGTAACATTTTGCGGTCCCTTCTTATACGACTTAATTCAAACGCAACAACAACGGTGAACATGGTTAGCCAACACTGTTAAAAGACAAAAAAGGCGAAAATATTTAACACACACAGAGAGAAAAACCAACAAAAATATTTCGCTTTTGTTCCGTTGCTAATTAATTAATTAAAAAAAAAAAATTTAAGTGGATTTAAAACAATAAATATGATTGGAATTCATTCATTCATTCCGACATTATATATATATTAATGCCGTGTACGTAATAATTCTTTTTTAAGTTTTATTAATTATGGAATTTGACCTTCTGAATGTAAGTGTTGAGTAATTTTCAATAAAAAAATAATTTTGTTTTCTTCTATTTCTTCTTATGATTTGATTGTTGTCTAGTTGACTGGTTTGTTTGCTAGATGTTTTGCTTCATAGCTAGTCTGGTTGCTAGCTAGCCGATTTGGTTGCTAGCTATATGATTTAGTTGGTAACTAGTTCGCTTGCTTGATGTTTTTCTTATCAACTGGTTAGATAGTTAGTTAGACGATTTGGTTTGCTAGCTAGTTAGATAAAAAAAAATTTGCTTGCTAGTTAGTTAGATAGTTGGATAAACGATTTGTTTGGTAGCTAGTTTTATTACTAGATGATTTTCATGCTAATTAATTTTCTTGATAAATAATGTGATTGGTAGCTGGCTTGCTAGATGATTTGATTTATACCTGGCTAGTTAGATAGTTTGCTAGCATGTTAGCTGGTTAAATAGCTAGTAAACTGTTTAGTAAACTAGTCAGATACCTGATTAGCTAGCTGATTGGTTACCTGATGATTAAACAGTTTAGTTAACTAATCTAATCTAATTCAATTAATAAACCGAAAAAAAAACAAAATTTCTAATTAGCTGCCTTAAAAAAACGAAAAAAAGCAGAAGAATAAGAGGAAGCAGACATTTTTTTTTAATTAGGCAAATTTTATTGTTTTTTTTTTTTAATCGTGATCGGTACACCGTTCGTGTGCAATTAATATTGCAAAGATGTGCGATAGAGATTTTTTTTTTATACAGCAAAACACGTTTATTAATTAGCGTAATAAATGCGAGGTTTTTGTTTGCTTCTGTTTTGTTTGTTTTATTAAAATGTAAATAAAGATTTCGTAAAAACACTTAAAATGAAATGTAAAAATGTTTTGTTTAACTAACGTAAGGTGAAACAAAGCTGCGTTTTGTTTAATTAATTAACAATCGACACTAGTGAGACTAGGCGATATATATTGGTAGCTATTTTAATGGGTTTTTAGCGGCTATTTGTGGAGTAAAGAGGTGTCCCTCTATCCATAATTAGCCATTTAGACTACACAGTAGGAAAATAGCTTAAATTAGCTCAGTTTCACTTGGTAACTTCAAGGCTGCACTGTGTGTATCTTAGTTTGGGAGTTTTTTTTCACCAGTAACTCCAATGTGTAGATTCTTTGAAACTTCTTGCGAAGCAGTAAAGGATCTAAAATTAGCTCAGTTACACTTGACGTTTGTGTTACAGTTAATATTGCGATAGCTCGTGAATTTTTTCTTTTTCGTTTTTATTCTGCAATTCCAACGTGGTGCGAAGGAACTAAAGGAACTGAAGGAACTATTCTACCCACGATAAGCTATTTAAACTACTAATGAGCTAAAATTAGCTCAGTTACACTTCGCTGTGTTACCGTCTACTAGTTTGGGAGATTTTTCTCCTGTATCTCCAACGTTTGAAACTTCCAACAAAGCAGGAAAGAAACTAATCGTAGCTCAGTTTATTTGCTTTCCATTCTTAGTGATGTAATTAGTGTACAGGTGAGCGTACACCTTTCACCCACAGCTAATTATATCAATTTGTTTTCCAATTAATTTGTATTAAACGGGATAATTATCAGGAGAAAAATCTCGTTTAACAAAAAATGTTAAAAATCTGAGAAGAAGGTGAAAACGAAAACACAAAAAATTTGTTTTGTACTAAAATGAATGGAACTTCTGAAGAAAAAGAGGAAAAATTAATCGGCAAAAAACCTGATTTAAATCAATAAGTAAGAGCCTGATTATTATCCTGGTTAGGTGCCTGGGTAGCCAGAAGAAAAACCCAAGTTTAAACATTTTGTTATCAGTTTTCTGTATTCCACCGTAAACGCTATTGCGGCCCTAATTCTTGTTTTTTTTTTTTATTTATTTAAATTTCATTTTAGGTTTTATCGATTGCTGTTTTTACGACTTAACTTAAGTATCAAACAAATTTCCATACCGTCCAATTACTATAAATAGTCATTTCAAAAGCACCGTAAATGCGTGATCTATGCGATAATTTATTACCGAGATAAAACAAAAAAAAACCCAAAAATAGAATCCAAACGCAATAAGAATTTTAAAGGTAAATTTCGATAACACAAAAAAAAAAACTCAAAATTCAACTAAATGATTTTTTCTCTTCTTTTGCTTCGGTTTCACATTGTTTTCGTCTTTATCATCGTAAACATGTTTTCTCAACATTTCTTGTGTTATTAACACAAATAAAGGTTAAGTCAATGTCAATGGCTTTACAATATTCAGACTTAGTTTTTACCTTTTTAATACAGATAAAGGTAAACAAAATGTTATAACAAAACACCCACTAACCGTGAGATAAATATAAAAAAATAAATTTATTAAATTTTGGGTGATCAGGTAATAGAATCTGTCATAAACGTACGTGTGATTCATGAATTTTTGTTTTTCTTTAAAAATAGGTTTAATGTCAAGGGTAATACTAAAGGTAAACAATTATAGGTCCACCTACCTACCTACCAACCTACCTAACCTCATAATTAAAACGTAATTAACTCGTAATTATGATGATTATTATTCACATTTACATTAAACACTATACTTAGTTTCAAATCATAATTAATTCCATGTTTACCTTGGTCAATACAGGTGTTTCATGTGATAATACAGCTGGTGAAATGAGCAGTAGAAAATTGTTTACAATACTTTCCTACTTTTCAGTAATACTGGTTATTACCGAATAAAACGACTCAAAACTACTCAAAATGATGAAAAATATTTCTTGGAATATACGACCACATAAATTAGGAACGTTAAATTCTCAACATAATCTACAAGTGAAACTAGAAAACAAATAAAGTAGAAGAATTATTATTTTTTTCTCTCTATTTTTCAAATAAAATTTAACCTTGGAATAACCAAGGCTGATTAGAGAGAAAACAGATTTTTTTTTCTAATTAATTAACAATGAGGTGTGTGATTGTGGAAATGTAGACACAGGTGACGAGGGGGTAATTCTATGTAATAATATGATGACAATAAAGCGGTAAGTGAAAAATTGTTCGATAAATCAGTCTTGAGTCCGGAGTGACGTCAATTAATAATAGAAAAAAAAAAGAATAATAATAAAACCTACGGGCGGTTTTTACCTGAGTTTTGTAATTTGGAGACTTAATGATGGCTTTTGTAAAAAAAAAAATAAATAGAAAGAAAAACTCATTGAAGTCTTCGAGGTAATCTCCTTGGTAATCTGCAGTGGGGTCAATGTCCAATGATCCAATGATATTCGATGCTTGTGTTAACATTCGGACGATTAATGGAGTTATTGAGGAACTTTTTAAATATAATATAGACTCCCTACATTCCCAAGAGGTGTTCCAAAGATGGGAAAAACCAAATAAAAACCAAATCATTATGGAGAATGACACAGGGAATACATGAGTCCAATTAAATTTTATGGACAACGTTATTGTTGGCTTAGATGAGAATTTATTTATTAATTAATATCTTAAATAACGGATTGCAATCGGTGTAATATTATTACCAACACACCTAAAGTGGCCTTACTCCATTATTTATTGTTTTGTACAAGGGCAAAGCGTTTTTATTTTCCTTGTTAAACATTTTTTTTTAAATTAATTAATTAAATAAATAAATAATGCGAAACAATTGATTGAATTCATTGATTAATTAATCGATCAATTAATGAAATTAATAATTCAATAAATTCGTTAAAATGCTGCGTTAATTATACATGTAATAGGAAATGAGGTGATAAATGTGGTGAATTTGTCGTATTGGAGGCGTAGTTGTTTAGTGTGGAGTATTTTATTTATTGGGGCATTAGGTGTTTTATGCGTGAAATTGGAATTAATGGGATAAAATTGAAAGCTTTGTTGCTGGTGTGGAGAATAATTTTGTTGAAAAATGTTTTTTTCTTATTGTTAGTGAAATTTTAAGGGGGATGTTAGCTGTTTGGTGTAGAGAGTTTTTTTCTCATAATTTTTGCGAATTAGATTTTTTGCGAGGTGAACGAATAAGATTGAATTGGAAGCGTAGCTGTAGGTGTGGATAGTTTTTTTTTTGTGTTTTTGTTTAAACTTTTCTAATCTAGGCTTGGTATTAATGACTAAAAGATATTCAGCTGATGATATTAATGGTTATCCACAGTTATTAGACAGCTCAAATTGAATAAGAAGTAGACGATGATGATGAAGAAGATGAAAAAGATGAAGAAGAAGAACATGAATTAAAAGCAAAGTAGAAAATTTCAGTTAATCAGTATAATTGTATGCATAGAAAATGCTGTAATGATTATACGGAATCAAGTTTTAACATTCCTTCATTTATAAATTACATGTTTTATTGAATAAATCAATAAAACACAGGAAACAGGTCATGCAGGCTTATATTTTCATTTATTAATTATTAATTATTATTTAAATTACTTATTTAATGAATTAATTAATTAATTTAAAAACAATAATAATAAGAATATGAATAATAATAACAATGACAATAACAAGAAGTAGAAAATATGAGTTCTTGTTTTTATTTTATTTTGTCCGGTCGTTAAAATATAACTATCTGCATTGTCATTAAACATTTGACTATAAAATATTTAAATTTAAAGTTGTATGCTTTTTTTTATTAAATAATTAATTTCATGCCCTTATTCTAACCTGTTATTGTTCTTACGTAAGTCATACGCTTAGTCTACTTACTAGTTTCTTTAATGGTTATTTATTTTACTCATAAAAGTCTTCACGATTCACTATTTAAGCTACTAAAACCAATAAAAATTTGTTTGTATAAAACGGTTCTGCTAATCCAATATGAATCCTTAAAGATTTCAACGTTATTACTCCCAAAAACTCAAATTTTAACCTTTAAAAACCCTTTTAAAAAACGGGGAAATAAATTGCTGCATTATGTTCCTAAAAACTTCCCTCAAATGTCAATATGTGAGAATTGTGTCGTTGTGTGGTCATAATGTTTCCGATTTTTTATTTACACGTTTTGAAGAGGAGAATAATTTACCCAGATTGTGTAACCGAATTTGTTTTGTAAGTAAATCAAATTAACTAAAAGTAATTTAATATTTGTGATAACGGATTAGGGATTAGAAAGACAGAAATAACGAAAAAAAAATTCAAAATGACAGGTTACGCCGTTTTTATCTATTTTACCCATGCATCCGGATTTTTGTTTTTCAATTTTTGAATGAACACGATTAACACAGGGAATAGAAATTATTTATATTTTCTTTCTCACTAAATCTAAACTTACCATTTTCATTGGATTGTACTAGCTCTGCGGTTGTTAAATTTTGTAATGGTGCCATGATTAAGATTTTATTGCTGTTCCTGTTCCTCAAATACCCTCCAATAAAATAATTTATTTATTATTATTTTTTTATTTACTTCAAACGTTTATTGATTTTTATCTATTGATAATTTTATTTCATTTATTTATTATCGTTTGGTTCTGTGAAAACATTTATCTGATCAGCTTCCTAGATGATTATTTACTGTGACCGTGCTTGGGGTTCTGGCGTCTGGTGGCTACATAAATAAAGAAGAGGATAAAAATTTATTATTATCATGTTATCGGAATAAAATAAAATTTCTTTTTTTCGCTTATTCACATTTTTAATCTAGATTTTGTAATTTATTTTCGCTCACTTAACAACGCTTATGAAATCGAACAACAACAACAGCAAAAATAGCAACAAACAACCGAAATGAAAAGAAAAGAAAAGAAAAACGAAGAAAAATTATGACGAACATATAGTGACCTCCCGCCCGCCTAATGTTGTGACAAAAATTAGAAATTTGTTCGATTTTGCAAAAAAAAAAAAGTAGAAGAAGAAGACGAAACTGATTACCCAACCTAATACCAAAACCAAAATTACAAAAAAATTTTCGTTTTGTTTTGCTTTTATTTGTTCAACCAACATACACCGGAAACACGAAAATAAATTTTTTGTTTTTTGTCATGTCTTTGACGGTGTTTAGGCCTAGTTATGTTATGTGTGTGTTATGGGGGGGCACGCGACCTGTTTGTATTTACAGAAAATAATTTTTTGGTTTTTTGATTTTGTTTATAAATCTGTTGTGACCTACGATTTGTATACCTTGGATTACGAGAAGGAAAGTATTCTGGAGAATTAAAGGAAAATTTCATGGAATTACTTTTTGATTTGTTTACGGGGGAAATTAAATGAAAATCCAATGTTATTTGATTGGTTTATGTAAATTTTGTTGAATTTGTATATAATTCGGTTGTATGAGCGTAAAGTACATAAATAATGGGTTTAGGGCCTTTATACGCCTGTCTTCACTTCTTTCCAGAGTTTAAGCAAATTTTATCTTGAAGTAACAAAGTAACGAATCACTCCCAGATTTATTACTGTGGATAATAATAAGTCTACAACCCACCAGTTCAGTATGTCTCTCTGTATTGTAAAAATCATTTAAAAAATAAAAAAAAATATTTCCGCTATTTACCGTTTCTAAACCGCTACGCATAACGCACTAAAAAAAAAGAAACAATTGTTTCGGTTTAAAAAAAAAAAAGAAAAAAATAGAAATTATGTTACGCGATCGCTCGTTTTTTTTTCTTTCTTTTATAAATAAAAAAAAAAAACTAATAAACAAAGAAATTTCTTTCAATTTTTTTTTTCGTGGTTTTTTGCTTCTTTTTCTTTTATGGTAACCGACAAAAAAAAAATGTGTTTTTTTTTCTTTTTCGAAAGTACAAAACCCATCCAACAAGTGCGAAAAATTTTAATTTAAAATTTTTTTAAACGCTCTACCTGCTTAAATCTGCTCCGGGTGCTTCTCTTTTATAAACAGTTAATCACAAAGATCCTTGGTTCACATGCACACACACACTTGCACAAACACACAGAAACAAAACAAAAAGACACAAAACTTCTATGGAACTTCCTTGATGCTTCTTTAATTGATCAAAATTACTCGCGATTTTAATTAGAAAACCAAAAAAAGTCTCTCACAACAAAACCTCTAACGACAACAAATGGAAAATTGTAACTGAAGTCGTTTGAATACAATCCGTTCGTTTTTATATAAAGTGAATGTTTGGTCACTAATAATTACCTACCTGGTCGCAACTTTACCTGTGTGTCTGTTTGTTTTGCTTTTTTGTTTTATATTATTGTGTAATGCTGTTCACTCTGTCGCTCTTTCTTTCTTTTCGTTCAGTGTGTCGCGCTACTTTTTTTTTGTTTTATTTGTTTTTGTCATTTGGATAATTGATTTTAGTAATTAACAAACAGAAGAAGAATTATGGTATTGCGGCGATAGACGGTGGAGGGTCTAGAAGACGTCGATAAAACGGTTTGTGAAAGGCAAGTGATGGATTCGATTGTTTTATGCCATTATGCAGGAATTTTAATGCGAAGCATTCGGAATACACAAAGTTTATGATAGTTGGCGATAGTAGTGAGAACACAGAAGCTAAAGACTCTTCAGGAACACGTCTCTCAACAGAACATTCCGCCAAAATACTTGTGAACTCTGGTAGAGGAACAAACAAACAAAGAGCCCGATATAACAACAAATAAAAAGTGGAGACAGATTGGTGATTCAGACAACAATACCAAACCCGTTAGGATTAAAAAAAAACAAAATACCTTGATCCGACTCTGATCACTATTCAAACGCTTTTTTTTCTTCTTCTGTACTTCGTACTTTGAGCATCGTTTGTTAATTTACATTTGGCTCCATCGCTTCTCTTTAATTTTTTTTTCGTTTTCTTGTTTTTTTTTTACCTTTTCGGTGTCATATTTGCAATTTATTGGGAAACAAAAAAATTGTTTTTTCTTGTTTTGTTTACTTAAAAATCAGGGTCGGTGCAAGGAATGCAGTTAAGAATTCTATTCTTTGGAAGCTTGTGATTTCTATGAGAGAATCTTCGTCGTACTTTTCTTTGTTGTTACTTGAAGGTTCCTGACAGTAAAACTTAGTGGAATAAACGTGGAAAAGAGTAAACTTCAGGACTGAACGTTGTTCATTAATTTTGTTAAAACTCTTGAATTTTTATTTTTGATTTTGTTTATGCGGTAAATAAACTTCACACGGATAATTGTTGCCAGGTTTAATAACCGTTTGAACCACTAGTTTATCTAGAAAAATTTGTTTTTGGTTTATGGTTAGAACATCGCAAAGAGAGTGTTTTCAGAACTATAAACGAAAAAAAAAAATTGATTAGAAATGATTAGAAATAAGAGGTGAATTCAATTCTATGTGGGCGTCATGGACTGTGGGCTTCATTGACTTTGGACGTCATGGAGTTTATTAGCTTTAACAGGGCACTAATTCAAGAAGTTTCATCATATTTGTGGTTCATGTGGTTTGTGTGGTTCGTTTGGTTTGTTTGGTTTATGTGGTTCGTGTGGTCCATGTGATTCCTGTGATTATTTTCCGTCCTCTACTGTTGTCTTAACGTAAAGAAGTCTTAAGACGGATGCAAATGCGACGGTTTTTCCCATCGTAATTTATTTTTAAAATATTTGTTGGAATGCAATTTGTCGTACCGTAGAAAAACCGTAAAATCGTAAAAAAAATTTATAACATAAATCTGGAGTTTTGTACCAAAAAAAATTGCATGTGTGTTGGTGATTTATCTAAATTAACCGGTTGAATGCCTTAATCCAAAAGTATCGAAAAATAGTAAAAAATTTCAATTTGCCCCTGTATGTTTTAATTAAACAAATTTTTAATTTTGTTTTTTCATCCCGATTATCACAATCACGATTAATAGAGCGAGGTTTTATTTTGAAACAAACACGGTCAAACAACAGATCGTCAAATACATTAGCGCAAAAACGAAAGAAAAAAAAACAAAAACCATTTGAAAGGCAAAAAAAAATTTTCTTAGTTTTTTTTTTCACTTATTCATGGTCATTTTGAAAGATAATTAAATTGTAATCAAAACAAATTAAAAAAAAAAAAACAAAACAAACAAAACGAAACGAAAAATTTTATTGCAAAAAAACAATAAAAATGACGAAAAAAAAATTTTTTTTTTTTGTTTTGTTTGATCTAATAAAAACGCAGCACGTAGTAGTTGTAGTTGAAGTGGTTTTACGATATATTTGTGTGATTGCTGTAAATCGTGGTTATTCGATGTCGTTTATATAAAAAAGACGAGTTGTGAAGCCGTAGTTACTGTGCTGCTTTTTTTTATCAAAAGATTAGTAAGAAACAGCAGGATAGGAACTAATCGTAGCTCAGTTTCATTTTGCTGTGTTACTGTGAAGGCTGCGCTGTGATCCTTGCTTAAGAGATTTTTGTACTGCATCTCAAAGGTTCTTTGATACTTCTTGCGAAGCAGTAAAGGATCTAAAATTAGCTCAGTTACACTTGACGGTTGTGTTACCGTTAATATTGCGATAGCTCGTGAATTTTTCTTTTTTGTTTTTATTCTGCAATTCCAACGTGGTGCTAAGGAACTAAAGGAACTGAAGGAACTATTCTACCCACGATAAGCTATTTAAACTACTAATGAGCTAAAATTAGCTCAGTTACACTTCGTTGTATTACTGTCTACTTGTTTGGGAGATTTTTCTCCTGTATCTCCAACGTTTGAAACTTCAAA
The DNA here is from genome assembly GCA_961205885.1 of Ptychoptera albimana. Classification (NCBI taxonomy): domain Eukaryota; kingdom Metazoa; phylum Arthropoda; class Insecta; order Diptera; family Ptychopteridae; genus Ptychoptera; species Ptychoptera albimana. Next base: position 269,862 of record OY540807.1, on the reverse strand, counting down.
CGGAGCAGCAAAGAAACTAATCGTAGCTCAGTTTCTTTGCTTTCCATTCTTAGTGATGTAATTAGTGTACAGGTGAGCGTACACCTTTCACCCACAGCTAATTATATCAATTTGTTTTCCAATTAATTTGTAATAAACAGGATAATCCTCGATTTACTATAAGAGACGAACCACAGTTCTTGTACTTGGTAATCGTGTGATACCCAAAAAAACGTCTAATCAGAACGAATTTATTTTTTTTTGCCATATCAAGCTATTACCAAGCAATAATTGTTAGCAGATATACGGGTAGATAGGTATCAATAGGAATTCAGATAAACCAGTCAAACACCTGACTGTAATTTTTCTAGAAAAATCTCTCAAAAATAATTAAACGTTCCTCAAACAAAAGTTGGCTATCAGTAATCCGTAATACTCGCTTACAAAAAATAATATAAAAAATTAATAATAACGAGACACTACTGTATTCTTAATATATTTATTATTTCTCACCCAAATTACAGTTATATCGTGCATCAACGGATTTTTATTTGTTTTATTGTGTCACCAATATGTTATTAAACCGTAACGTGGTATTAAGACATAAAAGAATCGAAAGAAAGAAGCGATAGAAAGAAACGAAGTAAGAACCGTAGAAATAAGCGTAAAAAAAAGCGAAGAAAGAAGTGAAAAAAAAGCGAAGAAGCAAAAGATAGAAGCGAAAGTGTGAAAGAAAGAACCGAGAACGTGAAATGTTTAAAGAGAAAGCTTTCACTGATATTTTGCCGATTTTTTTTTTGCAGAACTTTGGTTTCTTCTGCAAAATTTTGTCGTTCCCGGCTTTTGAATTTCAAAAGTTTCTGTAGTCCGGTGTTGTGTTGTGTACTGTGCAATAAACAGAACAAATCCAGCTACAATCATAATGAATTCATAACAAGATTCTGTATTGTTACTGGATGGAAAAACCAATTTTAATGAAATTCTTAAAGATTTCGGGGGGGAAAAACCCAAAATGAAATATTTCTTTTTAATGTGTGAAACTTGGAGACAATTTTTTTATGCTTTTTTCTGTTTTTTAATTAATTTATTCACAAAAGTTGAATAAACATCTGAAGGTTTTATTGAGAAAATTTGTTTTTTTTTTTGTTAGATTTGATTAGTGATTGTGGGCAGTAATTATCGGGTTTTTTCGTAAAAGAAATTTACTTAAGTTAAGAGAAAAAAAACAACAAAACATTGATTATGCGATAATGTTATTAGAGACCGTTGAATTTTGATTAGATCAAAAAATTAAAACGTTAGCCCTGAAGTATTTCTTCAAATATATTATGTTGACCCTGGCCTTAAGCGTAACTAAGTGGCTACATTTTGTGCTACAATTAACTCTGATAATGATTATGATTCAATATGACAATGAACGAAGCATTTTTTTTTGTCTAATGTCGATAGACCGGAAATTTGATGATATTCAGTATTTTGAGATGATTATTACGACGTTTAATACCGAGGTTAACATTTAATAACTTTTCGGAATAAATAGGAAAAATTTATGTTTTTTTTTTTTTTTTGAATGGCAGTGAAATTTGTGTGAACTGCTTGAAGCACCTTGATGAGTATTGATCTCGTTTTTTATAGAAATTTAATTAAAAATTTAATGATTTTACGGAAATGTAATAAAATCTCAAGAATAAATCCAGAATATTGGATAAACTTTTATCTGATTCATCGGATTTATCAGATTCCTAGTTATTATTTGACTTTAGATCGATTTTACACGTTTCATGAAGTTTGTTTTTGTTTTTCAGAAGTCTTTTTGCATGAAATAAGCAAACAGGACCAGGTTCCTAATCGTGTCAGCATTTAACAAAAGTCTGTAGAATTAATTCTGGTAGCTACTGAAAGTACGTTTAACAGAGAAAACGGTTTTTGACGGTTTTGCGAGTTTCGTAAGAGAAAACAAGTTTTTTTTTTTTTTCTGGAAAGTTTTTTTGTGGTTTTATGGGGCCTATTGGGTACCTTGTGATGATTTACAAATGAAGAGCCGATATTACAGGATATGAAGTGGAGTTGGATAGGACACGTACTTAGAAGGCATCCAAATAGAATCTCTAGGATATGTATTAAAATGAAATGTTCTTCTAGGAACACCTGACACTAGAAATAACCGACTACCCCGACTACACCCACGAAGAATGAGAGAAAAAAAGAAACAACACCATTCACACCGTATCGATTTTGTTGGCATCATTTCAATCTAACACACTTCGTGCATATTTTCTGATGTTTTTAAGGGGGCTTAAAGAAGTGACGACTCTTTTACACACGTTCATATCCTTCTCTCATAAATTCCTTTTTTTTGTTTCTGCTGTTTATTTGGCATAATGCGCAAATACCATTCAGCAAATATTTTTGTATAAATTAAATGAAGAAAAAACAAAAAAAAAAATCTCTAAGTGCGGTGTGCAAAGATCAAAACAAATTTTAGACAAACAGAATTTTTGTTGCTGTTGCTGTAGAACAAACTAAAGAAGCAAAAAAAAAAAAATCAAAACAACGACGACGATGATTAATGGCAATTAGGCACGCAACATTGGATGACGTAATGTTTCTCGTTGTTTTGCTGCTTTTTTGTATTATTGAAAAAAGTTTTTGTTTGCTTGCTTGCTGTTGTTGTTAAGCTCTTGAAGTGCCTTTCAAAATGAACTATAATAATGCTGTGGCCAAATTATGTGCCTTTTGTTGTTGCCTCAATTGGAAAACAAAACAAAACAAAAAAAGAAAAAACAAATCTTAAAAGCTTAGCTGAAGTGGCTGAATGAAAAATATTCGATTTGATTTAAGCGAAGTAATAGCAGTAACACAACAACAACAGCAACAGCTACCGACGTCAGTCCATTCCTGAGATTATTGTGATGATGAAAACAAACAAACACACAAACAAAAAAAAGATCGATTTTGGGTGGTACTTGAATGAGAATGACCTTGCGTTTGGGTCATGTTAACGGTATCATGTAACGAAATGAATGACCATGAGGATTCGGTGAATTTTTTTTGGCTTAGAAACTTTCGATTAAACCAAAAATCAAAACAAAAAAAAACATTTGATTGGCTTTCATTGCTATTTCCTTGGGTGATTTTTTCATGTAATTTTTTTTTTTTTTTGTTATTTTGCCTTTATTTATGACCAACTTTTATATGGAATTAATTACGCACAATTTCCATCTTATAATAGATTTTTTTTCTATTTTTATTTAATCCATTCTGCCGGTCTGTCTGCTTGTCTATCTGTCTGTCAATATTGTTTGTCAACATTGGATTTAACATAAAATTTAGATTAATTCATCGAATGTAAATTTTGTTGTTTAAATTTCTTACATTTTGTAGCATACTTTGCATAAAAAAAAGAAAAACTTATTGTTAATAAACAAAGAAAAAGGACCGGATTCTTCGAAACAATGAAATTAGTTAGATAACATCAATAAACCGGATTCGTACTGTGATACCGATAAACGCCTCTAACGCTTATTTGAAGGGTAGTGGACAATTGAATAAAAAATCCCTCTGTATTCCCTATTAAGTAACCTGAAAGAGGGGAAAACCACATCATCCTAGAATTCTAGGACCCTACCTTACATGAAAACAAAAAAAAAATTTTTTTTTTAAACTTTTTTTTTCTTTTTATTTAATTATAAAATTTATGAACTAATTGAAACTAAAAATTAAAACCACAATAAAAACTAATGTTTGTTGTACACTCCTCAATCCTGAAAATTACAGGTTTTTTTGTTTTGCTTTTTTTGCTTTGTTTGATATAATAAGGATGAAACCCCGTCCGTTTCGTGTTTTTGTTTTATTTTTTTTTAATTCTTTCCGATTGTATTCATCAGGTAGTTTGTGCACTAATATTGGTTACAACCAAGCCATCCTTTAGATTTAAACCTTATCTGATTTAACACAGCCCCCCCTTTTCAAGTCCATAATTGGGGGTTAAATACAGAAACAATTTTACACCGGTGTAAATGACTCACTTTATAAGTGAGTTTTGAATGTATTTTGGTTGGAGTAAAACAGTCTGGTTAACCAATATAGGCAGGACCGGAGTGGTGGTACAGGGGGGGTTCATTTTTCTTTTTTTTTCTTAAATTAAATATTAATTCATTCACCTTTATAAAACTACTGAAAAATTATTTTATAATTTTTTTTTTCCTTTTCTTTTCTTTTCTCTTTTTAGTTATCCAATAACTCCCAAAAACTAAATTTAGTTTAAATTAATTAACGGGAATGATTGGATGATAGGTGATTTTTTGTCTCTCACTCTCTCTCTCTCTCTCTCTCTCTCTCTCTCTCTCTTTCTCTCACGCACTCACGCTATCTTTAGAAAAATATTGTTATAAATGTCCAGAAAATTTTTAATAAAATTATTGTGACGAATAATTTCACTAGTTGATGTAACCAATATAATCTGTAAGTAAAATTTATTTAAAAAATATTTTTGTTGTATGAATTGTTTGTTGTGGTCAATGGAATTCGATGGAATTATGTGGGGGAAATGTGGATTTCCATGTTGTAACGGTTACCATGGATTTAAGGTGTTTGTGGACGTTGATTTTAAAAAGTTTTGATTGTTAAATTTGAGTGGGACAAAAGGTTTTTTGGTTTAGGTATAATCCACCGATACAAGAAACCTAAAAACAAAATTCTGTAGAAAATCCTCTAAAATTTAAGGCGTTCAGCATTCTTTACTTCTAACACCAAGGTAAAATTAGATATAAAAAAAACCGCGGAATTTCTTCTGAATACAAATAATCGTTCAGGAAAACGATTAACTATTATCCGTGGAATAAACACCGAGGAACTAGGAATTAATAAAAAGAAAAAAAAAATCGAACTCACCTATTCCATCTAATTAACGCTTCTGGCACTGTATCCATTGGATCATTTAATAAATACGTTCGTATACCTTGGAAATAATGTTGTAAAAAGTAATCCCAATTTATATTTGTCATATCAAAGAAGAAAATCTTTTTATCAGACTCATTTAGGTTTGTCCATAAAGTGTTGACATTCTCTGTTCTAAAGTCCCATTGTCGCATCGCAAAATATTCAATGACATTCATGAAGCGATGGATTTTCTTGTATGTATTCAGTAATCTGAAAATAAAACAGTTGAGAAATTTGTTGATTATGGTGTGAAATTTTGGTGGTACAGTGACATTAAAATGGTTAGCAGGGAAATATTTTTTATGTTAAAACGAATTTTTCAGATGTTTTACTATTCGGATGTTCCGTTTCTCCATAAGTACTTGGTTTTTCTAAATATTTTACCGATTTTACCACCACAAAACCCCTGTAAACCGAAAGTTTCGGAAGTTTTGTTATTCGGATGCTATACTTTTCCATACATACGGAAAGTACAGGAGACTTTATCGGTTTTACAAAACGCGTAAACTGGAAAACTGAAAAAAAAACTCCTGTTGTACATTGGGTTGTAAACACCTGTCGTACATTGTCCATACGAGGACTGAATTTTTATTTATTCCACTGCTCCAACTGCTGTTGCTTTTCTGTTTGTTTTTTTTTTCTTGTTTTCTATCGGTAACCTTAGCCTTTCTTTTTCTATCTAATTCCGAGGTCAACGGTTTTGTTTGTTTGCTTGCTCGTTTCTCTCTATTAAATTGATTTTTCTTCTTCTTCTTCTTCAACATCTTCTTCTTGGTATTTATGTAAACTAAGGTCAATTTTATTAGATGCTGTGTGTTAAAGCACGCTCGCCGTTTTTTTTTTTTAATTTAATTTGATTTAATTTAATTTTTCAACTAAATTTCGGAATCTTAAGGTTTTTTCCTTGTAGAAATTATTTTTTTTTTTTTTCGTTTAATTGCTTTCATTAGTTATACACAGGTATGGACTTTTTAGTTTGCGGGGCCCGAAATTCATTTATTAATAACAAAAATATTTTTACTTGTATCGTTTGATGCAAATTTAATCTTTCAAGTGTATTTTAGTGGTTTTTTTGGAGACTTTTTCGTGACATAGCTTTAGTTACACAGTAACGTTGTATGGACTATGATTGCTTTGCACAACAAATTTAAACGAAGGAGTTTTGCCTTGATATCATCATTAAATCGTTAGAAACTTGTTTCGCAGATTAATCAGATAAATTTATGAGGAATCCTAAGCGTAACGATTAACTAGTCAGTCCAGTTTAAAGTTTATTAACAAAACAAACAAACTAACGATGACTGGACAAAAAAAAAAATTACTCTGTATTACCGGGATTTTGATGATTTTATGGCTAAAACATCGTTTGTTCGTTCGTCTACCCATGCATTCTACTTGAGCAATAACTATTGGTGTCTCGCAAACAATTTTACAACATAATTAACGATCGAATGTTAAGTGAATGGTTTTTAGTGGTTAATAAACACGTGAAATCACCGACCTTTGATTAAAATATCGTCAATGCACTTTACTAACAACCGGTTTCGTTTGAATTATAATTATATTGAATGTCATCACTGGTTAAAGGCGCTAAACACAGTCATAAAAAAACCATAGCTACATGTTCTCTTCCAAACAAAATTCACTAATCGAATAAAAATTGTTTTTTTTTTGCTTACCTGGGTTTTTTCCCTATAAGTAATGCGAACGCATCGAATATTGTTGCCGGTACATAATGCAAGAAAAATATTGACATCATATGAAGGAATTTTATTGGATTATTTGAGTAGCATAGATACCAGATAGCCTTCATTGTTGGATACATCATACCGTATTTAATTGTTTTCGTTGTAAAATCACCCCATGTCATTGGATTTGTTGGCGATGTACAAAAATTATAAATTGGTATATCGTGTTTCGTTGGTGTTTGCTGTATTTTACTGGATTTAATAAAAGAATAAAAAAAAATTAATTCACCATATGAATTCACATAAAATCTTACCAACACTTACCTATTATTAAATTTATTAGCAACATCCCATGCTGATGTAACAATGCCGTTAACACATAAATCAACTGGCACCATATTAGCGGCTGCATTTGGATTACAACGTAATGTACGTAATACACCTGTACCAGCACCAGCAATTGCACCAGTTGGCCCATAAAAATTGTCTATCCAACCGCTTACCGGTTCTTGGTATGTACTGATTACTGTTTAACAAAGTAAAAAAAAACTGCTTAGTATACATTTAGGCATTTTTAAAATAAGTATTAGACTACTAGGCGAAAAAAATAATAATTTTTATTACCAATTCCAGGTCGAAACATGCCAACAGGCATTCCAGAGCCGTGCTGTCGTACAACATCTTCAGCAATTGCTTTTGTAAATGTATACGTGTTTGGCCATTTATCAAGTAATCTTAAATTAAGAAGAAGAAACAAAAAAATAAACGTTTAAGTGTTATTTGCGATGGTGAAATAGTGTGTGTTGAACCTACATTGGCGTTATATTTTCCATTAATTTATCAGATGTACATTCGGCTAAAATTAACATTTTACCAGAATCCATAGGTGGTGGATAAAATTTCTCTTCAACTTTACGTAATGGACATTGTGTATATGCCGTTGATACATGTACGGCACCCTTTAATAATTTCATCTCACTACATAATATCAACATATCTTTGCACGCCTGTACATTTATTTGCATCGCTATTTTTAATTTTTCATCAAAACGTACGGTTGCGGCCATATGAAATACAATATTTACCTGTATTTGTATTGGATCAAACGTAAATTAAAATTAAAATAAAAATGGAATAAAAAACCAGTAAAAAACCCACCTTTGTGATTAATGTTTGACGATCGGTTATACTAATACCGAGACCAGGTAACATACAATCACCAGCAATACCCTGTACCTGATGACGAAATTTCGGTACTTTCTGTTTCATTGTATCAAACATCTATATGTTTAATGTATAAATTTTAAATTAATTAATCAGTAATCAGGAAATAAATGGAAAAAAGAATATTTACCGCATCATCAAATATCTCCTCAACACGTGAATGAACATCTTTACCCTTTTTATTACGGACAAGTAGATAAATATTCTCAATACCTGGACAACTTGTTAATAATTTATGTAATAACACTGGAAGTAAATTTAAAAATTAATTTTATTAAATTTAATTAATTAATTTAATTAAACAAAATAGTCTACAAACTTTTTCCCAAAAAACCAGTACCACCTGTTATAAAAACATTACAACCCGAATAGAATTGTTGTACCGGTGATAGTTGTTCAATCTCTGAATACATTTCCATTTTTAAATATTTTTCCGTTTGGCTTTTGTGTTGAAAAATAAAAAAATATATATTTTCTTAATTAATTTTTTAATTAATTAATTTGATAAAAAATTTTCCACTCTTTTTAATATTATTGAAACACATTCACACATTAACAGAATTATTTTTTTTTTTTTTATTCCATTTTATTTATTTATTTCATAACGGTTTTTTGTTTGGGAAATATAATTAGATCTGGTTATCAGGAGGATGATTAATGTATACAAATTGTAAGTAAGAAAGGAATTTTTCTGTTTGTTTTTATTGATAATAAACTAAAATCGGGTATTTTTACTGGGTATTTGGTTAGTAGATCACGAAATAAAACTTTTAAAGCTTTGATATCCGAATGTATAGTGGATGGAAGATTTTTTTTTTTTTTTGTATGGAAGTGTATAAAGATCACTGATAAACAAGGACTAACAAGTTATACACAACTGGTTACATTTTCACAACTAAAAGTGATTAGTATTCATAAAACTAATTCCAGATTAATTCGATTTTAAAACTGTACATATACACACACACACTTTATTCGCGTAATCCACTATGATTATCGTCATACGAATCTTATTATAAATCAAAGTAAATTAACAATTAATTAGTTGAATTCGTGATATAATGTTTACGTGCAGTTAATTTGCTCACTTTATGATTTGATGTGTGCCAGCCACTTATCTTTATCTTGTAAATGATGTGAACGAGACGAACGTTAATTAGTCTTTGGGATTTTTTACTTTTATTATTAATTTTTAATTTAATTTTTATAGCAAACATGTGTATGCACACGTTGCGTCATTTTTATATAGGAATATCATGATTTGATTTTTTTTTTATTTTAATTAGGAATTTTTATTTTTCATAATAGGGGTTTATTAGTATCAAGGTTTTTCTGTAATCGATAATCGTAATTCTCTAATTTAATGTACGATAATCATTGTTTTCCTTACGATAATCATTATTTCGCCTGATTATGAGATAGAAATTATCCTTATGGATTTTTTTTACCATTTATTTTTTATTTTTTATCTCTTTTGTAATATCAACGACTAAACAAACAAAGCATACGAAAAAAATAATTTAAAATACGAAAAAGTCACAGCAACAACCGATAATATGTGCAAAAAAAAAATAAAAAATTTTAACGTAAAATGCATACTTTCTCTCCTGAAACCGGCCTCGTTTTGGTTTGTTTTTCGCTTTTATTTTTTATTTTTTTTTTGATTCTCCATTAATTTCTTTACGATGTAGTTGTTGGAATTTTTCTTTTTTATTTCTTGTTATTATGGTTGTTATTGTTGTAATAAACTATCTTCGTTTCTCTTCTTTTTTACCTTAGTTTATGATAAAAAATTAAAAAAAAAAAATAATAAGCAGGCGATGTCAAGTTGTGTCTGTCTGTTTGTGTTGGAAAAAAATTATCATCACACGCGACTGTTGTTCGCGGGAACAGGGTTTTGTAATGTCATTGGATCGATGGATGATCGTTCACGTTGACCATTTCAGACAGTCATATAACCGATGGCATAGCAAGATATGATAAAACCGCATTGGTAAACGGCAAGACAAAACTTTTGCGTATTGTAAAGACGACGAAAATGATTCAAACCAGTTTACGACCCCCGAAACAACGCGACAAAAACCAACAAATTTATTTCATTTTATTTTTATATTTGTTTCTCTGCAATAATCATCGTAATCACGGTGAATTTTGCCGTTAAGTAACAACATAAAATTCCGATTTATTTTTTTTTTAATTATGAAAGCGAATAATAAATGTATGTCAGGTGGGAGATTTCAGCTTTCACTTCAGATGTGATACAGGTGATACGATTTTATATATTTTTTTTGCATTAAGATCTGGTTTCGATTGTTGATAATTTGTAATTGAAGTTCTGAAATGGGGTTTTCATTGCACTTTTAGAATCAGGTGGTTTTTGCTGTTGTGGTAAATTTGGTTAATTGTTGTGACTATAGGCTTAGTGTGGTGTCCTGAAAGTTTTTGTTTTTTTACTTCTTTATTAATGTGACTTTTGGTGACTTTTTTAGCTACCAACTTTGCTACAAAATTACAAGCTGAAGGGCCCCTCCCACACAAATGTTGTATTTATTCAAACTCCTTGATTAATAAAACATTTCTATGATCCCACGATTAATAATATTCAACGAGGGCACACAAATGTTACAATAACCTGGAAATAAAATGCGGAAATCTCATCACATATCTAACCTAATCTTAATTTAAAACATAATAATAAAAGACGGTACTAGGTCCAAATATTTTATTATGGAAATTAAATTCCAATAACACGGTAATCAAAAAAAAAAAAAAAATATATTTGCTTTTAATTTTCAAAGTCATTAACGAAATATAAAAAAAAAACCTAATAAAGGTAAATTAAGTCATAAATAGATGAAGAAAAAGCAAAAGAAGAAGCAAAAGAAGTGGAAGAAGAAGCAAAAATTTTTGAATCAAATTAAAACAATTGATGAGCAAGATTAGGTTTAGAGATTAGGTAATGTAGGTATGGTTAGGTGTCGGTGTTTTTCTTTTTCATCTTCTTCTTCTTCTTCGTTATTAAAACAACTTTTTGTGTGGTTGTGTGTATTTATGTTTAGCCTTTAGATTTTTTTTTAAAGGTTTTGTCAAAGAAACAAAGCGGAAATTAATGAATGGCCATGACAATCATTAAAAATTTATTCATAAGTCACCTGTTGTTCACCTGTTTGTCATCTGTTTGTCACCGGTTGTTTACGGAAGAACGATTAAAATTTGAGATTTTTGAAAATGTGAACTGATACAGAAGGTATGGAGTGTACTGTACAAGGTTATACGCGTTATTTTTTTGTACGTCGTTTATACATGTGAATAGAAAAACAACCGAAAGAGTAACCAAAATACCAATCAGAAGAATTCTTGTTTACATGCTGTAACCGTGTAATAATCGTGAGTATTCCAGGCGATAATCTACGATAATTCTATAATCAGGTTCTAATCAACCTTAATCCGTTTAATTTTTCTATGTCCCGCCTTTTTTTCTGCTCTTCAATCGCATCAAGGTATCAGATCACGTCGCTGTTTGCTTGTTGGGTTTTTATGATTTTTTTTTTTTTTTACTTTGTTTTAATCGTTTTTGGTATTCCCGCATTAAGACAGAGCACAAGTGAACAACCAGAGATGAATACAAATTAGATTTTGTGATGACTTATACGATTATCAGGGTTTTAAAACATATTTTATATAGGATGTGTTGAAGTGTGGTTACTATCGGGGTACTAGGATTTGTTTTCAAATAAATTTTATTTTAAATGTGGTTTAGCGTTCGATCGCGTTTGATTCCTCATTTATATTTCGGAAGTGAGTGTACATTAGGAGCTATAACAAGTGTAGCTATCACTGTTTGCATTTTGGTATTCTGAATAAAAATTCTCGTTATCGTTTAGCAAAACATCGTATTGATATTTGTGTCGTAAAAAAAAAATTTCTCAAACCCTGATTTATTGATTTTTTTTTTTTTCATTTCTTAATTTATGCGCTATGTATGGCATGTATGGTTTTTTATAATTATTAAAAAAAAAAAAATAAACAGAAAACAAAAAAACAAAAGACTGAAAATTCAGGTTTAATTTGTTTGAGGAGCAAACATAGCGCGTGTATATCGAATGATTAACAGAAAGGTAGAAAAAAAAAAAAAGAAAACAATCACCACGTGCACTACATTTCGGTGCACTGATTGATGATTTTGTGTGATCATATTGCTGCTACTACAACTGTTTATTTGATTGCGAATATTTCACCAAAAAAAAAAAATTATTTACGCCAACTCGATTACCTTAAACTAGATTTTGGCTGTTGTTAGAGAGATCCTACAATAAATGGATACTTGGCTATTTTTGTTGGTTGTGCAACGTAGTAAGTGATTTTGTCCTGTAGTTCGGAGCATTCAGAGCTTCTGGATACCAGATAAAGAAAGAGAAGATCGTCATATTCTACACGAATCGATTTGTTACTTTACATCCATCTGTTTCGTTTCAAATAAACATCAAATTCCAATCAAAATCCCAATGAAAACTCCTCCGTTATATTTTTCGTGATTAAAAAAAAATTTTTTTAGCTATTTTTGGTATTTTTCTGCCAACATTCTCTTTTCAATTTATTATTCGTGTTGTATTTTGCTTATCTGTCTCTCTTTTATGTTTTTTTTTTTTTGGTTTTTTTGTATTTTTATTTTTCGCATATAACCCTGACCAATATTTTGTTGAGTGCAGGACGTGTCATAGAGTTTTTTTTTAAAATGCATTCGATGTTAACTTTGGGTTTTTTTTTTATTTTTTCTTTCTGTATTTGGCATATCGTCAATCCGAGTGTTCGAATTTTAGTTAAGTAAGAAGCATTAAATGCGGTCATAGTCAATCTTGATGGGTTAAGTTAATCAACGAAAAAAATTAATAACATTTACCGTGGAGTAGGATTTTGTATGAATTGGTTAGTAAAATATGGGTTTTTACCAGGGATTGTATGCATAAAACGTGGAATTTCTAAAAAATGTGACTCATTTAGACTTGAGCACAATTTAAGTAAGAATGACTTAAGAAATATCACACGTTGTGTCAGCTATTTACTAGGATATTTCATTTAAACAACAACAACAACTTGGATGACGTTTCTTACGTAATCCTTACGTTGATTGTATCAACAGAAAAGTTTTTTTTCTCCTGTATTATACGGTTTTATCCCATAATGGCCATACTAGCTATATGGTTAAACAGAATAATTACTATGTACGTGCTGTTTTGTTGTTTATTAATTTATTTATTATGTATCGGTGAGGTTTGTTGGCAGGTTAAACTAGCTACAAAAAAAAAAAAAAAACGAAACAAAAAAATGTGTGGATAGGATAGGTAAGAGATTACGTTTAACGTTTTATATTAAAAACGCTACGCTTTGGAATGTTACAATGCATGCATTTTTGATTTATAAAAAAAAAAATTTCATATTTTCTATGTTGAATTACATACGTTGAATGAAATAACACAAACAAATTATTATTATTATTATTATTATTATTTATTTCATTTTATTTTATTAATTTTTTCTATTCTCTTCTATTTTCAATTTTGTTTTCCCCTCCCATACACTTTGTGTTTTTATTTGATTTTGTTGGAAGGACAAATAGAAATTAAAAATAAAGAAATATATTTTTTTTTTTCATTTTTCTTTGTGACATTTTTTACAATTTTGATCACAATTTACGTAAGGATTTTACATAAGAAATGTCATATTGGAAAGATGTTAATGCAACGTTTCTTGTGTTTATTGATACGATTATATATGGGATTGTATGGGATTAGATTATGAGATAAAGTTATTGTAGGTAATTTAGAGAGATTAATTAGTTAGTTAGAGAGTTTTAATTGTGATAAAGGTGATAACAGGGATAACCAGGGATAAACAGGGATAACCAGGTAATAACCAAGCCATAACCCAGATATAATCAAGTGATACAGGTGATAAACAAGCGATCACCAAACGATAACAATGACTTCGTCTAAGCGTTAATAAAATAATTAAGGAACAATCTGGCGATAACCAAGCCATAACCAGGGGATAACAAGGTGATAACCAAACGATAGCCATGACTTCGTCTCATCTCGTTCACAAACATTTAATCCTTGAAATTCGCGATTTTACACATTCTTTCCACCAATTTTTAATTCCATTTGGAACTCGTAACAAGTTAAACATTGATAGGAAAGCTTATTTACTTAGCACCGTTTGTAATCAGTATTTTGATCAGAATACACACAGAATACTCCGTCTAATAACCGTCTCGATAAAACGCGTATAATAATAAAAAAAAATTTTGTTGTTTTTATTGCTGCTATTACTGCTGTCGTTGTTGTTGTTGTTATTGTTGTTATTATTAATATTGTTGTTGTTGTTGTTTATAACTGCAATTTACGCGATTTTATAAAAAAAAAAAAAATTGTTGTTTTTATTGTCGTTGTTACCGTGGTTGTTGTTGATTTTTTTTTTTTTTTATTTAATATCTCATTCACTTTCTCTTTCACAGTTTTTGTTTTTTTACTTTTTAAACTTTTATTGTTGATTACAACGCAAAAATAAAAGCAGAAGAAAACATAAAAAGACGAAAGAAAAAAAAAACGATGAAATAAAAATTAAAATTAAAATTCACGTACTACGTAATTAATTATTTCGTTATAAGGTAAATACGATTTCGTTTCATATTTATATTTTATATTATTATTATTATTATTCTTTCGTTTGTGATAGTGAAAATAATAATGATCGAACGTGATTATGGATAATCGTTTATATGTTGTATAGATTAATTGTAAATGTGATGGTGAATCGTGGTTATCGGTGGTCAGTGATCGTGGTTATTGGTTATTCGATGATGGTGATAGTGATCGGTGATCGTGGTTATGATCGGTTATGGTATTATCAGTGTTATGCAGTTTAAATCCAATTAAATCATTTGATAAAAATATGTAAAAAGCAATAAAAGAGAGTAAAGCGAGTAAAAAAAGTGTCTTGCGGTTTTGGTTAAACAAAAAAAATCTCTATACACAATTTTTAGTTTTATTTTTATTTATTTGATTGATTATCGATTCATTTTTTATAATGAATAATAAAATATTGGCTGTTGCATTAAAATTAAAAATTTTGTAGTAAATTTTACAAAAATACGTTTAAAAAAGCGTAGCTGTTATCGAAGGATTTTAATCGAATTTACTAGCTGTGATCGTGGAATTTTTGTAGAATTTACTAGCTATGATCGCGAAACTTTAAACGAATTTTCTAGTTGTGATCGTGGAATTTTAACCAAAATTACCATCTGTTATCGTGCAATTTAAAGCATAATTAAGAGTTTTTTTTTTTTTGATTACAGGTTGCTTAATTAATTAAGAGGGAAACTTTCTCTAACACTTTTCACTCACTCTCACTCTTTTACTCTCTTTATCTCTTCCATCCTTTATCTCTAAACTCACATTTTCCTAATTAAAATTAATTTCTACTTACATTTCACAGTATATTCAGGGTGATAAAAGTTGAATTTTATTTAACAAAAAAAAAAATCTTTTTGAAATCTCGTTTTCGTTTTATTTTATTCAATTTAATCCTTCTTTCGGGATAAACATTTACGATAAAAAAAAAGAAAAAAAATTAAATAATTTCTTTAAGCTTAACTTTTTGATTGTTTCTCTTAATTTGAATTACCCACAGGGTGTTTGGACTGTGTAGCGTAAAAAAAAAAAAAAAACCACAGGGTTTTAGGAATTTATGCAGAAATCACAATTTTTCTTTTCAATTCACTTTTTTCATTAATTAATTAAGCGAAGACACTAATCAATCTTTTTCACAAATAATTAATTAATTAGAAAATAAGGAAAATCACAAAAAGATCACGATTTAAAAAAAAAAATCACAAAACACAAATCATCACCTCACTTGGTTGATTGGTTGGTTGGTTAATTGATTCAATTTATCTTAATTCAAAAAAAAAAAAAAAAAAAACAAACAAAAATTTGGATTATCGAATATAATTTTCCGTATATATAACGAACTGATCGTTATGAAATAAAATGTTTAACTGAAATTTATTTGCGATAGACAAATTGTTTTTGTTTGTTGAGAAATATTGTTTAACGCAGGCTTTTTTAAAAAAAAAACCGTGAAAATTTCCACCAAAAAAAAAAAAAATAAATAAATCTCTCTCTCTGTAATTTTTTTCTTCACACACACATATATTTTTTATTTGTATTTGTGATTTATGATTATCAATTTTTTCATTGATCTCATGCTAATATTTTGCTCAACGGTTTTCATTTCGATAATTATTAAACGAGATGTGAAACAGTGACCAGCAGTTAATTTGTTGAATAACCGCTGTGGTTTTGTCTTGTTGGTCTTTTCCTGCTTTTGCTACAAAAACAAATTATTCGGACATGTGAAATCCAGAAATAACAAAAAAAAAAAAAATCGCTTGTTGTGTGAAACACTTTGAAAACCAAGTGGGGATCATTCAAGTGGGGATCACTCAAGTAGGTGGGGAGGGGTGTTAGCCTTAATTTTTAATTTACGACGTTTATTTGTTTGTTCATCAATTGTTTTGATTTTTTCGGTTGTGTGAGAGTGGAGGGATATACTAATTACCATAAAACAAGGTTTTTTGCTGAAGAAGCAGAAGTAGAAAAAAATTTTCTTTGATCATTTTTCCCGTAGTTACATGAACTTGTGAATGATCTACGATACAAATTTTATTGAAAATTTTTTTTGTCTATTTAGTTTCCGGATTTTTGGTTGCTTCATCTCAGGGATATAGTGTGATGTCTTCGGTGAAGACTTATCGTTTGTATGATGGATAATTTTGATTCGATGGGTAAAATGTTTGCCGTGTTATATTTCGGATAATTATTAAAAATTAATAAGAAAAATCCAATGTGGACTGTAGAGTTTGTTTTGTTTTTTGTTCGCTGAATTACATTAACGGGCAATCTGGAGGCTAACAAAGCGTTAAACGTGAATCAATGTTGAAACAACAGTGGAATTGTTTGTAGAATCGTCAATATGCATCATAATCGATTTTCTCTCATCTTTATACCCAAATCTAATGAGTATGATACCACCCAGTAAAAAGCCACAAGGTAAATTGAACTCCAATAAAGAACTGGACGATAAACAGTCATTTCAAAATGCCCACCATAAAGGTGTAAATTCTGTTTATCAAATCGATATTTTTCTGCTTCCTATAATTATTCCGTAACTGAGTAAAACTGTTTGATAAAATGGTGATCTTGGTGATTTTTGGTGTAATTTCGGTTTTTTTTTTGTTTTTTCAACTTCTTATTCTACGTCATCTCGCATCTCCAAAAACAATTATTTTTTTTCATTTCAATGTTATATTTAATTAAAATAAAAAATTGTCTATTTATTTTTCATCGTCATCATCATCATCTTCGTCTTCGTCTTTCTCTTCTTCCTACCTCTTTTAAATTTTAATTTAAAAATTAAATAATAATAATAATAAATGTATGACTGCGTTTACTTTATTAAATAATTTTTTTTTCGTTTGTTTGTTTGTCTGTTAGATTTACTTATTTATTTGTACGAAATGTTTTTGATTAATTTTTTTTTTTGTTGATTGTTCATTCTTAATGACCTATCTGTTTGATGTTTGATTTGATACTTTTGTAGCTTTTCTTGCTTTGTAACTTCGTAGCTTTTGTAGCTTTGGCTGGTTTGTAGCTTTTGTTACTTTGTTGATTCATAGCTTTGTTTCGATGCTTTGTATGCTCATAGCTTTGTAGGTGCATAACTTTGTTTCGTAGCTTTGTAGCTTTTGTTGGTTTATAGCTTAGCATCATTTTATAGCTTTTGTATATCATTGTAGCTTTCTATGTTCATAGCTTTGTAACATGTTACTGTGTCGCTTTAGAGCTTTGTTGGTTCATAGCTTATTACTATGTAGCTTTGTTATTTTATTTGTTAGTTTCATAGCTTTTGTTGCTTTATAGTTTTGTTGATTCATGGCTTTGTATTTTCATAGCATTTTAGCTTAAATTCGTAGCTATAAAGCTTTATTGGTTTATAGTTTTGTAGCTGTATTGATACAAAGCTTTGTTTATTCATAGCATTGTAGCTGGTAACTGTTTAGCTTTGTATCTTTGTAGCTTTTTTATTTAGTAGCCCTCTAGTCCTTGTAGTTTTTGTTACTTTGTAGCTTTATAGCTATGTAACTCACCTGGTAGTTATACTACGAATATAAACATATTTTGTCGATATGTCAGTGTTTTCTCTTTTATTTATTTACAAAAAAAAAAATAAATATTTTTCAAGTATATTGATTGTGTGTATGCCTGTGTATGTGCGCTTGTTATTACCTATGTGTCTGGCTATTTTTTTTTTTTTTTTTATTTATTTATTCAATTTATTTTTTTTTTATTATTATTTTCATTTTTATTTATTCAATTTTCGGTAATTTATTTGAAAGTGAAGAGTTTAGTGCTGAATGTTGTTGATGATGATACTGAAAAAACCTTGAATTTTTTTTTCTCATCTTAAGCAATTTGTTTTAGTCGTCATCGTTATCGTCGTCGCTCTTGTTATTTTTTTTGGTTTATTCATATTATTTTTAATAATTCGTATTTAGTTAAAAACTACAAAAGGACTTAGGATTTACACATAGGATCTACACATAGGATCATAATCATAATTACTCAGCAAATATTTTTCAAACGTTAACTAAATGAATATTTTGGATACTTTTAGTATTAGTAAATAAAAATTTATAAAAATTAATAAACAAATTTAGGCCTTGTAGAAGGGCCTACAGGTTTAGACACCTGTATTCAAAATCGTGTTTATAAAAACAGACAGAAAAATAAATTTAAAAAATATCCGGATATGAAATTTATTTATTTTTTGTTTTTTTCTTTATTTATTTGCCCATGGACTTGGTAATAATGAATTTTTGGGTATATGCGTTGTAATGTGTAACGTGTTACGTTTAACGTGTAACGCTGTTCACTTCTATTAAAAAAATGTCTGGGAACATTTGGGACACAGATTCTTAACTAAAACTTAACTAAAATGGATTTATTTGGGTCAAACACAATTTACGTAAGAAAAACGTCAAGAATTTATTGTGTTTTTTTTTTGTTTAGTAAATCAATCAATAATCATTTGAGTGTTTAATGTAATAAAATTCGTTTAAGCACTGATTTACGTAAGAAAAACGTAAGAAATGTTACTTAAGTAACGTAAATAAACGAAAAACCTATAAACGTACGTTATCGACGTACGATACTTACTACTTACGTTGCATAACTCTTATGTTATCTACTTACGTTATCTACGACCGTTGCCTACCACTTACTTTGCCCACCTCTTACGTTACCTATCATTTAAGTTACCTACGTACGTTATCTACGTTTAAATGACATTTCTTACGTTACCTACATACATTAAAACACTTACTTTCCCCATACATTTTTCTATCCAATTGTCATCTATTTAACGTAATAAAATCATCAATACACATGCTGATTGCTTTTAATTAAATATCATTGATTCGTCTTCGACAAACAATTAATTCAACGATAGCAATAGCGACCGCGACAAACAAAAATAATAAATGCTAATGACTAGAGTAAATAAAATATATTTTTAATTTTTATTTAATTGTCTGATTGATTAGTTATGGATTTGTAAGGTTGTAATGCTTGTTAAAAACCAATGAAATTATTATTATTATTTTTTTTTTTAATAATATTAAACGTAGAGTCGCCCGTCAATGTCATTAAAAATTTCTAATTATTTTTTTGTTTAACTCAACACTACAATATCATCATTATTATTATCATTTCACTCTACCAAATTGTACATCAGAGTTTTATGTAATCCCCGTGTTATTATCGAATTTAGTGACATAAATATTTTAAGGCGTACTGGCTCACTGTTTTTGGTTAGTTAGTACAGTTGCAGACCTGTAGACTAAATTGAGATAAAATTATTTGAAATTATGGATTTATGTTAAGTACAGGAAAGGAATCTTTGGAATAATTAGTGTTTTAGGGATAATTTACCGTTAATTAATTAACGTCATTTGTTAATTTAGAGATTTTCCAATAGTGAGTACATTCAGTGGCCAGCTATCCATTTTATACATCCATCCAGCTATTTATTCATCTTTCCACCGCCATCATATCTCTGCCATCAAATCATCTTTCGTTAATCTATAAATCCATTCGTTTATCCTTCCATCTATTCTGCTATCCAAATATTACACTATCCAACCATCCATATATCCCGCAATCCATTCATTCATCTATCCATTTATCCATCTATCCATCCATTTATGAATTCATTCTTCTATCCATCGATTTATCTCGCTAGCCATTCTTCCCTCCTTGCATCACCCTAAACCCTTTAGTACCATCTATATTTCATCCATATTTTATCATTTCATCTTTTTATCATACGGTGCTACAAGCAGACAACAA
The DNA here is from genome assembly GCA_961205885.1 of Ptychoptera albimana. NCBI lineage: Eukaryota > Metazoa > Arthropoda > Insecta > Diptera > Ptychopteridae > Ptychoptera > Ptychoptera albimana. The sequence goes on along the minus strand of OY540807.1, from coordinate 249,563 downwards.
TTAACAACCAGTTAGAAACTCCAAATCAAACAACCAATCGTTGTGATGACATCAACAATTTTAATTAAACAAATAGAATTGTGAAGTGTCCTCACATCCTATATACGCGCACACAAAAAAAATTAATCGCTTGTGGAATTTCACCTGAAGCGGGTACACAAAGTGACATTAATTTTGGTTTTTTAAGTATATATTTAGCCCGTTGACGTGACAAATATTTACGAAAAGTGTACACTCAAATTCGATGTGAATTATCTTGATGGATACTCAAGTCTGTCATTAATAAATCAGCAATAAAAGACCACAGATCTCTGTGGCTACGGTATTGAAGTTTTGAGGTGAAAATTAAAAAAAAAAAATCTTGAGTCAACGGTGTTTATTCCAAAGTAGTGCCCACTTGGTTATAATCAAATTATCTGAAGTTTCCTTCTAGACTGGGTTAGGAGTTTTGAAAACATCTGGTGTGTTTAATTCGGATGTAGAAATTACCAGTTGTTGGCTTATAGTTGTTGGCAAATAAAAATCGTTTTTTAATGAGATTTCTCATTAAAGGATAAATATCCGGGTTCATTTCTTCTTCTTTTTACAAATCCAATTAGCCGCCGACTATTAAATTTGCTGATTGTTGTGCGTCAACGTTGTGATGACGCGATATTAATTTTAATTGAGTTTCTCTACCGGTCAAAGGTTCAGTAATTTGTATTTTATTTATTATTTCGCATCATTGTTGCTTCTTTGCCATTTTTTTTGTTCCATTCATGGTGTTCATTGAACCTTAAATTTAATTTCAGGTTTTATGGTGGAAAAGTCGATCGGTTTTATTGACGATTCGTAACGATACTGTTTGCAGGAGATTTATACCGATTTCCGATAACTAGTTCTAACCTCTAAAAAATACCTTAATCTAGTCAATACTCATAGCGGTAACCCTGTAAACATTCTGTAGCAAACAATACTAAAAAAAACTTCACGGTCAACAAAATCATCTAACATCGAATTAACATTTCATTACTAAAATCGATTATAAAAGTTTTCCATCAAATTATGTCAGGTAGGTACGTTTTTGAAAAAAAAAAATCTTTTTTTCTTTCTTTTTTTTTTTTGCATTTCAATTCATTTTTAATTGATGTCAAGTTTTATAAACCTTTGATTTGAATCGTTGAAATATTAAATAAAAAAAAAATTTGATTCGGAGAAAATATGAACGTGAATAAAAAAAACCAAAATGTTTTTTTCTTTTTCTTTTTCATTCTCATCATCATCTTCCTTCATCATCTCAGCTATCAATTCAATGATCCAAAGTCAAATGAAATAAAAAATTAAGCATAAAAATTAAGTGGAGAAAAGTAAATAGCAGAGATGGAGCACAGATGAACGATGGACGTCATGAACGATGGACGTCATCTATGGATTTATGGTATCTAGAGATTAACAGATGCTTGGATGACTAAGTGAGTACATTAAACTAATGTAGATGAGTTTTTGAAAAAGATTAACTAAGTGATCGTAACGGTGATCCTCTTGAAAGTGTAGATCATCTACTATGTGATCGACATATCGTGACATAAAACCGACAATTCAAACGGAATAAGAAATAAAACGATCATCTGAACCAATCCTATCCAATTCACAAATAACCTAAAAACCATTCCTTAGCTTAGCTTAGCCAGTTCATAACCTATTGATCATAAAGATGAAATATTTTTGAAACAAAATCAGTCTCCAGGCGATCAGATTTCTAATAGCATAATAAGGTGCCACAACGTACCAAAAACATTTCAGATATCCAATATACACCAATTAATTATGAAGGCTGATTTTGGTGGTATTCTCTCTCTCTCTCTCTCTCTTTTTTTTTTGGAAGATTTTAATTTTTTTCCATGAAATACGTAAATCATGATACACGAGTGGTACTTGTTTTGTCGGACTTAATTGAACTAGAAATTAGTTAAGACAAGGCTAAATTTTTTTAGGAAAATCGCCAGAGAACGCTCTTCAAATCCCCGATATGTGGGGAAGGCGATAGCATGCAGAATTTGTAGGTTTTGTGGTTCGATTCCCCATGCCAAACAGAAATTTAATTTTTTCATTTTTTCAATAAAAAGCATTTTCAATCACCATTAACCAATTAGAACTTAGCTAATTTTTAGTTGTGTTTGGGGCGAGCCACTTCACTTAGCGCCTTATAGATGGTGATAGAAATTGCTGTGGATTGAAAAAACCCATTATCCCAGTTTCCAGCACCGGCCAAGATTCAAACCACGCACAATTCTCTTCGCCGATACAATGACAGAATCCAAAAATCACTTTAGGTTTGTGTCATAGATCATTTCGGTTTGCTCCTTCGCTACATCAAAGTAACGAACCGACAATTTTGCATGGATAGCAACCAATACACTGACAAAACACATGAAAGTGGAGAAAATAAAAAATTTATTTCTTTCTTTCTTCTCCGCACGGTTTGCTTCCTGGTTGAAGAAGTCAATAAAAAAAAAATTATTTTTTACTTTTTCTGTTTCAATTCCGATAGCATTTCAAATCCGTTTTAATCAATTATTTCCTGTTTTCTGGCGGCTATCACATTTCATTTCTTCGATTTGTGTTTTTCTGTTATTTTTTCAAAATTTGTGTCAAAAGTTCATTGGACAAAGCGAAAATACGTGCGGGAACCAAGGTACCGGTTGTACCCAAGTGTGCAACGCGTAAAATGCACTTCATTTGTTACCCACATGGTTGTTATCACGTATTCTGATTGAATTCACAAAAATCCTTTGAATGCGAGCAATAGTCGTTAAAAACTCTGAAAGTCTGATCTTGATGATGAATTTGATTCACAGTGAGTACCACTTTGGAAGAATGATATTTTCACGCTTCTGTAGTTATTAAAAAAGAGAAGAAGTGTGTTTAATTAGGGTTTGTTAAGTTCCCAAGTCTCTAAGTGTTCCAAAGATGACATAACCCATGGTGATTTCCAGTTTTATCTACAGCAAAAACAAATTCAATAAGAATAAATCGGATGAACAACAAGGGAAAATGTTTAAAAGAAAGTGAAAACGAGATTAGAATTTGTTTCATTTTGCTTCAGATATTAAGGAGCCTTGTGAGGCACTGGTCCTGAAAATTAAACCTGATAATAATGATTTGTTTGCCTAAAACAGATGGATTATTGTTATACCGTTATCGCTGTAAAAGAGCGGTAAGTCGCCTATCCGACCAGCTTCCGACCAGCCTAGAAAGCATCTAGGAACAAGGAGACGGTGTGGATTTAGTGTCGAGTGTAATAGCAGAAGGTGGAGATTCCTCGTAAACTTCACAATAGGAATCAAAAGCGAATTTTTTTTTATTACAAACGAAAGTGAAACGGGTGATTATTGATTCGCATATAAATGCACGTCACCCACACGTTGTTACAAATAGAAAATCACAAATCAACTCCACCACCACCAACATTAATCATTACTCCCGCCACATATCAATCAGCTGTGAATCTACAATTTTACCATGACTACGGCATGATTTGCGTTTTCTGTCATTTCGCGTTTTTTCTTGTTGTTGTTTTTTTATTTTATTTTATTTACGCTGTCTCATTTGGCATCAGCAAATATTTACAGCAATAAAGCAATTTAACCGTTAAGGTTTTTTATTTCTATTTACAGAAAAAACTAATTAATAAAAATAAAAAAAATTCATGTAAATACGGATGTGTGTGATACGAATTAAAAAAAAAAACAAGAAAAAAATTGCTGAGATTCCTCAAAAACCAACAACAAAAAACAAAAATGAAAACGAAAACGTATTTTGGACTTGGAACCCCGTTTTACAGAAACGATGTCGTTGCAGTTTTGTTGTTTGTTCGTTATGCAATCAATATTCATGCAAATGACACCTGAATTTAGGTTAAAAAAAATAAATTTCGTTTTCATTTTATTGCATAATCGCAACATTTTCGATGACAGATTTGTTTTCACTGTTTTTTAGGAGAAGTTTAGCTGGTTTTAGGTTGTTATTCCCTTGATATTGACACTTTTGTGTCCTTTTATATTGGCGTTTGGTAAGGAAATTGTGGTTGGTGTTTAGGACTTTTAAATTAATTTTACGTTGCTTTTAAATTACTTTTTGCGGTCAGTCTGGGACATTCCAAACGATTCTCCAATGTTTTCTACTCTCTTTCAACGGATTTAATCCATTCTCGTGTTTTCAGTTGCTTTCGGTTGGTATTTACATCAAAATTATGTCTACGGTCAGTTTATGACATTCCAAGCAGTTTTACCGCTGCTTCCTACCACTTTGTAACCGATATGGTCAACGTCGGTTTTCCATAGATTTTAAGCAACAGAAAAAAAATTCTCACATTTCCCTAGAATTTTGTCATCTTTCATCACGATTCACCAGGATTTTATCGAATCTTTACGTGATTCCCATGTAAAGATTTACGCAACCCAAATTCAGTATCTTCAATATTTATCTTTGCCAAAAATTTTCCTTAAAACAAGAAATAAATCCGTGATCAGTGATCCGTGAAAAAAAAAAGCTTAAAAAACCCAGAATAAATTTTTTCTCTTTCGCTCTCATTTCTACAATGAAATCATTGATAAAACTGCGAACTCATGTCTTACAATTATAAAAAAAAAAAAATGTTTCACTGTGTACAGAACACAGCACACCGATACTCACCCATACACCATCCACCCACACATCTATTACGGATTAATTAATTAATTAATTAAAGTAAAAAAAAAAAACAAACAAACATTTTTTCTTTTTTTTTTACAAAACAAACAAATAGCTAAAGGCGATCATGAACTGTTCGCATGCGATCTGTTTTGAGTTGAATACGAATAAAAAACGAATGAAAAACAGTAAAAAAAATCGAAAATTTAATCTTTATTTCGTTTTAACAGTTATTATTCTATTACTAATTCCATCTCACTCTGTCTCATCTGTCCCTATCTATCTTTGATTTAATTAATTAAAAAAAAATTTCTACAGAAAAAAAGAAGCGAAGAAACGTAGAAAACAGACGTGAATGACAGACGTGGATTTTGGGCTTTTTGGGCCCTAATAGGGTGTATGGGGAGATTTTTTTATTCATTCTTTATCCCTCTATTTGGAAGCACAGAGCTCCTAGATAAAGTCAGTTTTTTGTCTTATCAATGAAATGGTTCAATCAGCTAAATCGCTGTCAGATTATCTCTGTTTCACTTAATCCTTATAATTTGTATTCAAAACACCATTCTAGTCATGTTTTCCGGGTGTCCTCCAACCAAAACGTCTTTGGTCATCTCCATTTCTATAATCCTTACGATTTGTATTCAAAACACCGTTCTAATACTGACGTATCTAAATCCATATCCATGTCTTGGGGATTTTGATTAATTTTTGTAATTTGTTTTTGATTTTTCCAGAATTATCTCAATGCGATTCTTAGGGATTTATTTTTCATTGTCACCCTAGAAAACAGTTTTTTTTTAGATATTCATTGGGATTATTTTCTGGAGATTTTACACAGAAGAAAACCCCAACGCAGCACCCTATTGCTATTAAGTTAAAGAAAATTCCCTGCTTTTTCAAAGCGACAAAGAAAAATTCGTTTCTTCACCACTAAAATTAACTTTGAGAACTTTTAAGGTACAGAAAAATTATTAAATGTTTCAACGGACTCACCATCGTTCTCAATACATCGTTCTCAAAAAAAAAGACAACGAAAAGTGACCAAAAACTCTTGTTGACGAACCAGTTTTTTTCATTTTACCCGGTTACAGACGTCCTGTACGTTCTGAACGCGTAGTACAAACGGTACGCCCACTATGCCTTGATTTTTTTTTATTGTTTATTTTCTTATCGCGTTTTTTTTCAACGCTTTTTTGATTAATCAGTTTTGTTGTCGTTGTCACTGTTGGTGTTGCTGCTGTTTGTTGGTTTTTTGTTTTTTTTTTGTTCCAATAATTAAGGCAAAGCAAATCTCAATAGAAAAAAAAAATTTCCGCTTGGGTCATCGATCAAACTAGAAAATCCCCAATCTTTAGATTAAAACTTTTGTTGTCTGTGGGGATTTGTACAGAGTTTTTACCGTTATTTTTGGTGCCTTTTTTTCATCGTTGTTGTTGTTGTTGTTTTAAATTGATTAGAAACCAAAAAAAAATTCCGTATGATTAATACCCGCTGATTGTGGATTTCAACCTAATCAACTTGTATAAAAAAAGCGAAAAACTAAATGAGCAATGTGCGAAAATTTCTGATAAATAATTTATGGGAAGAGGCCGATTAAGAGTTAAGAAAAAAACTTTTAAAGATCCTGGTAAAACAATGATCAAAACAGCTTTAAAACGTCAATTAGTCAGTCCGGAACTTTCTCGTTAAAAGAGAACATAACAAAAGTTGAAATTTTGTTTTTTTAAAAAACTGTTCAAAGGTCATTTTAAGGCTAAAATGGATGATAAACCGTTGATAAACCATTGAGAATAGGGTCCTAAATAAGTCAGACTTACTGTTTACTGTCTAAGAAACGCTTTTTTTTTGTTTTAACGTAAAGGTAAACGAATTAGAGATGCCTGCAACAATAATCTGTAAAATGGGTTTGCAGTTTGTAAAAGAAAACGAAAATTTTTTAGGGATTTTAGTACCCCAAAACATACGTCGTGAATAAAACTTTTCATAAAACGAAAAAAAAAAAACGATCACCCTGTAGCAACAAAAAAACCGACACAGCTGGGTTACTGTATTATTGCTACTCCTACAGGCGCCTATATATTTTTTTGCTGTTCCCCACTTCGTTCCTATTCCCGTGAGATAGAGCGCGAGACTGAGATTTATGTCCGGGTACTAAATGATAGAGAGAATATTAAACCAAAGGCCATAGTCATCAGCTGCTTCTACTTCTATATTCCTCTCTACACGTCTCATGACGACGACTCGATGACATTTCAAAATTCAAATTGAAAATAGAAAAAAAATTAATTAAAAAAATTTTTCTTCTCCTCTCTCTCTTTCAGTTTCATTATTAAATCTGATTACGATGTGGAAAAAAATATGAAAATTAATTCTCTGAACTTTGGATTTGTATTGAAACTACGACCCCACCACTACCCATACAGCACGAAACAATAAAGGCGGACGCAAAATCTAATTTAGAAATTAGAAAACAGAGAAATGAAAAAAACACCGAACCGGTTACAGATTGGTTAATTGGTTTAACATTGATAACATTAAAACAAAAGAAAAAGAAACCAGACGTCCCGATACCCTATTACCTACTAGATCTACTAGAACTCTGTACCCACAGCAAAGCAAACATAATTCTATAAAATTATCAAGAAATTAAGTAACGAATTATTTCGCTTCCCTAGCGTATCTCGAGAGTTACTCATTGCGGTAAAATGTTGATTTTATTTGGTAATACGATCTAAAATCACAAATTTTAATGAAGGAACGACTCCTAATGAAAAATGATGCAACGACTCCTTAGATTTGGGCAAAATTTTGAATTCAACGTGGTTAAAGTAGTTTGATTGGATTAAAAATCGTTGCTCAAAGGTCACAGCAATTATGTTTCCAAGGGCGAATCTTGACTACACAACGCAAGACCTAAAAATATCGCTCACAGCCAATCAGAAAAGTTTATTTGTGGTGGTGAAACGTGAAAATCCAAAAATAAAAACTCTTTTAACCGTACCTCATCGATATGGGGATTTTCGCACCAAAATTAAACGTTCACAGCTACCTAAGTTCTAAACCTTTAAATTAGCCTCACTTTACACCATCAACCCTTAACCTAAAGTCACTTTTCTCGTCATTTCCGTTCAGTCATTCAAAGTACTGGGGAAAAAGCAGTTTTTAAGCAGAGCTACTACTTTGATTCTACATCGTTATTCAGTTTTGTATCCCCCAAATGACCTAACTCATCAGCTATTCATCACCTGTCACGGTTATATATCCGGACCAACACACCATCAGCTACCTTAGCGGTAACTCACTCTTAAAGCAACCAAGAAACAAAAAAAAACTCCATAAAGCTTTTCCAGCACTGCACGAATATCAAAAAAAAAAAAAAATTAAACCGCGCAGCAACAATGATCTACGGTGATGATTTGCCACCGGTTTAATTTTTGTTGTTTTTGTTGCTCATGTTTGCGATTGGGCGACTGGTCTCTCAGCATGCTTTCATGCGATTATCATGAGTCGTGCGATATCAAAATCATCATGAGAAAATGACATCATTGGGGCAAATCGCATGGTGGAAAATTTCGTCAATTTTTTTTTCTTTCTATTCTCCGTCTTCTCCGCCTTCTAAAACCGTTTTCTGTTGTATTTTTATGATTTGATTGCATCAGATTGTTTATGTGTGATCGAGGTGTGTACGTGTGATCAATGTTTGTGTGTGTGTGATCATTAGTGTTCGTGAGTGTGGCTGAGTTTAAATTTTATTTTTATTTTACCAATCGATGTCACGATCCTTGATTTATCAACTCTAAATGCGTTGTAATCGCGGAATAATACTCAGATTTCATGTAGGAACACAGACTCAACACGTTGATAACTAAACAAATCACAAAAGGAGATCACTGGGTAAAAATTGTACAATTTCAGCACTGGATTTAAGTTCCGTATATCTTTACATGGGAATCACGTAAAGATTCGATAAAATCCTGGTAAATCGTGATGAAAGATGAGAAAATTCTAGGGAAATGCGAGAATTTTTTTTGCTGCTTAAAATCTATGGAAAACTGTAACGGTAAAACTGCTTCTATGGCCATAAACTGACCATAGAAACAATATTTTGAATGTAATACCAATCGAAACCAACTGAAAACATGAGAAATGATTAAATAGGTTGAAAGAGAGTAGAAAACAATGGAGATTCGTTTGGTATATCCCAGACCCCAAAAAGTCATTGTCTAGAAGTCCAGAAGTCCAAAAGTCCAGAAACGACCGAAAACTCATTGGAAAGTCCTAGACCTAAAGACATAAAGTGATTTTAGCATCAAATCCAGGAGAAACAACGAGAAATTCAACTAGAAAACCTGAGAAATGACAAGAATCAACGGAATCAATGTAAGAAGCAACGCAAAACCACATTAAAAACTCCCACACTGTAATAAAAATTCAACCCTGAAAAACTACTCACAACACCAACCACAATTTCCTTGCTAAACGCCAACATAAAATGTCATAAAGATGTCAATATCAAGGGAACAACAACCTAAATTCAGCTAAACTTTCTCCAAAAAACAGTGAAAACAAATCATGGAAAACAACAACAGGTAAAATCAACAGAAATTCATACATCAAAAGGAAAACATCGCATAACGTCAGAACATCTCATCGTTTTTCTAATTGAAATTGAAAGTTTCATTTGTGTTTCATTCGATGAGTAAAACATAAAACAAACAAACAAAAAATTTAATTAATTTAATTAATTAATTTAATCAAAAGGCACAACACCCCCCCCCCCTGCACCCACACACGTCCACCCATAATCTCCCTACACAAACACAATTCGTTTGTTTTGTTTTCGTTTCTTCTGCTACTGCTGCTGTTTCTGCTGCTGCTGCTGTTGCTGTTGCTGCTGTTGCCTCTTAATCACGTCTTACTCATTATTTAAAATTTACTCAGCTCGCATTTTTAATTTTTATTAATTTATTTCTTTAAAGTCGCGCTTTATAAACTGTTTATTCGCTACACATAATTTAATTAAAACAAAAAGAAAGAAAAAATTATTTTTCTTTTTACAAATTCAAATCATTAAAAGTATTCAAACAGTGAGGACACAAACAGTTGAGTTCGAGAAAAAGAAAAAAGTTGAAAACGAAGAAAAAGAATTAAGTGAGATTTGGTGGTATTTAGGGTTTTCATCGTTATTTAATTTAATTTAATTTAAAAAAAATAATTTTTCAATATTTCGGCCATTCAGTTTGTGTGTGTGTGTAAATTTATGTTTTGTGTTAAAAAGTGTGCAGGGAAACATAGAGAATTAATTAAAAGGGTGGAATAAAAAAAAATAATAATAAGTGGTGACAGATTATAAAAAAGAATTTTTTTTCGTGATTAATTTGAATAAAAATTTTCCCCCTATTTTTAATTAAAATCTGTATTTATGTTGTGACATGTCTTTTATATTTTAATTAAAAATTATAAAATTTTAATAATAAAACACATGTGTTACAATAAATTAATTACAAAAAATTTTAATTTAATTTAAATATAATTAATTAATTAAATCACTGTGAACAAGAAACAATAACCAAAAAATACAGGGAAAAAAGGACGAAAAGACAAAAAAAAAATAACGGGGAAAATAATCACAGACTTAAACCCTTAATCATAAAAGAAAAAAAAAACATCAATTTTTCGATGACGACTAAAAAACAATTATTAAAAATAAAAATTAATTATAATTTTCTAATAATTAATTTATATAAATATAATTATAATATAATATTTAATTTATATTATTTAAATTAAAAAAAAAGTGTAACGAAAGTAACGGTGTAATGTTAAACGGTTATTAACTTTGCTAAATTAACGGAGGGTTGATAACAGAGACACAAAATTTAACCACTAATACAATATATATATATATATATATATATATATATATATATAAAAACATTTTTTTCACATAAACACAAAAACACACATTAATAATCATGTATTATAATTATCAATTAATTATATTTATATTTATAACATTATTTTTAATTAATATAAAATCATTAAATGTTGATTTATTAATTAAAAATTCATTAAAAACAAATTTTAATATGAATTTGTATAAACGTAATGAGCGTGATGTAACAAATTTATGGACGGCAATTGTTGATCGAAAAATCATGAGTACAACAAGTCCGAACCCATCTGATGGTAATAATAGTAATTATAAAAATTTGGAGAAAATTTTAAAAATACAACATGAGCAAAAATTACGTCATAATCATCAGGAGAATCATCATCATCAGCAGCAGCAGCATAATCAACATCAAAAAAAATTAACCGAAAATCCAGAGGATAAACAATATTTATGTGAGACATGCCAACAGGAACATAAATTACGGATGACAGAGAATGAATTAACCGAGTTACGTATTGAATTTGTTAAGAATCAAATTTTAAAGAAGTTACGCCTTAAGGAACGTCCACAGATCAGTTATAATTATTTACCCCGTCCAGTTGCCGAAGGTGCTACGATAATTAATCATAAAAATGTAAATATTGAGACACCGTTAAATCATCATAACGAACCGGATGATGAGGAGAATTTAAATCGGCATTTCGATGATTATTATGCGAAGACAACGCAAAAGATTATTTTCCCGAAAGAAGGTAAAGGAAAGAAGGTGGGGTGTGTGGGTTGGGGTTTTTTTTTTCTTGTTATTTTTGTTGATTTTTATATTGATCGTAGTACTATGAATAACGCGGAAGTTGAATTATTTGGCCCGCGATTACTAACGAACGATCCTTAAATGTTTTTTGTGCGTTTAGATAACGACCAATGCAAAAACCTAGCGGATAATGATCGGTCCAAGTGTTTCTCCTTTCAAATACCGAGTGACGTTGAGATGATTGACGTTAATTACGCAGAGCTGTGGATCTACAAGTATCCGGATATACTGGACGCTCACAATCAGACGTTTGTCATATCGGAGATCGTACACTGGGATAATCAGCGCAGTTTTACCCAATTGAAGCCGATCGCGATTCATGACACCGATATTAATGAGGGATGGCTCAAGATTGATATTGGATGGCCAATCAAGCACTGGTTCCAGTATCATGAGCTCAGGCACATCATCAACATTTCGTGTCGCACCTGTGCCATGCAGTTCACGTACAACCAGAACAATCACATCGATCACGACTACATGCCGTTCATTGTGGTCGACACGAATAATCAGCGCAAGGTGCGTCGACAACGTCGTAACGTGAATTGTTCCGCCGGCGTGACGGAGTGCTGCCGCGAAAAACTTTACATCTCCTTTGCGGAAATCGGCTGGGACGACTGGATACTACATCCGCCCGGCTATCATGCATACTTTTGTCGAGGTTCCTGCTCATCAGCGGCCACCGTAACACTGAGCGGCTCCTACTACAATTCTGTTCTTAGGGTTCGTTTTCTATTGATTTTTTTTTCTTTTTTTTCTCTATTAATTCTCCTCTCTCTACCGCCTACCCTGAACAGAAGGTGATGTATCTACGGAATAGTGGCGGCCAGAAGAACTTAGAGCTGATACCGTGCTGTACGGCAACACAATTCTCCTCATTGCAGCTCTTCTACATGGACAGCAACAACACGGCAACACAGAAAACCTTACCGAATATGGTCGTTGAGGGTTGTGGCTGTATGTGACCCACATGCATGGAACCTGCATGCCACCAACCCACCCTTCCGAATCTAGAGTAGCTCAACACCCGATTTGTTTAAAAAAAAAATTTATTGGCGGCTATTGCCACGCACGCCAATGCCCTTAAAACGATACGAAAAAAACACAAAAAAAAATCAAAAAATATTTTTTCTTACGAGGCACCCGTTTCATTCCTCACAGTTTTTGCTTTCTGGTTCTGGTTCTATGGTACAGCGTGCGATAAGAAAGCAAACAAAAAATAAGTTTTTTTTTTCTTTTTTTACTGTCTGGGGGCCGACACGTTTTTGTCACGTTTTAACGGCATGCCTTTTGGGGCCTGTGTCACGTTTATAAATCGTGATCTTGCCCTGACTTTTTTCTCTCTCTATCTCTCTCCCTCTCTTTCTCTCTCACTGCTCTTAATTTGCTTATCAAATTTATCTTAGATAAAAAAAAATAAAATAAAATATTTTTCTTTTTCTATTTTGGGGGGGACACCAGTGCGAATACAAATGTGATACACGTGATATTGGGAGTAAATGTGAAAATTTTTTTTCTTAAAATACACAAGATGGCAGTTTTATTCGTATAGTGAAATATAAAAATCTAAATGGTTTGTACAGGTGCTAGATTAATTTTACATACATCAAACATTGTTAACGCTCGGTTATAGCGTAGCGAAAAAGATTTAAAAACCCCATCCTTGTTGCTCCAATTGTATTTTGCCTTTAATTCACTAATAATTAGCGCGCTTCGTAACAAACAACAACCACATTCAATGTGAACAGCAAAAAAATGTTTTTTATATAATACAGAAGATGGCAGCATAATATATAATGTATATAGTGAATACCAAAACCGACAAAAAAATACCCATGTAAAACACACCACAGTTGCTCCCACTGTTACTGTTTCTATCTTTACCATAAAAAAAATGTTTTTCGTTTTTTTTTTCTTTTTTATTTCAAAACAAAGTTAGGGAGGTAGAATGGGGGGTAATTTTGGAAGTTATTAATTGGATAACATAGATTAAAATATATATTAATTGGTTTTTGATTAATTATTTTGCACAACGGACAATACCGATTATTAGTGGATGCGTCAAAGTGGTGCACGAAGGAGAGAAGGAAAGAGAAAGATAGACTAGCACAGACACACACCAAACAACAACAAATAATCGAAAATCACGGTCGCTCAGCCACCCTTAGGCACAAACACATCTACCCAAACACACACACAAGAACATTGCACGTAACCTCTGTAGCCATAGCCATACACATCCCACACCGACGCATGCATGCGGCCCCATAAAACATCCAAAACATAGAGAGATAAAAGAATTGAAAAGAGAGGGAGTAACAGGAGGAGATAAGATTTTTTTAATTTTTTTTTTTGTATTTTTTCGTTTTGTTTTCTTCTGTGTTAATTAATTATTTGGGATAATTTGGGTTTGATTGATTAGACAGATTACAATAATAATAATATTAATAATAATAATAATAACAACAATAACAACAAATTCACGTATTTCTTCTCACTACCACTCTCTCTCTCTTTGTGTTTTTAATTCAAGATACGTCGCCCACACAATTTACTTAGCCGTGACACCGTACACGCAAAGAGAGTGGAGAATAGAAATATTTTTTTTTTTCGAAAATCAGTGTTATCACCTCGAATGCACAACATGACTCACTGACAATCACTGGATTTTTGCTTTTTTTTCTTCATCATTTTTTTTTTTTTTGTTTTTGGTTAATTTAATAATTTGGTGCCATCATTTGATCTATTGGCACCCATTAAATTATCATGATTATTGCGATTATTCCGATTATGACTATCAATTTGTATATTTTCCTCTGTGTGATTATTACTGTTGGGATCGTTATTTGTTGTGTTCACACCACCACCGCCGCTACTGTTGTCGCTAATTATTTTCTCAGCGACAATATCGCCATCATTTACGTCATCATCTGCTTCACCACCAATCGCATCAGCAACGTTATCATTAACGTCAACATCTGCAACGCCTACATCACTGTCAATTGCGTCATGGGACTGCACTTTACCATGGTGACTCGTGTAACTCATCAACGTGCCCGCATGATTCGGTTTCAACTCGTGCGGATTCACGTTTAACTTTTCCACGTGTTTCTCACTGGTGCTGGTGCTGTGATGATTGTGACTGGTGCTGCTCTCATTATTACTGTTTTTGTCGTCGTTTTCCGGTTGTATCACCAGGGCACCATGTGGTCCGCGTGTTAAATGACCCACATGGCTTACCTTTTCGCCCACATGATGATTTTTATGCTGATGATGCTGATGGTGGTAATGGCTGTGTACGTTATGGGCGTGATGGGCACCGTGATGTTTGTTGTTGTTGTTATTATTGTTGTTGTTGTTCGTAGTGTCATCGTTTTGGACAATCGACTTGGCATGCAGCCCTAAGCCAATATGCGCCCCTTTTAGATGTCCTAACCCATGATGGCTGCCTTCTATACCCTCTCCAATCTGACTAAAATGCTGATGCTTTTCCTGATCCTCATTAATTCCATTCTCGCTATCACCATCCTCATCGTCGTCCTCGTCATTTTGGTGATCTTCTGCACTCTCACCGCCACCCAGTCCAAACTTCCGATGCTTCTCAAATATATGCGAATTCTCAAATTTCGTTAGCACCTCGCGCAGCTTCTTCATGTCCAGCTCAATATGTTCGGTGTTTAGGCTTTCCACAAACTCTGCTATACTCTTGTCGCTCAGCTTCTTACCCCCACTGATGCTGTTCACGTTGCCATCGTCGTCATCCGACTGGAGCAGACGCAGCACCTCCATCAGTTGCGCCTTATCATACTTCGAGTTCTTCTCCTGGATATTCTGCAACAACATGATCAGCTTGTGGTTGTTCAGCATGGACTTGACCGCATCCGCGTCCGATAACGCCGACGTGTTCATATCACTCCGTGGACTCTTCAGCACATTCAGCAGATCCGGCACGTCCTGTTGATTCTGTGACTGTTGGTGCTGCTGTCCAGACTCCATATCATCGTCGCCTCCATTATGATTATCACGATGACTCGCCCCATGATTTACGTCATTATAATAATTATTCAGATCGCCCATATCGATGCTGGGCGCGTTCACGGTTGATCGCTGATTTTTAGTTGATTCACACGAGCTGCACGAGCAATTCGTGATTATTTGCACCCGCTTGACTAGTTGATGAGTGGGCGTAAATCCACCACCACTATCGCCGTTTGTCATCTTTGTCGAATTCACCTTCTCCAAAATCGTCTGTTTCTCATTTAACTGACCCTGTTGCCCGATATCGCCGCCATTGCATTTTAGCGTCACCTGAAAAAATCACACAACGTGCGGTAAAAAATGGTCCGCGGTATAACGGGGCGAACTTACGTGGTGCCACTTGGTCTCCGACGGCTGGCAACTGTCACAATAAGGTACAATTACCTGGGAAATCGATATATAAGAAAGGGAGAGAGAGAGAAAAAAAAACGAAACAAAAAATAATAATACAAAAACACAATGATGGGTGGACGGCGTGGGTGTGGTTGTGGTGATGGTGGTGCAATGAATGAATGAATGGAACCGAATGGTACCGAATGGAAATGGAATGAAAAAAAAGAAATAAATCTTTTTTGGTTAAGACGTATTTACCTCACCGGGATCTGATGGTTCGGTGTGCGGTATCGAGTAACTAAAGCAGGCGCCGACACAAACATTATTATCGATCTCCTCACTGTGACATCCCGGATAGCTGATCACCTGCTTGATCGCCAGTGTTGTACACCAGGAATGTTTATCCGGGTACAGCACAATATTGTGAACCTGGAAAAATGTTTTTTTCTCTCTCTCATTAATCAATTTTGTTAAATTCAGGATCGGCTAGGGTGATTACCTTGTGCTCACGGTGTCCGGCCACCCCTAACAAACCGAAACAGCACAGTATTGTGTAGATAAAGACGTGGGACGTCCGTTCACCTGCTGTTGACATTTTTTTGTTTCTTTTCTGTTGGATAGAAGAAAAAGAAAAAAAATTATTGCTGATTAAATCTGGTTGCGCCTATTCAAACACCTTGCCTACAACAAGGCGCTCTTAAATTGTTTCTACTATCGATAACCCCCCAATAGCTCAGTTCTCCCCACTTATCTTTAGCAGGTGACAAATTTATCGCGCACACAACACTCGACACAACAACACACAATACACAGACGCGAAATAATTACAACGCGGTAACAAACTTTCATTTATCTCTCTGACAATCACAGAAAAATTCCAATCGATCAATCAATGAATTGGCGGCCTATGACGTGCCGTAACATAAATAAGAAACGAATAGAAAAAAAAACCCCAAAAATCACTGTTAAAAAGCGATTCCGGTTGATTGGAAAAATTCCACCAGAAATGAGAGCAAAAAATTGCGATTCAGAAAGATTCAGGTTGATTCAGGTGTTGGTGATGGAATTCCTTTAGGTTGATGACGAAACTCCGGTAGAATAATGAGGAATTATACTGTGAGAACAATAAAAGGAATTCCGACAAAAATGATGGAAAAATGTGTTCGGGTTTGTTGGGGAAATTCCTCTAAAACGATGATGAAATGTCATCAGAATAATTCAGAAATTCATTTAGGACTAATTTCGAATTTCGAATGTGTTCTCACCAGAGTTTCACCTTCATCAGCTTTTGCACCATCTATTTGCCAGTTGCAATTATCTCAACCGAATCACCACCACCGTCATCAACACTACAACGTACAACCTATACACTGACATTTGTACCACCCACCCACCAATCACTGAAATAACACAAGAAAGAAAAAATTTACATCAACACAAAAGACTTCAATGCGCCACCGTGCATACAAAATCATAAACGACGAACCTGACTGAATAATGGGAGAGAGAGGAGATAATTTTTTATTTACATCACACCGGTTTCACGGTTTTATTGTTGAGCTCCCCACTTATTAAGTTCATAAAAAAAAACCCCATCATCCCACACATTGAGTCCCGCATATTAGTTAAGTCGTAATATGTCGCAACTTTAAGCTCGATTTACGTTTATGACTTAACAACGCGTTGTAACTACCGCGTACCGTATTTAAGCCTAGATAAATCAGTGATTCTAAACGGTTTGTAACCACTGGTCGGTTGTTTTTCTGTTTTAATTAGGCAGGCACTAAGCGGTTCACCTTCAAACAAAACGAACAACAGCAGAAACAGCAAAAAAAAAAAAAACAAAAAAAAATTTTCTTCTCTTTCGGTTAATAAAATTTCCGACTTTCGACCTTTAAATGTTACATTCGGTTTGAACCCTAGTAACCAACGTTATTCACGAATTATTAACAGGGTGGCCTGGGTGTTCCAAAACTATTGTTGGTGGCGGTACGTGAACGGTACGTCAACGATTTACGTTGAAACGGAAACAAAAAAAAAACGTTTGGAAGTGGACACACGGAGTTTTTAAACCGCAAAATCAAATTGATTTTTTTTTCAGCTTCGCCCCCCTTTTCTTTCATTGTTTCATTAACACAGCCACAAAGCATACACGCATACATTTGCGTTGTCCCCAATTCATTTTTGCTTAATTAATTCACGATTAGCAAACACACAAACCTGTTTTTCAATTTGATTTATATGCAGCAAACACAAAGCCAATAAAACGTGTTTTTGCTTATTGCTTATTGCTGAAGCTGGTGCTGGTGCTGTTTGTGCTTTTTTTTTGTTTTCTACAAGAGAGATCGCAAGATCATTGATATCACGGTTTTATATGGTAAAAAGGTAAGCGGAGTGGTATAGTGACATGAAAAACTTGTCGCAGCAGAAATAAATTTTTTTTTTTCTTTTTGCTTTTCAGCAAAAAAGTAATAAAAACGACGACAATGACGATAGGTAAAAAGGGGAATAAGAAGAAAAAAAATCACCAACAGCAACAGCAGCGGCAGCAACAGCAGTGGTTAGCTAAGACACGAATAACAAAGATTTTTGTCGCTTTGGATTAATTAAACGCAAAAGTCACTGTAAACACCACCACCCCCACCGGTTAGTTAATTAAAAAAAATTTTTTTTTTGTTATAAAGTTCACTTGGATTTGACATTAACGTAGGAAACCGTAGCTAGGTTAAATAACAAATAAAATTCCTCACCTGAAACATTTGATCAACAAATCGTATTGTGGTTGTGATCTTTGCTGTTTTCTTTTTCCAATCTTTCTTTTTTTTTTTTGATTGAATCAACCCTTGGATGATTTTGATACAGAGTGATACAGAGGCCTCCTATTATTCACTTTTCTTACGTTTTATAGACTATGTACACTACACACACACACACATATAGATAAACCACCCATAAAAAAAAAGTCACCCGCGTCACATCTATCGTAAATTGTGAAGAAAATATTTTTGTTTTTGTCTCACACTTTGTTTTTATTTTTGTTGTTGTTGTTGTTAACATCTGCATTGGTGATGCGATGACATATCGCGAAATTTGTTTTTCTTTTCTTTTCTTCTGTTACCCACTACACATGACATACGCACACAAGAACCCACCCACACAGCAACACACTGTTAAACTGTAATAGAAAAAACCGCTGGAAGTTGAAAACCAGACGTAAAGCCTGATCAGTTCTGCAGTAGTAACACCAGACAAGTTCTGTACCAGCAGCAGTTGTAGCCACCAGTTAGCCAGCAACAAAAAATAAACTGCGCACAAGCAGAAAGAAAGAAAAATCCGAGTGGAGCTTTTACGACACCCAACAACAGCAACAAATCACTTGGTGTTATGATGTGAGATCAATCCCACGGAAATTACCGTCCCAAAAAGTTTTTGCTTTTCTTTTCTTTTTTTGTTTGCGTTTTGTTTGTTTGTTTTTTTTTGTCGCGTTTTTCTGATTTCTACACGATTTATCTCAGTCAACAGTGTGCTTCCTACTAAAAAATTCTACACACAAAAAACTGAAAAAAAATATTCCAAAGTGATAAAAAAAAATAAATAAAATTTTATTTATTTTTTTAAATTAATTCGCTGGTGGTGGTTAGAATGAGATAGAAACTACAATCAGCATCAGTGTTAAAAACAGCGAAGCGTTTTTTTTATTTATTCTCTTTATTAATTAAAAAAGAAAAAACCCCACCACCATCATCACTGTATTCACCACTAACACAATCATCACCTGTATCACAAGCATCACAATCGTCACACAATCACAGCAGCCACCACCATCACAAACCAACAAACCAAAGCAAACAAACAAACAAACAAACAAACGGAAAAAAAAACTTATGAAGATTAAGACGAAGAAGATTAAAAAGATGAAGAAAAAAAACGCGAAAGAGATCGCGGAATTGTCTTTGTGTGTGCAGGCAAAAAAAAAATCATCGCTGTTTACGCCTTGGATAACAAAAATTTTCTTGTGTCACGATCTTAACGGTTAAAGCAATAATAGCAACAGCAAATCGATTTTTTTTTTGTTCTTTTTTAAATTTTGCATTTTTTGATGGGGAATTTCTTTGATGACGTCATTATCTCGGTATACCTAACAGTTGACCACTGTGTTGTTATAATCACAATAAAAGAAAATAAAAAATTCTGATTATGGATAAAAGGATTTTTTTTTTTGTTTTATCGATTTATCTTGATTTTAATTGTTCTGCGTATGATTTCTGCGGATTAATTAATGAAAAAAAAAACCTCTTGTTATTGTTTAATTTTTTTATTAACAGTTGTCGCATGTATCGATAAAAAGATTTCTTTTTTAAAAAAGATTTTATTGTGGCAACACTTATGTCAGTCACTGTAACAACGATAACACAAAACAAATTCCTAGATGAGATTTTTTTTTCGATATTTTTTTAATGTTAATTTAGATAATTCAGGGAATGTTTTATACGTGTCATTTACTGTAACTGAACAGATTTTATGTAGGCAAATTTATTCAAGGCAGGAGTAGATTTAAAAAAGATTTCAATCATACATAAAATCACTGAAGTTCCGTAAAAATACGCACAGAGATTTTATTTGTCTTCAGTCTTCAGTCTTCTGTCAAAATATGTTTTGTATGTTGACTTAAGCATTGTCTTGGAGTTAATTCAAAGAAAATTCTTTACGATAAAATAGTTATGATGTTTTTCGGGTGATTTTTCTATAAACAAAAAAAGGTCCGTTAAAATTTACTTAAATCACAAAAAACTACTTGACTACCTTACCTTACTTTGGATTAAAAAAAAAACAAAATATTCTTCACCCGAAAAATATTTTTGTTTTTCTACTCTCATCATTCCCAAATGGTAATCCATCAGGAATGGACAAACCATGTGTAGAAGGAACAAAAATTAAAAAAAATTCAAATCTGTGGTGAAAATATGAAAGAAAATTCACCACATAACATTTAGTTTAAATCTGGCAATATGAGCCGGAACAGTAAAAGAAAATATTTTTTTTTTTCGTTAATTAATTTTTCTTAATTTAATTTAATTAATTAAATAAATAATTTTTTTTTTAACATGTATTGTGGATTATTTAAAAAAAAAAAATTCTTTTTTTTTATAAATAAGTTTGTGTGTTTAATAAGTACAGAAGAAATGTACCATGCGGTAGGGCAGTTGGCAGATGGTTTAGAGATGAATAAAAATGGCTGATTTAGCATCCCAGATCAGATTGATAATTTCTGTCCTTTCTTGTTTTATTTATTTACTATTATGACGCCCCCGTTTATTATTTATTTTTCATTTTTGATATGTTTTTATTATAGGCGTCCCCGGATGATCGTTGCTTTTGAGTATTTTTCATCACAACC
Organism: Ptychoptera albimana; assembly: GCA_961205885.1. Taxonomy (NCBI): domain Eukaryota; kingdom Metazoa; phylum Arthropoda; class Insecta; order Diptera; family Ptychopteridae; genus Ptychoptera; species Ptychoptera albimana. Next base: position 228,416 of record OY540807.1, on the reverse strand, counting down.
AAACCCTACCTTGTTGGATGCTTTAAGGTACGTTTCTGAATTTTTATTTATTCTCAACATTCCTCACGGTCGCTAGAATATTTTCCGCTTGCTTCATTGTTGGCATATCAATCATATTATTCTGGTAAACAAAGGCACCCTTGGGGAGAAAAATATATGAATTAGTACAAAAGGAAGTGTGAGAGAAATTTTTTTTTTTCTTTCTTTACTTTTCCGGATTTTTGATGTAACTTAAAGGCATGCGCTAGACCGCGTGCCCACTCAATTTTATCCGGTGACGGTAGAAATGCATTGTGAACGGTCTCAATTTGTCCAGGATGAATAACTTGTTTTCCTGTATAACCCATACGGGCACCGTTTTCACTTTGTAACTTAAGTCCGTCTAGATCTGTGCATGAAGTTTTAAAGGGGTTAAAATGAAATTTTTCTTTTTTTTTTATTCACATCCGGATTTACCTTTGTAACGTATATAAACCATATCGATGGCCTGAAAGTCAAACGCCTTAGCAATCATGACGACTCTTTGACGGGCGTACAGTAATTCTTGTGAGTCCTCTGAACGGGTTGCACCCAAACTAGCACAAAAGTCATCACTGCCAAATATAATGCCAACCGGCGTAAATTTCCCATTTGAACGTTTACTCAGATCAATTGCTGACTCGCACAGTAACGGTAAATCCATAATTCCACGACACGATTCCGCATAGAAAATTAAATTTATTTGCTTATCCTTGACAAGATGCTTCGAGACGGAGTCGGCGAACTATAATGATAAAAACAAAAATCACCATAAGTTAACCAAAAAAATTAAAGGAGAAAAAAAAAATTTCGTTTTACCTCATTAAAATGCTGAACACGATCAACTTTCGGTAAGAGAATTGTGGATGGTGGCTGGTCACCGCTAAGAATCGTTTTTATGTCATCACCGCACATACCACTTTCAACAGAATTAATTCGTACCGCCCACTCGGAACGTTTTCGTTTATCCAAAACGCCAGCCGGTGGATTATTTGTGCCGGAATCAAAAAATGCACGGATTGTCTCACGTGCCTGCTCCTTTCTATATATCGATACGCCATCTTCACAATCCAATGCAATACAATCAACGTCCACCTGAGCGGCCTTTCTCAGTTTTCGCTTATCATCTCCTGGCACGTACATAATTGCACGACGGGGCGTATAATGTCGCACAAAAACATCCTTGGTAAGGGCATAAAATAAATTCAGTTAAAATTCATTCGTAACACGAATAATTTGTTAAAAAGTCACAGAACTAACCGGAATTTGTGGATGATGAACGGCAACAGATTTTCCCATAGTCGACACAACTCTACCCACCTTCCCTAATAACATTTTTAAAACAAAAAAAAAATTTTTTTTTTCGTTGATCCCACTTTGGATACCAACTCCAACCACAGCTGATCAACGGATGACAACAAATCACGTATGACAACTTGAAGAAAAATATTTCTGCTATTTTGACATGCAGAATTTTTTTTCGTCAGATTCACTCACGTACACATCCATACGAAAAATGATGAAAAATTACAAGAGAGGGCGAAAACAATTTTTTTTTCTTGAAGAATTTGAATTGGAAACAAAAATGAATTTTTTTTTTTGGAGATTTTTATTGGAAACAAAAAATTTTTTTTTCATTTCTTTTCTAATTCAATATTCCGGGAATAGGAATAGGAATCAAATGGGGTGGAATGGATGGGAATGAATGAAAATAATTACAATCGGTACATGAAATCTTAATTAAGCCTAAAAAAAGTTTTGTAAAAAAAAAAATCCTATTTGTGTTCCTTAAACGTTTCGGAAACGTCTGTCGGACGTTTCCACTTATTTTAAAATTTAATATCACAGAAATTTTTCTCCCATGAATTTTATTTGGGCGGAATTTTATTTTTTGATCGTACGTTGTTCCAGAATATGCAGTTTGCTGTTGTTGTTGATGTTGTGTGTGTGTGGGATGGGCGGTTGATTTGTTCGTTGTTGTTGTTGTTGTTGTTTATTTTGATGACAGGGGGCTTAGCATGTGCTAGAATTATAAAAGTAGCTAAAATTCGTGTTTGATTAGAATATGTGGGGCCATAAAATGATTAGGATACGATGGAGTGGTTGATAGGGTAATTATGAAATAAACCTACTTTGGACGATTTTTGCTATGACGTTTCAATGATCGTTTTCCCTTTTTATTACGGCATTGCTTCTTACGACGTACAGTCGTAAACTTATTAAACTCCTCAGTTAGATCACGGATTCTTATTTGTAAATCGCACATATGAAGAATATTATGATACTCATGGATGACACGTTCGGTGATCCAACGTACGCCAAACAGTAACGGATCATTTATTGACTCATAATCGACTTCCTCTAAACGGCACGGTGTCATCATACGATTGGACAGTGTTTCCATTTTAAATGCATTCGATAAATCAATGACGTCAACAAAACTCTTTGAACGCACCGAACGACGATTACTTAGAACCAAAAATGGTTTCTTACGTAAATAATTATGCGTCATTAGTTTCTCCAACATTAATCGGTTCTCCTCTAAACGGCCACGATCGGTTGCGTCCAGCATATAGATAACACCCATTGCCTGAAACAAAATGAAAACACAAAAATTAATCAAGAGAGAGAGAGAGAGAGAGAAAGAGAGAGAGAAGAATAAAAGAAAAAAACTTACTTCCGGATAATAATATTCCCATATGTCGCGTAAATCCTTACTGCCACCTAGTTCTATAATACTAATACCTAGATCGTAAACGTCATTCATTTTTTTACTCCTTGGCACAGATACTTTTGGTTCATAAATATGAATACCCATTGTTGGTCCCTCCGGACGTTTCTCCTTACAAAATCGACTAAACACCTGCGTTTTACCAGCATTATTGAAACCTAATAACAATAATGTTATCGAGTATTCCTCCTGTTTCTTTGTACAAGCGCTGCCCATACTTGGTTACGCCTTGAAATTGAAATGAACTTAAAAAAAAAAGTTCCACACTGGAACTAAAATGCCACGGGGAACAAAACTTTAATTCTTTTTTTTTACCTTTTTAATCGATATGTGATAAAGTGAAAAATTCAATACTTTTTCTGGGTTTTCTTTTTGCCTTCTTCTAGTTTATTCCAAGTATAAAGAAATCACAAAACCATCCGCACGTTAGAAAATATATTTAAAGAGTAAAAAGCAGTGGATAACGCAAGCAGCAGCAGAAGCAACAGAAGCAACAAAAAAAAACTAAAATTCTTCTGTTTTTTCTACGTTGTTTACGGTTGCTATGGTAACGGACATGGCATGCCATATGTCACATGTGGTTCTTCCACATTTTGCTTTTGCTTTTGTTTGTGATTTGTTTTTTTTTTTTTTTTGTACCAAAATATTTATTCAGGTGTTCTCAGGTCAACAAGACAACAGAATTCCGATGAATTTAATCAGTGGAAAGAAGAAAAGGAGGAAAATTTGATTATTATTTTTTTAAATTCAAATACAGCGCAGACATTTTACTCTGCTATCAAAGTTATAAACCACAGTGATTTAAACTTGGCACATTTGATAGCAAGAAAATGTTAGTAAAGTAACAAACCGCTGTGGAACGTAACCAACTGAACACAAACATTTTGATCGTACCACGCTTTAGGTTATTGGTTTTTGGTACCATTTGAATGTTATTGGTGAACCCGAGAGAAAATCTTTAGTAAAAAAAATACCCTTACTTAACCCACCAATCGGTTTTCAATGCAATCTTCCTGGAATTCGCATATTAAACGCATACTAAGGGTGAAAATATGCGGAAAAAAAATTTCATTACATATAGGATGATCTAATAGATAAATTTTGATTGAAAAATTTTCCGAATTTGCCTTCTACATCCTTTGGAATAAAATTTGGAAAAAAAAGCAAGATGTTCAAAGGCAAATTTCTAGTTGGGCGCCACATAATGGGTGGTTTTTAACGGGTACTCTAGCTTATCTTAATAAGGTACCCTTATTAAAAAAAACTTTGCCCGCTCCTTGCCCGCCTAATTAAAGTTCAGAGTAGAATTCAGATAGCTTTAAAGGTGAATTTTCTTATCAATAGCGTAATGGAGCAGATTGAACCACAGTTTCTGGGTAAAAAGGGTTGAGTTGCGTCGGTGGTGCGTTTCTATTTAACTTACCTTCGCCTTATTCCATAACTGGTTATGGTTCCATTCTAGTGTCAATCCGTCACAACTTTCTCATCTTTATTTGTTGTAATATCGGTTCCTCGTTTGTTTGTCTCCTCTGTATTCATTTAAGAGACTTGTTGCTCTGTGATTTCGTGATTCGTATCCTAACGTAGTCCTTAAAAACCGTACTTTGATTATCCTCAGCTTAGTGGACTTCTATCGACTTAACGAATTAAAAAAAAAAAAATCACACAAAGAATCGTTTAAAAAACGTTTAAAACGTTAAATGGACCCTGTTGAACTAAACATAAAAGAAGCAAAAAAAAAAAAATGAAAAAAGGTCCTAAAATGATAAAAGTCGTGAAATTCGCTTAACGACAGCTTAACAATGTTTAACATGTTTATAGAAATTAAATAAATAAATAAAGAGCAACACATTGATAAAATAGAAGAAAATAAAGAAGAGCGATTAGGAGTGGGTCATTAAAAAAAAAAAGAAAACGAAAAAAAAGGGGTAAAATCCGATGAGATTAAGGCATCAAATCTTTTTTCAACTTTTTCTTTTCACTTATATCGTGCATTGTCATGCAAATTGTCAAGAAAAGCACGTAAAAAAGGCAAACAACAGGTCTTAAGTAGATTAAATTTATAAAAAGAGAAAGAAAGAAGAAAGTAGTAGGAGTTTGATGTAGAAAATGATGAAAAACCCTAAATTGACTTGCTAGGAAGCTAAATCTATCAAATAGTAAAAAAAAAAAAAAAATAAAAATCTCAACAACAATAATAGTGGAAAATGGATTAAATACCAATTTTACTATCTCCAGTCACCTAAGAGAAATCCTAAGAAAAATCCTAGGATTTCATAAAGTGTAAAATATTATTTCAGGTGTACACACTGGCAACAATTATTTTCTACCTGCTGATAAGTTTTTTTTTTTTTTTTATGAATTAATTGACAAATAGGGTTTAGGCACTTGTAGGATTTTTTTAGTTTTTTTTCTTCAGTTTTTAAATGAAAATTTAATTCTAGAAATATTGGTCAATGGATCGATTGAATGTGTTCTAGGTCACTGTGATTATCTTGGAGTGATTAGTATTTTTATTTGGTAATTCTTGGGGATTTGATTGAAAATTTTATAGCCGTGCCTCCGTTAACATCCTCTGTATTAGCTGTCGGGGGTTTTTTTTTTACTTGTAGGACCCAAAGTTCTACTTTAATTAAAATCCTAGTTAAGGCACGGTGGCTTTAAAGGAGGCACGGCTCCCAAAAAAATTCAATCAAATCCCCAAGAAACGAAGTAAATATGAAAGAAAAGCAAAAAAAAATCCTAACTACGGTAACTAGGGTAACGCATAAATGTGAAACGCAAAAATGTCTAAAAATCCTTGTTATGTCAAATAACCGCCACGTGACAAATAAAACGTCCGCCGGATACAATTAAATCATATTTGGTTGACTTGGATTCAATAAAAAAAAATTTGTTTTGTTTTGTTTTGATGATGATGATGATGAACAAAAGGGAATTCAGGGGAGTCAGTCAGTTTATTCCGTTCATTCAGTTAAATAAAAATTTCTTCTTAACAAATTGTTTTCCGGTCGTTGGTTGTCTCTTCATGTAACTTAGGGGTTGTATAACACAGCCACCAATTATCCTTCCATTTGATCCATCATTAATTAATGGCAAAAAAAGTCAGAGAGAACAAAATCTTCTGTGTTATCATGGAAGCAGCATTGTTTCTTCTTCGTTCACAATTTTTTTTCCGTCCTTTCATTGTCCCACTTTAATGCTTTTCGTCTATAGATGGCGTTCACATGTTTTTAGATAAGAAAGATACACACACGCATACCTTAGATTACTAGGATTAATTTCATAAAACCGTTCGATGGGCTTGGGCAAAAAAAAACACTAACACAGGATAATCGATTTAATAACAATGATGCAACTCCTATGACCTTCCGTTTTGGTTTATTTGTAATCAAACTTGACTGACTGTTCTGAATTTGGTAACGTATTAGAATCGATTCGTGACTAGAATTTATCTATTGATGATGATTGGTCCAAAGTATGATAAAAATAATTTTGATATGATGATACGTAATGTCCACGTTCACCCTTAATACCTCTACACGTAAATATTGTGTCGCTCAACGTATATTAGACAAAACGAAGGGAAGAAAAAAGGCTGAGACTGACCGTTTATTGATGGATCAATAGCAATATAATGGGGTGTGGCGGTGGTTGTTGGGGTGGTTGGTGATTTTTATTAAAGGTGGTTTCTTTTTGTCGATACTAACCTACAAACAGTAGGTATGAGTTGGTGTCAATAACAATTTCGATTCGATATATTTGATTGATTTCACTGATACTAAAAAAAAACCCATAAATAAAAGCCACCCTACGTTACCCCTTTTTTATGTATGGGGTGGTTGGAAATAATTTTATCTCTCACACACACACACACTCACTCACAGTATTTTTACTTTGTAAAGTTCATGACAACATCCCCAATCTCATTCCCCTTCTAAAGCTGTTTCATGTTAGCTCCTCGTCTTTATGAAATTTTATTATACATTTTGGGGGGTTTGTTTTTAAAGTTTTTTTATTTCTTCTTTCTCTTCTTCTGCTTCTGCATTTTAACCCATAATTCCCGTTACAATCTGTCACCATTTTAGTACATTTTTCGATCCTGATGATGGGTGTTACAGCACCAGCTCCTATTGATAATTAATTTAAATAGAAACCCAATCCCAAGAAAAACCATCACCACTACCACCCCTAACAAAACATCGATTCTTGCTATTAAAACAACAAAGGATATGACGTAATTGGTGAGTTTAAAAAAAAAAAGGCAACAGAAACAGAAAAAAACTCCGCAGTACAAAATGGAAATTTATTTTGATTAATTAAATTACATGATGGGTGGATGGATGGAAGGGTGTGTGGAATGGTTAATTGGGTACCATGATCGGTACCGTGTGTTAGATAGAAGAAGACAGATAAAAAAGTCAAAAGAAAATATTGCGAACAATCTAGCGGGAAGAAAGTAATTAATTAAGAGTGATGATTAAACACCATGTATTTAGGGGTTGCTGTTTTTTTTCTTCTTTTTTTCGTAGGCATTCTCACTCCTCTTTATATAAATTTGATTAGATTAAGTAAGAGAAGATGAATAAAAATTAATTTTTCCGTTTTTTTTTTGTAAAAACGATAATAACAGGATGACTACGTTTTACTTAATCAATTAAACATACACACACATACATGCCAACCTCTCTTCTCCTATTATTCATCCACCCTCCTTCTCATTATATTACATATTCATCAACAGTTTATCAACCGATCAACAATTATTATTATTATTATTATTATTATTATTATTATTATTATTATTGATGCTGTTGCTTGTTTTCCTAATTAAATGATTACAGAAGCGATACCCCATTGGAATATCATGTTACTCTAACACAAACCTACATGGATAAACGAATTACAATCAAATAAAATCGGTAGGGTCGTTTTACAACGATAAACAAACGGAAATTTAATAATAAAAAAAACGAAAAATTTTTGTTTTTAAAACGAAATTTAAATGTAATTAGGTGTTCGAAAGGGTGTTTTTATTTTACTTTTGCTCTTTCAGAACAGATGACCTGGATTTTTCAAATTTGTTTTGTTTGTTTTTTTTACCACGCTCATTCTTATTGTAGTTCCTTGGATTAGTGGTTAGGAAGCGTCACTGTTAGATAGGAAGCGTCATTGTTATGTAGGAAGCTACACTGTTTTACGTAACAAATCAATGGTTGTGCATGGATTAATGGAAAGGAAGCGTCACTGTTATTTAGGAAGCTTCACTGTTATGCAAAAAACAAATCAGTTGATGTACTGCAACAAGATCCTTCAGTTTCACAGATCCAGAGATCCTTCAGTTAGGAAATAATTAATTGGAAAAATCGATAAACGGTAATCATGTCCAAAAAATCATTAAATTCCATTTTTACGAAGTCGTTATGCAACTACTACGGCTGCAAGGCAACCAAGAATGAAAAATCACAAAGTAAAAAAAACTTCATTTAAATGTTTTATTCCCGTGATGCTTCCAAAATACCTAAATCCACATGTTAAACTCAAAAAATTTTTAAAAAAACAAAAAACCTAGGGATCAGAACAATAGAAGAACCGAAAAATATCCCTTTGATGTGGGTTTTTTCGTTTTCGTTTTAATTTTTATTCACTCTCACTCCTGATGTGCCTAATAAGGGGTTTCATCGGTGACAGCGTTGATTATTAGATGAAACAGACGATTAGTGTCACTCCTTACAAATTAGGCATTTTATTAGTCATTTTAATATTTATTTATGCTGCTCCTGCTATTATTATTGTTGTTGTTGTTGGTGGTGGTAATAAGCAGAGGTGGAATTATAAGGGATGGTACTAGGTCATAGACGTTTGCTTTTTTTTTCTTTTTTTTCAAAGTACTTGAAAGTATGACGTTGGAAGCTAAGAGTGAATGTTTGTATCTAGTTTTAAACGCAGTTGAGTAGAAGCGGAAAAAAACGTGTTAATCGAAAAAGTGGTTAGAACGTGATGATGGATCAGGATCAGAAATCTACAAAATTAGTTTTTTTTTTAAACAAAATAATCATGCATCAGAGTACCCAGTGACTGATGAATGCTTCACGATTCACAATTCCTTGTTTAGTAAAGTCAATAATCAATAATCCGGCCCTGTGCCATCACATTTTTTTCCAAATAGGGAGCTTTAAATATGAAATTTAATTTTCCTGTTATTATGCGCTAAACACATGTCTCGTTATTGTCATCGTAATCTGCTTCGTTTTGTTGTTATTATTGTTGTGGGTGGTTGGGTGTTTGATCTGTTTCGGTCTATTCTCTAGGAATGGATAAATATGGGTGAAAATTGATGTATCTAGGGAATAACATTGGTGGCTTTGTTAACGTACGTGGGTGTAACATGCTACACTCTGTTTACTATTCAACTGTTCAACCCTCTCCTCTTGTCTATTCTTTCTCCTGTGTTTTCATGGTCTGTGTTTTATTTCATTTACAAATGCACTGACTCCTAGAATTTCTCTAGTTTTGTTACTTCTTGACTGTTGGTTGGTTGGTTGGATTCGTATTTTAATTCTCGTTCCGTTTAACAATAAAGAAGGGACGCTGGGATGAATTGTTTTTGCATAGCACAGTGGATGATGATGATGGGGGTGATAATGGGGTTGTTACAAAAGGGGAGTTATCTATGGGAAACTTTTTTTTTTATTGAGACTGGTTTGAGGCAATATTTTTTTTTACAGCACCATAACGTATTGGTTGTTAGTGCTGTGGATTCATCTTCGTTACTAGGTCTTCGATCGATCGATTAAACCACCTAAAAAGAGCCCTTAGTAAGTGTTTTAATAACAAAATTAAAAAATCCGGTAAACTGGATCAGAGCGAAAAATTCACAAAACTCTTTGGAAAAGTGACTTTGGTTGTTTTTACCTGTTTAATGCACGGTGCATGGGTTTGGTAAAATATTGTTGGTGTGCCTAGCGTATTCAAACCAAAAATCCGTAGCCAGGGGTTGTACAAAGAAGCAAACAACCGAAAACAAGACGAAGAAAAAGAAAAAAAAAATTTTTTTTTCACTCGTCAATTCTCTACGGGTTTTTTTTTTTGCGGTGTTTAGGGTTGTAGGGCGGTTTTTTATTTTCATTTTTGTTTTCTTTCCTTCCTTTTTTTTTTTTTTGGTTTTATTCAATTTTTCTTGAAATTTTTACAAAAATCCCATGGGTATTCGCTTTCTATAAACTGTTTATTACATCATCAGCATCAGCATCAGTACCAGCATCATTATCAACATCCCTACCCTTTACCCTTTATATATCCGTGACAACACGGTATCTGTTTTTATTTTTAATGCTGCAAGGCTTTATTCGGTCGATTTTTCGTTTTGTTTTCAATAAAAAAAAAACAAAAAAGTTGGAGATGATGGGTGGATTCCGATCCAGTAGTCAGCCATTTTTAATTGTTATTAAACGTAAAACAGGATGTGGAGAAATAGAAAATGGGGACGAGAAGTGAATAGACAAAATGTCGTCCGTAGTAAATAGAAAAGCAAAACGAATAGAAAAAAAGAAAAAGAATATCGTTGACCATCCGTGTTTTGAACACTTTAGTTAGGTTGATGTTGGGGCTGGAAGAAGCAGGAACAGTTCCCTTTAACCTTCACCAATCTCCTTATATCGAAGCTTTCACATTACAAACTCTTGACCAAATGGTAATGGTTCATTAATGGTCATCAAAGTGACGTTTTTTCTCCTTTTGACACGATAAGAGTAGAGGAACGAAGCACCGAAAAACTTAGCTATTGGGCAACGGCAATGGAGGAATAATAAAACCTTGCAATAGAGATGCTGCATCTTGGATTTTTTATCCAAAACTACCGAACACCGTGTCAATCACTGTTGATGTGTTGATTAAACCGAGTCACACGCAATCCAGTTACAACCTGAATAGGATTTATTAATCAATCAAAAGTGGGAGGGATTATTATCCGTTGATTAAATCCTTCGTTTTAGCCGATACGTGGTATTCAAGTGCAACGTTAATCTCTCGTTTTGTTGTTTATTTTAATTAAAAATTTGTTATTTAGACTGGTAAATGGGGATTAGTTGGGTATTAGATGGGTATTAGTTGGGTATTATATTCTGAAACAGTTATTTCACCTTTTTCACTTGAGAAATTCTCCGTGACCGTATTACCTCCTTAGTGCTCGCGTGCTAATAAATCTCTTTTAATAACGACCGAAACCGTACTCTGGTTGTTATTCAATCTTTGAATACTCCAAGGGTTGTAAGTTGTACGTTGGTTTGTTATTGTTGGGTGTGTATTGAATAGAACAATGGATGCAACGTTTGCAACAAGAGTTTTTCGCGACTAAACCATCGCATGTCCTCTGGGACAAATGATTTTCTTGATTAAATTTCGTTTCGGTATTACATCCTGAATACGAGCAGAAAAACATACGAACAACACACACAAACACACGAACAGGGATATTAATATCAATAGAATTGAATGCAGACGATGAGGTTGTCTCACCCTTCAACGTGTGCAGTAACCAGCAGCAGCAGTTGTAGCAACAGCAGCATCAGCAACAACCAGCAACCACCATCACCCAGTTTATTATGACTGATGAATGAGCAAAATTCTGGGTTACAGTCGCGGATTTGTACATTTTTAAGCCGATTTATGTTTTTATTATGTGATTACTTTGTGGTTGGTATGGCGGTGATATGGGTACATAGGTAGAATGGGTTACAGACCACCTAACCAACAAAATTTTTGCAACAAATCGTAGGAAAGTTTTTTTTAGTTTTTTTTTTAATATTTTTGCCGTCTCTACCACTTTGATTAAATTTTCTTCGTACTTCACGTTTTTATCAAAGAGATCCGTTGTGAGGTTTCCTCATTGAATCGTTGATAAGCTGGCTGTTTATCCGGGAATTATCCGTTTCTATGATCTTCGATGCATCCAATGAGTTTCATTAAGGGAGATAGAGAGAATTTTTTTTGTTTATCTTGTTTCTGTGCAATGGAATTTTAAACGATTGATAAACGGATGGCTCCACATTGCCACCACAGATATGAATTCGATATAGCCACCCATTCTGGGGTTTTCATATTGTTTTTTGCTGAGTGTAGGAATGATTAGAAATTTTTGTTTTCTTTTCTTTAAAAGCGGATTAAAGAAAGAAAACCAAAAACGAACATTGTGGGGTGATTGGTGGTGGTCCCAAAACGTGTAACGGGGGTTATCAGAACTATGTGTAACCTAGTTACAGTAATTTATCTAGGACTGAAGTTATTGAAAAAATTCATGGATGTAATGAGTAAATAGTAGAGATGGGGAAACAAGAAAAACAAATTCTATCAGGAGAACCAATCCTTCTGGCCCCCTGTTTTATCACAACGATTATTTCCGTTTTGTATTTTTCTGTTAAAAAAAAAAAAAAAAACACTCAAAATCGGACCCACTGTGACATAATTTGACCACAAACTTGGTTCTCATATGATCAGGAAAATTTTTGTTTTTTAAAGCCTAAAATATTTACACGGAAGTGTTACGAACCCTAAATGAAAAGAAGAAAAAAAAATCAAATTTAGCTGAAACACGATGGTGGTAAAAGATGCGATGGAAATTTTGTTTTTTTTAAATTTTTTATTTCATTCCTAGAGTACTCGAGCCTATGTTGTTGTTTTGTTATGTTTTTTTTTATTCTTTTCTTTACACAACAAAATTTTGTGTTTTTATTGTATTACGTTTGTTCTCTGCTCCTAAATCCTATTACAAAAAAAAAAATCTATTTTTTTCTTTATTTCTTTCTTTGGCACAATTGTAGGGTTTTTTTTACTAGTCGCTTGTAATTGGAATAAAAGTGTCCAATTGTCTGGCATTCAAGTGCCAATTTGTCATTTGTTTTCTAATTCAATTAAATAATTCAAGGTAAACCTGACACCAAAAGAATTCTAGAGTTTTTCTAGATTTTTGTTGTGTGTTCAAATCAACCCCTATTTAGAGTTTAAAAAGGTTTCGGTTTTTTTTTGTTGCAACAACAGCAGCCGCATCAGTTAAATTATTAGAGGAAGACACAGGATGATCGATTTATTCTGTGCATTTGTGGTTTTGTTACCTTTATTGTTTACTCCGAAACATATTTTACCTCTATTGTGCACCTAATTGTTTACCCTAAACACATATTTACACCTCAAATGAATTTTTATTTTGTTTTGATATTTTGATTTATTAATTGATTAGCGGATGATGCCTTTGATTGTAATTTGATGCATGTAGGGTGGTGGAGGAATTTATGTAGGAATCTTTGTAATAAAAAAAAATTTTTTTTTTCATGCAAAATTTAAGGAAATTTAAAGGTTTTGCTTAAGCTAAGGGATTTTTCTTATTTTTTTATTACGAATACTAACAATAATGTTAGGCATACAAAGCAGAATTATTTTATTTGACGTTAGGAATTTTGTTATAAAGCGAACGTGGTGATTCAATAAAAATTCCACTCTGATGTATCCACGATTTATATTAACCAGGGGGTCTACCAGTACCCAGTTAGGAAAACGAATCAGATCCTAACCAGAGCCTGAAATCATGTCTATCAGACCATTTCATTCCTCTATTATTACCAAAAAAAGAAAAGTCCTGAATAAAGACTGCTCCGGATGAAAACAGTCGTAGAAATTTACTTTAAATCGTCGGTATAACGTACACGAAATTTATTGTGAACAATCAAACCGAAATCCTGCTCTCATTTAAATTGGATACAAAGAGCATAAATAATGGGATACAAAGGGCACATTTATGTGTAACATGTCTGACCGCATGCTGTTCATAAAATCACAATGGATTGGGGATGTCTCCCGAGTTAACCAGTCACAGCATAATGATCACTGTAAAACGTCATCATACATCCTATAAACTAATCAAAACGTAACGCCACTTCCCCAATACGTGTGATGCATGCAATGAATGCATAAAATGCAACCGTGGACGAAAAACAAAAAAAAAAGATTTTTTTTTTCCTGTTGCTTGCTGGAAATTAGAGTCACAAATTCCGCTATTACAACAGCCGATGGTGCTTATCGATTATTTTTCGCTTTTCTGTTGCCTCCATAAATCGGATTAATGATTGATTGATTGATTGGTTAGTTGGTTGGTTTATCGTCAGCAGTGTCAACTGTGGAGTATGGGCAGCAGGAGGACACATGGAGCTCGAATCAACTCTAACCGGGCGAACAGATTTGATTAGCGAATTTATTCATCAACTGTGGAGTGGTTTTTGTGGTGGGGTTTACTTGATTTCCGCGTTTCGTTATTTTCTACTTCTTTTCTCTACTTCACATCGGCAACGACCGTCACTGAAATTTCGATTGGCGAAGCAAAATTATGAATCGACGAATAGGAGTTGAATCCTTGGTGGAACAAAAAAAAATTATTTACCACGCCCCAATCAATTGAATGAAAATTTTGTAGCTAGAGTGACGCTCCTGTACAGCTGTCTTAGATAAATATTCAGCTGCAGCTCCAGGTTGGCGTTTTTCTTAACAAAAAGGGAGTCAGTACCTCGCCGTAAAATCAAAATTCATTAAAAAATGCATTGGAATGGCAACAACAACAACAACTGGGGTGAATTACGTTATAAAGCCATATAGTGGCCAGACAGCCAGACACAAATGTTTCCTGAATTGGATTTTTCTCACTCATTGTGATAATTCTGTGTCAGCTCAGTTTGTATAATTAACTGGTTATGGGGCCACCGTTAAATTTGTGCAAAATTTAAAAGAATCAATAAGAACAGGAAATAAACATTCAGGACACCAATCCCAATATAAAATGTATGAATTTACGTCTCAATAAAAAAATAAAATAAAAATTTAAACTTTTTTTTCTCCACCCTACGTTACTTAAGGTTTTTATTCAGATTTATCCGGTACGAAAAATACAAAACACGATGCGGCTCTGTTGTTCAATGAAACTTTCTTTGTTCTAGGCGAGAGAGACCTAACGCTTGTTGAGTCTTTAGCCAAACAGAAGTCTTGGTGGGTATGTGCAGTGTGTACTGCGTTTACTGGTATATTATTAGGAGGAGTCAAGTTGATGTAAATTCGAAGGGAAAAAAACGCGATTTTTATCTGTATTTTGGGTTGTTTTGGTTAAATTTTTTAAAGATTTTATCTCCCCCCTTTTATTAACGCGAATAAATTCATTTTTAACGCGTTTAAAATGTGAGTAAATCGTGTTATCCAAGGTAAATTCAGTTTTACTATTTTTTTTATGAGAAATTTCGTAGAATTTTTACTACGAAACCACCACCCACACTCAAGAAATGATTTTCGCTTTGACTGTGCTTTGGCTTTGCTTTGTTTTGCTTAAGCAACGGCTAATGACGGCCAAAACGAGTTGAGCAAAGGTTGCAAAGAAATTTACTGTAACAGAAGCAAGACCATCAATATCGCGAACAGCAGTGATTTTCTTTGACTTTTCGTTGGTAGCCATAGGTCAGACAGTCTAGCCCGCGCCAAGTGTCGGATTTTTTCAACGATTAAAATCACGGCGATTTTTATTTAAAAGATCCCATCGCGTCTGCAAATTTTCACCATAAACTGGTTAAATCATCGTGTCATCGTATCAGTGTGTCGCTCCCCCGACAAAACAGCTAAACCAAGTCATTAGCCAATGAAAACGCTTTAAAACTGACGTACACAATCGGTGGGACAAACAACGCATACCGATTCGCTGTGTAAAAGGAGAAAAAGAAATTTTTTGTTTTGCTTTTTTAGCTTAAGAAAGGGAAAAATAAAACGAAAAAATCCACCCATAAAAAATCTTTTTTCGTTTTCTGTTTGTCGTTGTTGTCACGACGATCGTCGACGAAAAATTTATTTTTTTATTTTTGCTTCCCGATTTTTTCGTTTCTTCATTTAACTGCCGCACTCGGTTTATGCAGTTAGGAAAAAACTTTTCAACCGATCGGGAGGGCAAAATACGCAAAAAAAAAAGAAAACGGAAAAAAAAGTTTTTTTTTCTTCTTCTTGTGTCCATTTGGTGTAATTTGCGCGGATTAATTGTATCCCGTTTTAGGTGGTTGTTGTTTGCAAGAAAAAAAAATTAAATTTCTGTTCGGTTCTGTGTTACGTGAAAAATTTCCTTGTGACAAAACCCAGGGTGGATTTTCCAGTTCTGCTTACGGATTGTTTTTCCCGAATCAGTTGTGTTGAACTGTTGAACCCCGCTACCAGTGAATATTTCTAAAGTGTATCATCAAAAACCGCGAAAGAAAAATCTCAGAAAAGTTAAATTTCCTCATCCTCTGTCTGATCTCCCTTGTCTGTCTGTCTTTGAATTTTTCGTCTTTTCTTCGTTTTTGTTTTGTTTTAATCGGAATTTAATTAGCCGAAAAAAAAAAAAGAAATTAATTTTTTTTTGGTACCTTGGACCGATTAAAGAATAAAAAAAGGAAAAAAAAAAATTAAAGACGAAGAAGACGAAGGTGACGCGTTTTGATCGTGTTTTGATTGCGTGATTAATCTGTGATTAAAAACACTGAAAATGGAATACAAGAGGAATTTGTAAGGTTTTAAGGGCACCACCCTACATCGCCTCAAAAGACCAAGTTTATTGTGAAATGTGCGCAATTGTTGTTATTTGTGCAAGTGGGTGGCAATAAGTTTGTGATAGAAAAGACAAAAAAAGGCGACCCAGTGTGCCTCCCCCAGTGTCTGTGGCTGTGTGTCTGTGTTAAACGAACAAACATTTCGATTAGCAGTAAAGGGTGCAAAAAATAAAAGAAAAAACGCAAAAAATGTGCAGCAATGAGAGTCCGTCAACGTCTTATCATCCAGTGGCGGCTGGTGTAACGGGACAGTCTGGCGATAGTACACCTCCAACGTCTGTACCAATGGGACCACATTCGGGCAGTGGCAGTGGTGGCCCATATGATACAATTTCACAGCAGTCCCAAATAGCGACGGGACACCATAATCATCAGCGACAGACTCCGTCACCGGTGACGACGGCTGCAGCGGCCGCTGCTGGTATGTCAGCCGCTATGTTAACGGCAGCCAGTGTTTCTTCAGGACTCTTACCACCGCTAGACCATTATAGACTCCAATTGTATAATTATGCGATGGCAGAAAGACTTCGGTGTACACAGTATGGACCCGGACCGTTACAGCTGTGCCCTTCTTATCCTGGTGGAGTTAACGGTCCGTATGGGCCACGACTTGCTCTCTCCATGTCGTTATTTCACAATCGCGTCTTCCAGCCAGAGGAACCAAAACCGCAGCACAGCTATATTGGGCTGATTGCCATGGCGATACTCAGCTCACCCGAAACAAAGTTAGTTCTGTCGGACATTTATCAGCATATTTTGGATAATTATCCGTACTTCCGGTCGCGTGGTCCTGGCTGGCGGAACTCAATTCGTCACAATTTATCATTAAACGATTGTTTTGTGAAAGCAGGACGTAGTGCGAACGGCAAGGGTCATTACTGGGCGATACATCCCGCCAATTTGGAGGATTTCAAGAAAGGCGACTTTCGGCGACGCAAAGCGCAACGGAAAGTTCGCAAACACATGGGCCTGGCAGTGGATGATGAGGGTACAGACTCGCCGAGTCCACCACCGTTAGCTGTATCGCCGCCTCCATTATGTACAGCCGCGTGGGGCACCAGCCGCTCTTCATCAGCGTCTACCGTCACAATGTACTCGCACTCAAGGAAGCGACAATTCGATGTCGCCTCGCTGTTGGCGCCAGACGTTGACGATTCCACAGGCGGTTTATTTAAAGGCCCCGCCAGCAAGCGACTGGCACTAACTGCAGCGGCACACAGTGATCTAGAGGAAGACATCGATGTCGTTACCAGTGACCAGGAAGATCGCGATGACCAAATAAATGAGAGGAGCTCGCCATTGATATCAATATCACCGAACCTGGACGAGGAACAGATGCATCGACCGCACAGCAATAGCAGCCAGAACAACGGTCAGCATCACTACAACCATCATCACCACCACCATCATCATCACAACGTTAACCATCATCATCCGCAGGCGATGGCGGCGGCGGCTGCTGCTGCTGCCTCCACAGCGACCGCCACCTGGCAAGGACTAATGCAACAGTGGCCGTCCGGTTTCACGCCACTCACCGTCGGCATGGATCCACGTATTCTTGGACGCTACTACGGTCATTACATGGCAGCACATGCCGCACACGCAACCCGACGATCAGCAGCTTTGCTCGGCCCACCAGCCGACATCACGGAGATCATCACGACAACATCGTCATCCGGACAAACTTTGCAATCGAACGACTGCTAAAAACCATCGAACGAAAAAACTTCAGAACAGAAAAAAGCCGAATATATAATTTTTTCCTCCGATTTGTGATTTTAAATGTGTCGACGAAAAGCAATAATCGATTGATCGATCGATCGATAGTTAGGATTAGTGTGATAAGAAAATAAATTTATTTGTGGTCCGTGCGTGTTTAATTGTCTATATGTGTGTGTCGGTGCGTGTGTAGGTTTAGGCGTTCGTGAGTGGCTAGATGAGAAACTCAGAACAAACAAACAAACAATGAGAAACCGTGATTGAACCGTGAGAAAAACCCTAAAAAACCAAAAAAATCCAACAATCAGCACAACAATCATACTGCGACAATCTTAATCCCGAGGACACAAAAAAAACATCAAATTTCATTTCGGTTTTTATCTAGTTGCAAAAACAAAAACCCTTCGTTTTTAACACTTTTAACGATTGTCCATGTAGGATGAACGAGTTAAAAATCCTAATCACAAAACAGAAATTGATGACGATGAAATCTTAAGCCTTTTTCACACCTTAAGGTGAATTACAAGGAATTATCGCTGTTTTTGTTTTGTTTTTGCTGTTTTTGTTGTTGTTGTTGTTGTTGTTGTTGTTGATGTTGCATTACCCTAACTCCTTATTTATTTATTTTTACCTTGTAATTCCTACAAATAATGTAAAAACAGAAAAAAATCAATGAAGATGCAAAAAGAGGATTAAGGAGTTTTTAAACATTTCGTAACGTACCGTGTACGAAGGTAATAAGAGTGACAAAAACAAAAATCCTACACAACAAACTCCTAACAACGTTTAAAGTGAAAATTTTCTAGCAGAGAAATGTGGAGAAGAAAAACAAAAAAACAAAAAAAAATAAATTTCTCTTGCGATAACCCTTAGTGTTAAGTGTAACCATCGTGTTAATAAATATTTTAGGACTTTGTATAAAGCGAACAAGACATTATTAGAGACAAAAATCAATTTGAGTGCGTAGGCACGTTGTGAGGGGACAAACAAAAAAGAAAGAAAAAAAAGGATTTTTTTTGGTTTACGCGATAAGACAAAGGCAAGGCACGAATAATAAAAAAAAAATAAAAATCACGATAGACCCGCGAAAAAATTCGCGAAACCTGTGAATTGTTTCGTTTCGAATTTTTCGCTAAAATATTAAGGAAATTTTCCACTCGCAATGTACGAGAAACTGATAAGGATTAGGTAGCAACATAGAAGCTTCCCAGAATGTTTGGAAAGAATTTCTCTCCGGAACAGATTTAGCGAGTGAACGAATATTATTTGCTATTGTTAAAACCGCGATAAAACTGTAATAAAAAGGAAAACAAGCAAAAATCGCGTAGTTACATTGCGTGGTTCATGGTTTCCAGTGGTACACGATGCTGCTTTTTAGGATGATTGATGTTAAAGACAGAGACTAAGATAATGACGAAAAGCGAAGAAGACAAGGAGACGCAAACAAAACAATAATAAAAAAAAATTCGGTTCTTCTGAAAACCGATCACCAAAACCCATAATCCATTCCCAAAAGCTACCCAAAATCTAAGTAAAAAAAAAATTTTTTTCTAGGAAGATATAAGGAAGGAAATTTTTTTTTCCCTAATTTAATTTGTGTAAAGAGTAGGGAGGAGAAGAGATTAAAATTTTATGGGAAAATAAAGAAAAAAAAATAATAAAAAAAAAATAAAAATTTTTTCAATTCACCTGGTTATCACCTGAATTTTCCATGTCATGTTTTGTTTCTCTGTCGCTTTTTTTTTAAAGATCCTCGATTACCTTGTATTATGTGCATTCTGTGGTTTTTTTTAACTTCTAAATCATTTTCATTCGCGGATTTAAAGATTTCGAGGATTCAATGCATTTTGCCGTTTTCTCTGGATTAGCTGAAAACAGCGGTAAACAGTGATATTGAACGTGAAATGGATTAAGCGGCATGGATTTATCGGAATAAATCACTACAGGTGGGTCGATATTTTCTCTTGTTTTGTCCGTTTATTATACGTTGACTCTTTGGGTAATTTTGGGGAAGCCTAAAGTTTTACAATTTTACGGATGTAGACGCGTAGGGTTTCTGCGATTTTTCACAGTAATTACGTTAAAAATATCCAAAAAAAATTTGTCTCCATTTGTTCAGCCGTTAAAACGTGAAATACAAAACCAAATTGCTAAAACCAGTGAATTACGGATAAAAAAACCCAAAATCTCCGGTTTTAGACAAGCAAACGAAAAATAAACTTTTAAAACCAGCAAAAACTGCAAAAAAACCGCGGACCATAAAAAAAATCCTCTAAACCCCTAAATTATGCATAGAAAACTCCCTAAAAATCATCAAAAGCTTTTTGTTTTGGTCATTAGTCCACCCACTAATAACGTGAACGCGTCCAAACCAAACAAAACGCAAAGTAAAAAAAAAATTCAAATCATCTCGAAAAATTCTCACTTTGCGATTTTCTTCTTTTTTGTTTCTCTTTCGTTTTTGTTTGTTTTTGTTTAATTTATTAAACTCGGCGGTCGAGGTATTTTGTTGTTTCTTTAATTAAATTAAAACCAAAAAGAAAAAAAAGGCCGACAAGCCGAAAAACATTTCAATCAACGTCGATTAGAAAACAAAGAAACGAAGAGACGCAACGGTGAACCAGCGATTTAGAACCCAGCCAAGGAGAACCTAAGATACGTGATCTAATTGTTACCACTGGTGGCGCCAGATTATTGATTTAATCAGCGACGGAATGGTTTAAATGCGTGACTTCTGCGTCATTTTTATTTCGCCAACGAATACGAAGATCCTACGAAAATAGAAACGTTATGGGCGGCTGTAAACAGGAGCTACGTCGTTGTTTTTTCTTTGAATTTTCAAGGGTTTCAGGGCGACCTAATTTACTCTTAGACCCTAGTTCTTAGTTATCCTTCTCGCTTCCAAGCTGCACTCCTAACTGTTTCTGGAGTTAAAATTTGTTTTAAGCTAAATTCAAAATAGGATCTCTTGGTTTATCTTACGCATTAACCGTGACTTTCCTACCAAAGAGAACGAAAGAAAAAAAAATTATTACCGGTTGCCAACACCTGTCCACCAACGTCAGCCAAACTTAATGGAAAAATAAAATCCGCTGTGTCATCCCCTGTTAGGAGTTTTAATGGAATTTTTTTTCTCTGTGTTTTCTTTGCGTTTTAAAAGGTTTTTGTAGGTACAGTGATGTAGCTGAAAATTTTTTATTTTTATTATTTTTGCCTTTAAAACGTTGAATTTGCGTTAAAGAGACCAGAAACTGTGATGTTTCGATGATGGAATTTTAGGGTTTTCGGGTGTATCTTTCATAATAATTTTTCATCAATGTGTAAAACAAAAATTCAACTTATACACCGCTGTGATATTGCGATGAGCCTAGAATTTACGCTTCTTTCTTTCACAATTTTAGGACCTTTCATGTGAAATCCTACTGTCGTAAACAAAAAATTCGCGAGAGTCGATTTTAAACAGCAAACAGCAGACTTAAAACAAAACTACTGAACTTTGTACGAAAATTTTATGCTATGTGGGCACCCAGAAATAAAACTCCTAACAGCACTGTTACCAAGTGTAAAACTCCATAAAAACGCATAAATTAAATAAACAAAAGAGTGTAGAACGTAAAACGTAGAACGATGAAAATATTGGGCAACGATGGTGGGCCAATAGGAACGCCAAACACTGGCGTACACTTAGCCAATGAAACGAAGCGAATCAACCAATCAACAATCAGCTGAATAAACAAACCGAACAAAAAACAAACATAAAAAAGCCTAGGTATGCACGCACACATGTAGACACACACACGTAGTAGCACACACGCGAAAAGCTCTAAAAAAAAAATTTCGTTTTATTTTGTTTTACGTTGATTGACTCAGTTAATTTGAATAAATAGCAAAAGAGAATGAGAAAACAAAAACCGCTGTGGGTGGATGGTTGGTCCCGATACATGTTTTAAACAACAGCAACAACAATAAAAAAAATAATCATTTCACCACCCACACTGCTATTTAAACAAAAAATCCGCTGCGGGTGGTCATGTAACAAAAAACAAAACAAAACTTTTTCTGGTTACGTTTATGCCATTTGCGTGATTGGGCTTTTAGATTCGATAAAAAATCGGAGTGGTGTTTGGGTGGCTAGAACTAGTTTCACTAGTTGTGATATGTTGATACCGCGGATTTGTTATTATCGCGACAATAACGGGCCTTAATTAGCGTGAATAGCAACAGTAGTTGCAGCAGTTAAAAATCAAACCCAAATTACCCACCATCAAGTTGTGTCGCTAAACGCGAATTAAACAACAATGCGTCGCGGAATTTTTTTTGTTTTTTTCCACTCACCCATTGTTTGTGTTTTGTAATCGCGGTTTTATTTGTGTTTATTGTGCTGCAGAATGACGCTTTTCACGCGGTTTTTCTGCTTTTTTTTTACAAATTTTATTCGCGATTTTTATTTTTCTCCTTTAAATTAATCTACGGTGTGTTTATTGATTTAAGTCAGTTAGTCAGTCAGTCATTTTGCAACATTAGGTATGCGAACCTAGGGTTTCGACTGAGGAATATTTTCGTTAGGATTTTACTTGAGTTTTTATTGACATTTATGCGGACGCCGACGGTGAAAGTTTTTTGTTTTTTTTTTTGTTCCCTCCTGCTTATATGAAATAAAGAAAATTTTCTTACCTTAGGACCCCTCGTGGATATTACGTACATAAAGCATCAGAAACAAAATTTATTTTTTCCCTATTGAATGCTGTTGAACCGTTAAAAAGGCTGAAATAGTAAAAAATTTCTTTCTTTTTTTTTCAATTTTCAAAATGTTTGTAGGATCATTAGGCTCGTTAAAATCTGTATGCAATCGCAAAAACGCCTCGATAAGCTCGTAAAGAATCATTCATTCAACCAAAAAGTTAATTAAGAGGAAAAATGAAAAAAAAAAATTTTTTGCTAGGCACACTTTTAGGCTTTTAGTGTGTTTTTTTTTTTGGCTTGCTTTGTTTTGTTTTATGTTGATTTTTAGCATTAGGATTATGAAAACAAATAGAAACAACACGATACATGAATTTTGTTTGTTTCTAACCGCATTTAATTGTTTTATTGTTTTAGGACCGTTTAGACAATTTTATTTCTGTGTTGCCTTTTTGCCTTTTCATTACAACAAAAATAAAATTGTTTTCTGTTTTCTGTGTTTACCACAATAAATCCAGCACCAACAACAAAGGTAAATTGTAAAAAAAAATAGAAAATACTAAAATAAGGAAATTCCTTATTGGTAAGGTAAGGTAAGGGATGGGGATAGGGGATTTTGTTTGTATTTTTTTTTTGTAGTAATCTTCGTAAGCTTTTTTGTTTTGTTTTGTTTGCTGTATTTTTCTTAACTTCTGCAAAAAAAATTTTTGTTGTTGTTTTTTTAGTTTTTTTTTTTTTAACTCTAATGTTGGATTGACATGAATTTTTCTAATCGTTTAATAAACAGGAAACACCCTTTAAGGCTTATCGCTATGTAAATAAATTAAATAAACAAAGTGTGAGGAGTGAAAGAATTTTTTTTTATTGTAGGATTTTAGGTATGTGATTATAGGAATTGTGGAAAAAAATCCATGACTTTAACATGGTATTTATATGACTATCCTGTTCAGTACAGTTTTGTTTTATTTTCAGTCATTTAGAGTTTTAACAGGTATTAACTCCTGATTAGGAGTTAATTCCTCCATTGTACATTCTAAATGTTTTGCCTTGATTACGATATTAATGGTTAAAACCCTACAAATACACTCATTTAATTGTTAATTAAAATGATTTTGTTGCAACATAGTCGTTACGGTAAAAGACACATAATAACCCTAAATCAAGTATACGCGCACGCGCTTTATTACGCTATAATTTAGTTAGTAATTTTCACACCTAGCATTCAAGATTCATTCTATAATCCGAACAATAATTGTGCGTAGGTGATGTCTGAATATGTAGGATGACAACAGACAAAAACACAAACAAAAACAGAAGAAAAAAAATTAAAAAAAACCCTAAAAACCCATTGAGGTTTTCTATAGAAAATCCACTTGAGGATTTTATTTTTTTACTGTTGTTTTTACAACAAGCTCAATACTGTTTCAGGTATTTTTATTTCTTCATTACTTAGGCTATTCTAGGCTGTTCTAAACAATTGAGCCGGAAATCATTATTAAACATTGGTATCGGCTGTGATTAGGATGAATTATGTGATGAGAGTTTATTTGCCATTTAGCCGTAATCAATGTAGGTTTAAACGTTCATCGTGGATTTTTGTTGCTCGGTAATCGCGATATTTTACTACCGATAGCATTTGTACCTAAGGGAGAAAAATGGCTCTTACTTACGTATTGCACACTAATAAAGCTGGTTACTAATAACGCCTATTTACCTACATTTTATTTCCTAACAAACAATCTCTAATCGCTATCCTACAGTCTTAGGCTACGTTCTCCATTAAAACTCCACACATAATAAACAGTTAGAGTCCCTTGAATAACGCGTTTTTACTTTGTTTTGATTTTGTTGTTGTTTCATATTGAAATACAATTTGTTAGGTACACGAGGTACATGAGTTCAGTTACGCCATTTTATTTTTTTTTGCCTCTTGCTTTAAATAATTATCCGCGGCCACCTACTGATTATAAACGAATTAAATTCAATTCGTATCCAGTCAAATGTAATGTTAATTCGGCGTTAATTAAATATTATTTCTGGTTGAATTAGTTCTGGGTATTGTAGGGCGGCCTAAACACCTAGAAAAAAAAAACAAATGGGGTGTCCTATGTAGTAAAAACGATGTAGGCCCATCGATATAGACTATCGAATTTTTTATTTTCAATTTTTATACAACAACAAGAGTCTAGCTTTGTAAAAATTAATAATAATAAAAATCCTAGTTAGGGTGTGAACATTGTTGAAAAATATTTTGTTTGCCTTTAAGCTAAAATTCCTAAGCCTACTGTTTCAATTATTCGGTAATTACTCAAGTGAATTTAGTTAATTCTTTTTTTTTTGTTATAATTGTGGGTCCTCAAGGAGTTTTTTTTTTGTTTATTGTTGCTGTTGTTGTTGTTGGTGTTAAGGTAATTTTTCTACTAGGCATCACAATTCATTATTTGTTCCATTTATTAGAATAAATATATGAAGTCAGCTGCTACTGTTGCTCCTACTCCTGTTGTTTTAGGAGTTTCTGTGTTTTTTCGGATGGCAAAGAAAAAGTTTTTCGTTAACGTTTTAAAAAATGTTCCTTGCACGGAATAAAGAATTTTTGTTTTTCTGTTGCAGTTTTATTCGTTGACATTAAGTTTTTGCCATTTAGGTTCTTTGCTATTGAAATTTCCTACTGAAATTGGTTTTCTGTTTTGATTTCTGAAATGATTATTCTGCTATTAAAGTTTCAGGCTGTCTGGAAAACGAAAAAAAGCCAGGGCATTAAATTTCCTCATTTATCAAGTCGATTAGGCTTTAAAATTCTTCTGTTCTGTTTCTGAAATGCTTTTTCTGCTATTGAAACTCCTGGTTAGCATAGAAATTTTTCGTTAAAACGATAAAAACAAATTTCCATATTTATTAAGTTAAGAGGCCTTAAAAATCCAGTTCACTGATCATTAATTAATTCAGTAGAATTTACCAAAGACAATCCTAATCCTATTAAGTTTATAAGAAATATTTATGTTTTTTTCCACATTGATTCCTTATTTTAACTTCCGTACCGGTCGATCGATTAACATTTGATTGGATTAACCCAGTTTTAGGCACTTTAAAAGGAATTCATCGTGTAAACAAGTACCGATTGTCACCACGATATTTAATTTAATAACAAAGAAGGATCCTTGAATAGTATTATTATATTAAGTAAGGATCCTTGAAATCAACAACAACAGCAGCAACATCAACAATAACAGCAGCAACAGGAACAGCAACAAAAAAACGTTTTTTTTTTGCTCTCTAATCCAATAATCGGTTTCAGATTTTTATTATTATTATATTTTTTGTTGTTAGGACTCATAAGCTAGAAAAATTATTACGATAATAGAAATTCAATTGAAACGTAATGAGATCCTTAAATTTTTTCATTTTCCTTTCTTGCATTAAAAAAAAATAAAATTGGTTTTTAAGGACCCCAGAGGGTGGCAAAATGTTTGTGGTTAGTTTAAAATGAAAAAAAAATAAAAAAATATTTATTTATTATTGTTGCTACCTTTTAGGATTTCTCAATGGTTCCTAGTATTTATTAAATTCTTTTCTTGTTGTTATTATTATTATTGTTGTTGTTGTTGTTGTTGTTGTTGTTGTTACTATTGCAACTACTGTTGCTTGTTCCTAACAACGGGAGGGTGTTAAAACATCTTTATTTACTTTAGAAAGAAAAATTATATTTTTTTTATTTTATTTATTTGTTTCCTATTTTAATTCCTACAATTATCGGTTGGATTTAATGTTTGTGCAGAATTTTTTTTAATTTTTATTTAATGATTTGTTGGTGTTACCCATTGTAGGTATTGTTGTAACACAAACACATTAGGCTCAGTTGGTTGTAAATAAATAAAAAAAAAATTCTCTCTCTGTCTTTCCTTCTCTATCCTTCTCACTGTGTGTGTTACCTTGTTTACCCTGTTTAAGTAAGTAGGGATCAGGGCAGAATTCTAATTTAAGAAAAAAAAAAACCCTACTGTTTTAGGCTTTTAATGTTTTCTGTACGCTTTTCGTGATGATAGGAAACATTTTTTTGTTGTTTAGTTTTTTGTGGTATTTTGTACGACACAAGATGAATTATTATTTTTTTTTTAAATCTATTGTCTCGGTCCTAACATAAGAAAATTGAATTAAACTCAGCCTAGATTGCTGTTTTTGATGTATGGAATTTATTTTTATTTTTTTAGTTATTTATGGAAAATGATTTTTTTTTTGTTTTGCATGGAGTTTTAGGGGTTTTTTACAATTTTTTATTTTTATTAACTGAGCCTACTAGGTTTTTAGGTTATTATAACGATTTTACGTGTTTGGAACAAGAGTTGCGTGTTGCTAATAATCGCAAATTTGTTTAATAGAAGAGGAAAAAAAAACCTCTATTAATCCTAGATACAGCCCTACATAGAAAAAACGTTTTTTTTCATTTTTTGTTCACCCTACTTTTCAACAGAGGCAAAAATTTTACGA
Source organism: Ptychoptera albimana (assembly GCA_961205885.1). Taxonomy (NCBI): domain Eukaryota; kingdom Metazoa; phylum Arthropoda; class Insecta; order Diptera; family Ptychopteridae; genus Ptychoptera; species Ptychoptera albimana. The sequence goes on along the minus strand of OY540807.1, from coordinate 201,182 downwards.
TTTTCCACTGTATTTGCGTTTTAATTTAGGCTGTACGGGGTGTTTTTCTTTAATTTTTGTTCTTTCTTTTTTCTATCCCCTATTCATTTAACTCAAGTGTATTTTAGGAGTTTATTCAAATTACAAATAAATAGAGAAGTAGAGGAGGAAGAGAAGTAGAAGAAGAGGAAACAAAAAAAAAAATTTTTTTTTCCAATTGAGAACACAATTAAACGATTAGTGGTAATAGAGAGTAATTCGACTATTATTGTTACGTTAATTTGTCGAATTGAATAAATAATAACATTAGGAGCATAATTTGTATACAAAAAAAAAATATCCTATTATGCTCTAGGGTTCACACTATATTTGTATGGAAAAAGAAAAAAAAACCCAAACTACAACAGCAACATCAACAGCAGAAACAACGACAAAAATTCTATTATTACGGCTGCTGTTACTGTTGCTCTTATTTGTTGTTGTTTGCTACTGTTGCGGCTGTAGGACTTTTTTCATTAAAAGGACTATCACGGAATTTATCGTGTATTTGCCGTTTATTAATCGTGAACATTAAATCGTGAATTTCTTACCAAATTATTTTGTGTAGAGAAAATTTTAAGTAATCGAGGACACTATAGGAGGGATCCTAGTTAATATTCCAAAATTTCCTCCTTTTTTTCACATTTTTTACTTTGTGTTTCCCCAAGTGTTTTCGATGTACATCGCCCTAAGTATTTTTTTTTTTGTGGTTCCTCCAAAAGTAAAACCCTGAAAATCCTATCTGTGTTGGGGGGTTAGAAACTTTGTATAAACAAAACCAGAAAAAAAAATAGAATAGAAACGCTAGGAATTACAATCCTACAAGGTAGGTATTTTTTTTCATTCCTACCGTTTCCTACTCATTACCATCAGCACTAACAGCATAACCAGCTCCAGCACTAACAACAAAACATCGAGTTCAATTTAGCGCACAGAGAGTATGATGTGGGTGGGTGGTAAATGTATGTTGGGTGTAAAAACACTTAGAAAACACTCAAAGTAAATTAAATTGTTTATAGTGTTTTAGGGGGACGGGTGGTTGAGGGTGTAGTATGTACGGCGTACATACTAGATGCCACCTCAAACACAGAGCATAGAGCAAACAAAAATTATTAATAAACAATGGAATAGGGGGGATGAGTTCTGGCTAAAAGCACAAAACAAACATCAAACGTTTTTTTTTCAACAGTTGACTCTATCGCCATTTTACTGAGTGGGGGGTGATGGTGGTGGTTTTTTTTTGCCCTGTTGTTCTATTGTCACAGAAGAGGCGTCAATAAATTAATTTACCTATAGGGTGGCAATGGGGGTGAATTCCTCATCAAACAAAATTATAAAAAAGCAAAAAAAAAACCAGTTTTGATAAAAGTTTCCGAGTTTTTTCATGTGTTTTATAAATGTTAAGAAGCAAATTGTTAGACAGACCACCTCCCAAACACTCCACACCACCCATAACAATCTAATTTATAATCCTACGGTCCTATTCCTCATGATATTCGTACTCTTATACGTTTGTTACTGATGTACATTTGCCAGCCAAAAAAAATGCTTTTGGCAAAAACTAGAAAAAAAAAAAAAAACGAAAACAAGTCAATGGATTATTACGAAGGTGTTAATGAGCCTAAAAATTAATCCTAAACATGACCGTAAATTAAATCGTTATGTACGAATATTTCGATTCTAAATTGGTTAGTTAGTTTGTATGCCTAAATAATTGGATTTCATTCAGTCTGTGACAAAGGGAATTCTAGAGCAGAAAAAAAAAATTTTAATCCTAATCGACCTAACCTGAAAGTCCCCATAAAACCCTCTAATTAAAACTTAAACAGAATTCCAGAGGTTTTTAAGTGCAAAATCTTAGATTCTACGATATTTGGATTCTATTTACGTTTAGGCATGCTAAGTTTTTGTAGGATTGCAACTAATCCTAATATTGCCTAATATTTATCCAAAAAACGATTTTGTCTGATGTTTTGTCAGAAGTCCTCACAGAAAACTTTAAGTAAATCAGTTCGTAGGATAGACAATTTTTTTTTTTTTAGGATATTTAACGGTCCGTGTAACCTAAATGTGGCGCCTATTCGTGATAGAATTTGATTTCATTTTGATTTGCAAATAGCAGGATCGGGTGATGTGGATCGCGTTAAAATTACCAGCACTGGTTATGAGACATTTTATGAGTAAATACATTTTAAGTGGTTTTCACCTCTTTTTTCCTCATCCTCCTCTGCCCCTTTTTTTTTACGTCTTCTACTTTTTAATTTATTTCTCTAAGTGATTTCTTCGTCTGCTTCGTTTACCTTGTTTTTGTTGTTGTCGTTGTCGTCGTTATTGTCATTGTCGCTTCTATTAATTAGGTAAACACAAGTCGCAATTTTATCTGCAGAATGACGACACAGAGGCTGGGTAAAGGCTGGCAAAGTAAACTAAAGAAATCTCTTGGTAGAGAAATAAAAAACGCAGAGTTCAAGAAACCAAAAAAAAGAAAAAAAAAGTTGAAATTTCAGTTCGTTTTAGCAAAAATTACGCAATCAGTTTTCACCGTTTTCACCACTAACATGACCATTTTTCATTTGTTCACATTCTTGTGTCACGACTGTATTCACACTCAAAATTTGCAACAGAAACCGTGAAGTCGAAGAAAAAAAAATATTTTTCTGTTTTCTGTTTGCTCACTCGATAATTAAGCAAACAAAATTCGCATTTGCAGTCGCTTTTAAAACATGTAATATGGCTAAGGGGTGGAGAGGGGGGGCTTGGGCACGGATTGTAAATACCTCGCAGATAATTTTTATGTAAGTAGCGCAATTACCAGCACACCTTGGACAAAATGCTTGGATAAATAGAAAATGAGAGAAATAAAAAAAATTATTTTGTTTTTTCTTTTTGTTGCCTTCTGTTGCGAGTGCCTAAGTGACGAGATAATGTAAATACAAAAACAGGGTGACGAGTAATTGAATGAAATTTTTTTAGCTATCCATGTGTGTTTTGTCAGCTACGGATTCAGCCAAAAAAAAATTGTTTTAAAGCGCCCGGTGATATCTTTCGGTTTTTTTTTCTTCAATTTTTGCGTCGACGGATGGTGCATCCAAGAATGGTTTACATCTACGGATTAGCTGGCTGAATTTATCCAGGTAAATATAGTCAAGTATGTGCGTAGCTAAATAAATACAGCGACGAAACAGCCTACTAGCATCCGACGGTAAAATTTTTGATACAATCGCACAGAGTGCAATTTATGGTAAAAATTGAACGTGGACATACTGGATGAGTCCTCCGCTTAATTAATCATCCTAACTTATCCTCCTTATACCATAGATGAAACTTTCGCTAAAGGAATCATTACTTGGATGCATCGTTCTCCCGATGAATCATTCCCTGGATGAGTTGTCTGTATGTAAACATCCCGAAACGTACAATTAATGTTTTATCTTTTATAAAACATTCCTAGTATCAGCTAGAAGTCAAATAATTTTTCTTACATTTATTGCAACTTTGAATAATTTTTCATGGGGGTTATTTAACGTAAAAACACCACGAACGATCCAATTATTTTACCATTTTTTACAGTCATCAGCAGTTAAGCGTTAAACGTTCCTTCGCCCAATTCACAGGATGATTAGGCACAATAGCTACCCTACAAACGAAATGAAAAAGAAAAACAAAAACCCCACAAAGGGTGGCTTTTTAGCCGTAATTGCCACTAAATGCTTTGGAAAAAATTTCGTAAAAATTTATGCATAAAGGGAGCTAAAATTGTGCGATAAGGGGTGACAGAGTTGTGATATTAAAGTCCCATAACCGTTTACCATTCAGCGTTCAGCATCCACCATTTACTCAGTCTTCAACGGTATGGAGAGAAGATACTGGAAAAATTCTACATGCAAAAAAATGCTTCTTTTGTTTTTCAATTTTTTTATTTTGTGATGACGACGCTAGGGGGTTTTATTTTCTACGAGTTTAATGAATTGAATTATCGCCGATAAAAAATGTTTTTTTTATTTTTTTATTATTTATCCCCCTGTGTGTTTTGCAGTGTATTTTTCGTTGTGTGTTTATATGAGTGAGTTAGTGTGAGAATTTGCATAATTTCATGTTTTATTTCCCGTTACAAAATGTGCAAAAAAACAAAAATAACAACAACAACAACAACAACGGCAGTACCCCCATCAAAAACGTATAAAATCGAAATTTTACGTCACTTACTGTGTGTAACGTTGAGGCAGCCAATTATGGTTATAATTCTGCGCGTCTTGATGAAATTCCGGTATGAGAAATTTTTCCATCTTTTATGCAAATTTAGGAGGTAAATTTAAGCCTAAATTACAAGGATTATCTAAGTGTCAAATCAGTAAGAAAAAAAAGAATTTTTTTTTTTGTTTTGCATTCAGTTTCCATCCATTTGTGGGGTTAAAAATAATTTTTTCCACAGAGTCCCGACAGGAAAATTCTTTTTCTAGACAAAATAAGTGAAAATTTTTCATTCAAAATTCTTCTCTGTCTTTAAACCATTATCGAACCCCCGATTGATTTATTTTTATTTTTTTCGTTTTCGTTTGTTCTCTGTTTAGCAATTTTGTGTAAGCAAGAATAAAAAAAAAATCTGTGTGTGGACCAGACATAATAGGTAGGGGTTCAAAACAAAACGAATAACATGGATAACGGTGTTTACCTTGTTTTAACTCTTTTGATTCCTCTTTTATTCATCATCTTCTTTTGAGAGTGAACCCTTTTTTTTTTTTTTTTGGATTTCTTTCGTTTCGTTCGTTTTTGCCTTTGTTCTTCTGCCAGAGAAGTGGCAGTGCGATGTTGATACTTGAAAACTTGAGTGACGGGTGTCGATTAAGTGGGCTCTCTAGGGATTTTTTTGTGTTTTATTCGTGCATAACATATTTGTGCTGTTTTTGTATTTAGAAGTTAGTTGTGGGTTTTTATGCTTAGTTAACTTGTTTTTGTTACCACATTAACACCTTAGGACCGGTGAATCCTTTGATTTACTATTAACACAAGGATTCTGGTCATTATCATTTTGGTAACGTTACAAAATGCTCATCGTATATAAACAATACGCAAACAAAAAACCCCGAATCATGTTGGTTTAACAAAAACGAATCCTAATGGAATAGAGAATAATTCAATTGAAACCCTACACAGGGTTATGATAGATTAAAGATTGAGGAAGAAATTTTTTTATGTTTTGGTTTTTAGTCAGCCAACCATTTAGGTATTAGAGCCTAATTAAAAGTTTTTTTAATCCCTTAGAAATTCCCTAAAGAGATTTTTTTTTCTGTAATTTTTTTTTTTTTTTTTAATCAACGTTATCTCCTATTTTAGAAGAAATTTTGCATTTTAATATCCTAGTTGCATTGCTAAAAAAACCCGGTAAATTAATTTTAGGACTTTTGACAGTCAAAAGGAATGAGAAATCTTTTGGAAACTATGAAAAATCACTCAAAGGTGAAGGGATATGAAAAAAAAGACGAAAATAAAGTAGGGAGAGGATGAATCAAGGTGTACAATGCATATGTGTGATAATTTTATTTGTTTATTCTCTCATTGGTTCTCAAGTGGGGTAAAATTCTATTCAGAAAGACCCACATTTCACTTGAGCAAAACAATCTCAGATCGGTCATTGATACACCCAAAATACACAGTTTTTTTTTTTGCCATAATCACAGTTTTTCTATTACCTTTGATTTTTAGTTATTACCTGACCCCATCGGGCATCTATTTTGGTTTGAATGTTTTTACTGCGTTTCTCTATTTACCTTAACACATCGACATTCCTAAATAAATTTGGTTGGTTCTTCCTACGTTATTTACTTTACTTTGCCTGGGTTATTGATTGGTTTTGTTTCTTTTTGTGATTTTTTTTTTAGTTTTATTAGGGTGATTTTAGTGGTGGATTTAACGTTTAGTGGGTGGCGTGCAAAAAAATCTGGATGAAAAAGGGATGATGGAGCGATTTCCAGTGCATTGTATTTTAGAGTTCATTTTTGTTTTACGGGGTTTTACATAGATTTATCTGGGGATTTGTTGGGAGTTTTTATGCAATTTTGTTTCGGGATGTTTCTTTGAGGTGTTCTGAAGGGTTTTGTTGCTGCGAATTGGTTGTTGCGGATTGGTTGCTGTGGTTTTCGCTAGTAGGATTCAAAGTTTTATTTTGTTTTTTTTATAGGATTTTTATGTAAATTCTAACGGTTTTACGTCTTTCTGTGGAATTATGATCAATTCCTATCGGTTGTTACGAGGTTTTAAGCGATTTTTGCAATGAACTGTTTCAGTCGATTTTTTTACCAAGTTTATGCAGTTTTGTGTAATTCTTATCGGTTATAACGAGTTTTTAAACAGTTTTTACTGCACATATGAACTGTTTGTGTTGCTTTTCATCAGTTTGCATGAGATTTCTGTAGTTTTATTTAGTTTTTATGAGATTGTTATCAGTGTTAAGCGGTTCAAATACAATTACCAAGGATTTTATTATTAGGCTACACCGTTTTAAGCATTGATGAGTGGCTTGTTGCCTACATAATCATCACCTCTGGCTGTGTGTCCCTTCAAGCCCCTTTACATACAGACAAAAAACCATGAATTACTTCCGGCCCTGATTTTAAACTAAGAAAACGAAAAGAAAAATTAAAAAAAAACTAAGAGCAAAGAGCAAAGAAAATATAAAATCGAAAACCCATCGATCCGGTGTTCAAACAAATTTTCGTGTTCATCGATGGTTTGAACAATAAAAGCGAAGAAGAAGGAGAAGAATTTTTTTTTTTAAGTGGCATCAAGACAGAAATTTTTTGTTTTCTTTTGTTCGGTTCTGTTTTGTTTTGTTTTGTTATGTTTTGTTTTGTTTTTTGTTCTGTTGATGAACAGAATAATGATGTCCAATCGATGACTTATTTTTCCCTGATTTATAACCAGAAAATTCCACGGCAATAAATAAAAACAAATAAAAAAGCAGAGTCAAACAAACAAACCGGAGAACAAACAGAAAACATTTGGAAAATTTGTGTTTAGTTGAATGTTGTAGGCTGTGATTTTGGTCTTGTCGTTTGCTTGTTAAATTTCTGTTTATTTTTTTGGGTAGCATCCGTTGGTTACCGGGTACGTTATGTAAGCGTTTTTTTGTCCTTTATTCTGTGTTACGGGGTTACCAGCGATATACTTTATTTTGGCTTATTAATCACATTTTAGGCTTTTTAAATGCATTTATAGTGTCTTTTAATTGTTGATTATCGCTGTTTTCGAAGTTGTTTTATCCTTGAAATTATTTTTGAACCGTTTTTTATCACATTTTAAGGATTCTTTAACCGATTATTCATATTTTCCAAAGTTTTACAGTGCCGTGTCGACAGTTTTATCAATGATTCTTCGGTTTAGAATTTTCTTTAGTATATACGATGATTTCGAGTATTTCTTGTGTGATTTTCACTGGTTAAGAGTTTTTAAACAGATTCACGGTAAATTTATCGATTTTTATAAAAATGATTTTGTTGTTTTACAGAGATTTAACGTCGTTTTCCGGTGAGTTTTTAATATTTTGTTATTGTTTCCTCAGAGTCTTATAGTTTTGTAAAGAATTTTCTATAACTTTCTGGTGATCAGGTGATCATTTTTTCGGTTGTTTTGAAATATTTTTAGAAGTGATTCTGAACATTTCACTAACGTTTTGCAGTTTGGTTATTCGTGGTTATTTTTTGAAGGTTTTTGGAATATTTTTCCAGTGATTTT